>ML681994.1:18123699-18141991 GCA_007922195.1 Podocnemis expansa
AACATACAGACACCTTTGTGCTGTGCCCTACCTGCTGGGATCCTCTTGTACTACACTTAATCTGTTCCCCCTGGTCAACACTTTTTGTCTCCTCTTGGAAAGGAAGTTCTGTCATTCATTTATCTTTACACAAGTGAAGTTTCTTTTAATGACCCTTGCTCCTAACTTTCATCTTACTGCTGCTATTGCAATTCTGGGACACCAACAACTTAATCAATATACTTCACTCCTGAAAAGAAATCCCTTCCCTTGGTATGTCAGCCCATGGTCTTTCTTGAACCTGGAATAAAACCAGCCATGCCAAAGCTGGTGGTGGTTCAGTACAACAGAGAAAGAACAGTAAGGAGGATAGGTTGAAACATCATTTCTCCTGGAACTTAATCTGTGTTGGAATTCAGTCTGGGATGCAAATACAGTCTCCTACTAGGGGAAAAAAAAAAAAGAAGAAGGAGAAGAAGATTAGCATTCAAGCTCCTCTGTTTTACTTGAACAGTACAAGGGCCAGAAGCTACCAAAAAAAACTCTCTTGCTTCCATTTACAACCTCAGCCTTGATTTAGAGATTTATTTCCTGCTGACTCCCCACAAGTTAAGAGGAATCATTACTGAATAATACAGCTGATCTAAATTTCTAAAATAAAAGATTCTATCAGAAAACATGCTTGTCAAAAACTAATTTTTTCCTGGGGAAATTTTGAATTTGATACAATTTTTCAATTTACTGATTAGGAAGTTCAAAATAAAAAAAAAAGCTGTTTCAAACTGACAAACTGAAACAAAAATGTCATTCTTGGACATTAAATTAAAAATTAATTTTTTCAACAAAAATTCAATATTTCTGGTTAGAAAGCATGTTGGAAATCTTCATAATGTTGAAATTCCTTAGAAGACGAAAGTTCTCCTTTCAGACCCACACTCCTGAGTACCCTGCAGGTGGATCTCAGTGGCAGTCAAAGAGAGAGACGCATGTTATTTTAAGTAGCACCTGTGTCTCCTTCCAACTGCCTCAAGCCTACTCACCTCATGGTCTCCATAACACTGAGTCGATGGGAAATGCCTTCTTGTCAACCCAGCGCTACACTAGTTGCTGGGTAGGTCTTAATATATTGACCTCCTCCAGTTAATTCTCAGTTTCACTGAACACATTTTTATAGATGCTCATTCAAACTCACATAATTGATGTTATGCTGCTGGAGGTGCTGCCATCAGTATAGCCTACCCCTTATTCTCATAGAGACAGAAACTGAAATAAACAGAGTTCCATTATTACCAGTAGGTCACCTAGCTCTGGCTCCTGGACGTACTGCATCATATTCTGTTGACTTCAAAGAGTTTACTTTATATCAGAAATGACAGATGACTTGACAGGCGCCTCCATATCAATTCTGCCCTGCCATGAGCTCTTTTGACTCAGAACCCATCTGACATCAGAGCAGTTCTAGTTTATAGCTGCTAAAATTGAAAGGATGTGTTTTTCATGTCACTGGAGCAGAACTGTTGGTAATCTTCCCAGAGATTATAGCAGCCTGCCAGGCAGCCTTTAGTTCTGATACAGCATTCACAGACCCTTTTCTATTGGAGACCAAATGCCTTTTTCCTCTACGCAGACGCTGGATGCTGACTAATTACCAGCTGGCATGTGCTTAATATGCTGGTATTTTTGCACTTGCCTTTCGTAACAGGGCTTAAAAAGTATAAAGCAGCTACTGAACAATAAAAATAAAACCTCTCTAAATCTGCAACTAAAGGGTGTGTGTACATCACACACATACACACTCCATAATGGAAGTTTGAATTCATCCTTGAAGGTAATAAAAACTGAAAATATGTAGAATTTAAACATTTAAAATAACCATGGAGGTGGGGAAACTTGCCCAGGTTGATGATAAAAATGAAGAACCCTCCCCCAAACAGATGAAGCAACTGTGAAAATGGCTTGCCTTATGACCCATTATTCGCTCAACCTCACATAGAGATGGCACCACTGCAGGAGAAAGAAGAGTTTAGTCACCCTGCCAGTTAGCCCTCAGCCTCTCTTTGCAGAGTGCTGATGCATGCTTTAATGCCAACGGTGAATGTGGTTAGTGGAATGTGGAAACTTATCTCCTAGAAGCTGGATGGAATCTCATTTGCCTATAGGTCAGTGAACAGTTCTGGTAGGATACTGGTGATGGCTTTTGTTACTACCTTTGTGAGCTGGAACTGAACCCAGTGTGTCTCAAAGTGACAAGCTTTAAAGCCATTGTCCAAGTCTTCCAGTCTCCTGTGCTTGAGTAATTAAACTGAAGAGAAGCAAGGCCACAGCTGATTGGGATAGCGATAACCACTGCCCCAGATCCATGTCATTACTGGCTAGTGAAATCAAAGAGGGTCTCCTGTTAGTTAATGCCATTGTAACTCACTTGGCTGATAGAGGCCCTTTGAGGAGTTGGGTGGAAGTGAGTTGTGGCTGGGTCATTGGTGCTAGACAGATTTAGCACCCCACATCCAGAAGTTTTTGGAATTGAGTGTGGTAGTTTGGGGTATGTTCCAATAGTTCCCTGTTGCTGGGGTCATCAGACTCCGTGAGGGCAAGCAGTAAGGGCAGCTGCTTTACAAAAGGCCATGTTCTCCATTGAATTGTGGGAGTTGAGCCCTGGGGCAGAGCCAGTTATTTTCCCTAACTCTGAAGCATTTTGCAGCAAATTAGTAATATTGTTAACTCTCCAACAGGAAGCCTGGACAGTGTTAATCACAGAAAAAGGAAAAAATAATTTTTAATTCATAGAATCATAAACTATTAGGGCTGGAAGGTACATCATAAGGTCATCCAACTCCCTGCTAAAAGCAGGTCAACTCCCATTTGTATACTTTGAAAATTATTTGTTTTTAGCCAAACTATTTTAGTTAAATTATCTCAACTAATATGATTCACCAACATCTCTTTAACTGTAATAAGGGGGAAAGATTCATTTATATTTTACTATTCTCAGTTTTCTTGTAACAGGATTTTTTAATTCTTAACTGATTGGTTAATCAGTTAGCTGACTGACCTAACAGTGACTTCAGCAGAGGAAGAGGAGTCTGCATGGATTACAGTTGCAGATTCCTACAAGAAAGTGAAGGGACAACGTTGTTTTGGACTCAACAGACTATAGTGCTTGTGATCAAAGACTTGGACTGTAACTTGGCTGAACTCAATCTAAGCCTTGGGAACTCATGGACTGACCTGTTTAATTTACTATCCTTGTTTATGCTTATGTTAAACTGTGAAGATAGTGTATGTGGACTGTAAAATAGCCATGTTATGTTGTATAATTAAGCTCTTATTTATTGTTTCTATATCCTAAAACTTATAAAACTGGTACTTAAGTTAATTTCTTTTTATTCTTTTTGGGATTTGAATGGCAGGAGGCTGACCCTGTGTGATCCTTGCTAAAAAATGCTACTTTTCCATGGGAGTTGGGTGTTTTAGGCACTGGAGAAGGACAATGTAATGAATTCTACCCCACCCATAGGTTTTACCAGCTTCCGTTCTTTTTAAGGAGGAAATGTCCATCAGAAAAACTATTTCTTGACACTCATGCTCTTGCTTGTTACAGACATGTGGATTCATATGCTCAATTATTTAACCCATCTAATCTGCTCTACTTAAGGTCTCCATGCTGCTGCCTCCCACAGCTGCAGGTCATCTGTACAACACCACATATTTTTAAAAGGATGGCCTCACACAAATAGGTCCCTAACGTTCGAAAGAAAAGTGCTTCATGGACTTGAATGAGCTTTGGATCAGCTCCCATCATGATTAGGAATAGCAACTTTAGTTACATTAGCTAGGAGAAAAGAGCCTGTCATTCCTCAGTTTTAAGCTAGAAAGTGAACAAAATCTGGAGTTCGGTAGACCACACCCTTCAGTAAAATAGTGCACAATTAGATACATTATGGATGTTTTACATCTTTCTCAGAAGCATTAAGCTCTAGCATCATATAGACCATATATCTATTCTAGTATAGGCATTGTGTGTGGGATGACAAACATTGCCTCTGTTACAACAGGCAGTGGTGAACATAGCCAGAGGGCAATACACTACGTGGTAGAACACCAGCCAACAACAGAGAATTATTTGGTTTCTGTTGCAACTGTGACATTTAAAAAAAATGTATTTTGTGATGCCTCAGTATTGTGCTCTACAGAGCATCTCTGCCACTTCAACGTGTGGTCATTGTATCTACTAAAAGAGACGGGTATTCCTGCTGTGCAACCCCCTTCTGCTCCACTAAGTGTTTTATTGCCCAAAGCAACAAAACTAAATGGCTTTTAATTTCATTGTGAAAGAAACTGTGCTTCAGAGCTCCAGATGCAGGAATTAAAAAAGAGCTGATGTTTTTCTGGGTTGTGTCAGCCTTCCCTAATGTTACATGGATGCTAAATTACATTAGCGCAGCATCAAGTTGGCATGAGAGATGTGGTGCAGCCCTAATTATATAGTCCAAGATGGTTTGGCTGGGAAAACAAACCCTTGCAGTATGTAGGGGTAAAGAAAATGAATAAAATTGCAAATTTTGGTTATTTTCCTTCATTTGTCAATAAAATCATGTAGCTATGTTGCATAACGATTCCTTCTTGATCAATGTGATACAATTGCAAAGTTCTGCAACTGGTATTATACAGAAAGACACAGTTTTCATTGTTAGCTTTAACATCAGATATCTCACTTTTTCCCATCATTGCTCAGAATCAGCCTCAAACAGTCAAGCTGACGGACAGACCTTCTACCTCCTTCCTCATTTCTCCACAAAAACAAACTTGACCAGATTAAGATGGATTGGAATATGGCAAAACAAATCCAAGATGGCATTTGCTAGTAGTCTTTAGCCTCATAATATTCCCTCCCAGGAGTGTTACTGTGATGGCCACCCCCTTGCCTGATGCATCAGGGATCAAACTAGGGACCTCCAGAGTTAAAAGCATCAGCTGAAGAGCTCTGTGTTGTAACAACTTATATCCTCTGTGGATCATCGCAGAAGGGTACCTTGTGCCATCCCCATCACCACAGCACAGTATGTATTGCAGTAAAACAAAATAAATAAGGAGGGCTGGTTGAAAATTTTCTATCAAAAACAGCAAGCGTCCTGTGGCACCTTAAAAATTAACGAATTTCTTTGGGCATAAGCTTTTCCATGGGCTGCAACCCACTTCATCAGGTGCAATGTCCAATGGAAACTGATTTTAATAAAATAATTGGAGAAGGAGTTGGGTTGCTTTGACCAGAAAACCAACTTTTTGTTGAGATAAACATCTAAAAACTGAAACAGTTGTGTGGTTTGCCTAAAAACAGAAAAATTTCAGACAAGACCAAAAACATTTTAGTTCAGAAGTGTTGAAATATTTTGTTTTGAAATTTTTAATCAGAAAATTTTTTTTTAAAAGCTTTCCTGACTCTCTCTCTCATTTCCACTTTGCTTCATTTGACATTAAACTGTGTCCACCTGAGCTACCATGGTGGTTTATGGGAATTATAGTTTGGGTCTCCTATGCCTTTTCTCTGTGAGCCAAAGTCCTAGTCATACTACATCTGCCATGATGCACCATAGTCATGATGCACTGCAAGTGTTCAACAACAGGTGAGACTGGCACATTCTGAGAGATTAGTTTGATCAGGGAGACCAGCCTATACGGGAGATAAAAGAGATGAGATACTCAACCTATAATTCCTGTGAGACACAACAACAACTCAGGTGGATGCATTTAACACTCAACTGTCCTAAAACAAAACATTTCAGTTCAATTCAGCAAACCAAAGTGTTTTCATTTGTGTCCACCTGGTATGATCTATGTCATTTTAACTTTCCCTATGGAAGCTTTCAGTGTTCAGCTGAATTTTTCTTCATTTTCATCAGTTTTCAGCCAAAATCCCTGCCTCATTTTCTGATCAGCTCTATAAGTTTTGTACATATACCATATCAGACACAACCTATTTTGACACTTAGAAAATGAGGGCCTTTTAAAAAGAAATTCCTATCTTATTTTGCTCATTCTAGCTACTAGAAAGCTCAGTAGGTAAAAAGTATTCATCAACAGGAATATATCAGGAAATAGTTTTGAAGATACTATTAACTCCAGTTGGCAGTTCTGAGCCTACAAGCTGGCCATTGTGTTAAATGATCGTTTGCAGCACTTGCATTGTGAGGGAAGCCCACACTACAGATATTGTTTTGAAAAAAATAACCCACACACTTCTGTTGTAAATTAATGCTGCTTTGACTATTATAAGGACATAACAGGAGAGTGACTTGATAAATTTCTGTTCTGCATGAGTAGCAAAGATCCTGAATTTGAATGTAAGGTCTCCAGATGATAGGATGGAAACAATGGGCACTTTCCGCATTCTGTCCTTGTGTCTGAAGAGGACTAGTATGCTGAAAGCTTGCATGAAATGTGGTTGTCTTTGTCCTGCTTTTTGCTATGTGCTTCTTCTGTTTAAACTGCCAAGGGTATAAGTGAAAGCACTCTTATACACCTTGCGCACAAATGCTTTTAACTGAAAGATGCTACAAAATGATCAGCATTAGTTCTAATTAGGCCCCTAAGCAACAGCAATTGCTAAAATTAACTATAGATCTCAATGGTTTCTTTAGTGGGCTATATGCTGAAGCAACATCATCTTCCTCTTCTGCTTGGAATCTTGCTCTTAAATTCATGGGTAGTACTTGGTATGCCATTTATGCCAGATCTATTCATGTATACACAAGACCATTGGTTCTTTGTGGATTCTGATAATGTTACCTCCTATGTGCTATATATCATTGTACGCAGGTGGCATTAATGACAGCATACTGCACGGGATTTCCAGGCTATCTATCATAAAGGGGATGGAGTCATAGGCCCCAAAATACCCTAGGGCAGTGGTTCCCAACCTTTTCGAGTATGAGGAACCCTCTTTAATATACAAAAAATTTGTGGATCCCCAAGTGATGCCAGTTGTTATTGGGGACTGACTGCAGGCAGTGGGGGACCTGGCCCCCACCTGCTCCCAGGGCATGGTGACATATCCAGGGTGTGGCTGCTCACAGCAGGCTAATACAATTCATTCAGAGCAGAGGTGTCAAACTCATTCTATGTGGGGGGCCACACTGGAAGGCAGAACACCTGCAATGGGCCATGTGGCCACATGGGGTCCCCAACCCTTTCTCCCTCCATGTTCAGAGTGTCATGAGCTCTCTTTCCAACCCTCAGCCCCACTGACTCTCACACACCTTCCCTTTCCCCTGCCCTGTGGGCCCCTCTTCCCCACATTGGCTCCCAGACTCCCCAACACCAATTCCTGGTGGCAGGCAAAAAAATCAGTCTCAGTCACAGGCAGCCAGGCTGGGATCCTGCTTTGCTCCCTCCTGGCCAGCTCACTGTCAGTAATTCAGAACACTGGCCTTTAGCTGGCTCAGTCCCAGCTTGCCTTTGATTGGCTTATTCCCATGTGGGCCTCAGCCACCTTTTCCCTTTTTATCTGTGATTTGTGCAATGTGCTGTCAACCAAATTAGCATGCAGACTGACTGACAGTGAACAGTTGGGATTGGGGGGGTAGCATGGTGGCTCTCCGGAGCCAGCCTAGTCTGCTATGACTGAGACTCTGATTGGTTGGCAGACCATAGCAGAGCTGAGCCAGGATTGGTTGGAGTGATACCTTTGTTCCTCTGTGTTATGCCTTCGATCATGTGAGTGAGTCAGAAGTTCGTCTAGCCCTGCTCTGCCAGCAACCTGTCTTTGGAGTTTGCTGCTGCAGACAGCTTCCAGCCAGCAGCTCCACAGGTCAGATCAGCACCCTTGGTGGGCCAGATCTGGCCCCATGGGCCATCCCCTGATTTAGAGCCCCCTCCAACTTGGATCATTGGCTGGCAGTGGCTGGGGCCAGATTAGGCCCAGGCTGTCTACTGCTGGCCAGCAGTGGTTGGGTTCCAATGTATTCATGGACCCCTTACAATAACTCAACAGACCCCCAGGGGTCCCCGGACCACAGGTTGGGAACAACTGTGGCCTAGGGTATGTCTACACTGTGATTAAACACCTACAGTTGGCCCACGTTAGGGGACTTGGATTCTTGGGGCTCGGGCTAAGGGGCTGCAGCCCTTAATATAGCCAAATGGTACAGCTGTTTGGGCTTGGCTGTAACCTGAGTTCTGGGGCCTAAACCACCTACAGCCTGGTCTCCAGTCCAAATCTGAATGTCTACAACAGTGGTTCTCAAACTTTAGATGGAGCCCCGCCCATGGACTTTTCCCTAGAAACTGTGCCCCTCTTCTCCCAAACCAAACCCTTCTTTCTCCCTTCAGAAAAGCAGCAGCTTACTTAATAATACTTAATTAAGTATTATTAATTTTGTGGGAAGAAGATTATGAAGAATTTATGAATGTATTTATATATTATGAAGAATTTATGAGTATATTTAGTTTGTTAAAAAGAAGCATGAAAGGTGACTTGAGTTAAATGTATAAGAACCTTCATTAGAAGAAAACACTAGGTACTAAAAGGCTCATTAAACATAGCATTGAAAGCCATCCCAAAAACCAATGGCTAGAAGCTGACAAATTCGTCTAAAAAATTAGACAAGTTATTAACTGCACATGTAATTAATCATTTGATTAAACTCTCAAAGGAAGCGGTGAATTCTTCCCCTCTCAATGTCTTCAAATCAAGACCTGATGTCTTTCTGGAAGTTATGCTGTAGTCAGACAAGTTATGTGTTTAAATTAGGGGTAACTGGGTGAAATTTAATGATGTCTGATAAGCAGAAGGTCACGTCACACTAGAACAGGGGTCTCAAACTCAAATCACCCCGAGGGCCGCATGAATGTACATTAGCCAGAGGGCCACACCACTGAAACCTTTTCATACAATGATATTGCAAATATTGGTAACAATAGTGTCATTGTGAGCCACAGGAAATAGCTTTAGGGGCCACATGCGGCCCACAGGCCATGTGTTTGAGACCCCTGCACTATACAATCTACGGGTCCCTCTTGGCCTTAAAAACTACTATGAATCCATGAAATAACTACAACAGTGTCTGCACACCTCAGGTCTCTCTGACCTCAGCCAACCTGATTTTGGCTTAGGAATAATATGGAACCAGCACGAGTTGTGCTGGTGGTTTTATCTGCCATAAAACATACACAGGAATTTAGCATTTGCCACAGCAAATAGAGTCCTGTGTTCTGCTGGCATTAGATGCCCCAAAGGAAGTGCAAGAGGAAGGTGCTATCATGGCCAGTTGCTGAATAAACTCCCCATTGGGTTTCTTCCTAATCTCCCTTAGTTAATGGCCATCCCAAGTCCCAAAATATGAACAATTCTACATCGTATTGAAAGTTGTCTTGTCCTGTGTAGTGTACTTGTAAAAGATTTCATTATCCATGAAAAATCTCATTTTTTCTTAGCACCCCTAGAGCAGAGCCCCAAACTTTCTTGTTCTTCTTCCCCAGTAACTAGAGCTGTAGCCACAGCCAGAGATAGGACTGAGGCAGAGCAAGACTGAGTGGTGCACCCTCTCTGCCTCATATGGAAGCTGTCCCTGGTCCTGCCAGCTCCCCCAAAATGTTCCCAAGATTCCAGGCCCAAACAGACCCTGTCCTAGCATTTAGTTAATTAAGAAACCAAGATGCATAACCCTACATTGTATCTAGGATCAAGTACACATATAATAAAGTCATTACTGCAGATCAAGGAGTTTAATCAATGTACTTAACAGAGATGAAGTATATTACATATGAGATTGGGAGGAGCCATATTCACCAATACACAGAAGTTCCCAGCCTCTTCCCAGCAACACGACTAGCACCAAAACAATTGCACGAGAAAAATCTCCCCGTGGCATGTTATGGCATGCCCCGATGTACAACATCGACAGAGCTCTCACTGGAACAAATCTGTTTGCCTGCAACATGCAGTAGTGCAGTAACAAGTACTTCCTATAGGTCCAACTTACTTTCTGGAAAGCAGCTCAGAATTTTTATTATTATTAATTAGGAAGATAATATAACATGGCTATACTCATTAAGCAAATGGGAAGACAATCAGAAAACAGCAGGGTCATGAATCCCATGTAATTTATTTTGTCACTTGACAAGAAATATTGATAACTTAATACTTGGTTAAGCTCTGATGTGAAAATGCAGATCTTACTGGCATGACTAACCCACGCATTTTCCGAAAAAGGTCTTCATTATGCTTTGGAGACCAGATTAATCCATTGCGGGGAATGCAATTAGTTCAAGATGCTCACTTTGCTCAGAACAGTATAAATAAAAGTATTGATTAGTGCCTGCGGATGAACATGTCCCTCATGAAGAGTGGCACGGATTTACTGATGATATCAATGCAGTCCTTGCCCCATACTTACATGATGGGATAATTATGGGCAGTTTTTAATAAAGCTCTGACCTAGCTATTGACAGAAGCTTGTACATCAGAAGATTGTGTGATGTTCCAGTTAAAGGCTACAGAAGATTTACATCAAATGTAGGTCTAACAAAACATGAGAATGAAAGGTTTCAAAAGCATCTAACATTTTCCACTTTCACCTTTTACTACTGAAGCTATTTAAATGACATTGCTGATGCTGTAACCAATGCATTATAATGAAGATTTAAGTTGCCTTCACAGTGGTGAACTTACAGAATAGCAACTAAAGTTACAAGCCTTAGGCCTCAACAACACAAGGGGATGACAGCCGGAATTCAGCAGTGAGCTATCAGTAGACCATGCAGTTGCACCACTGCTGATCCTGTCAAAGACAAGTTAGTAGAGACAAAGGCAAGATGGGCTGGCATTGACCAAGCTAATTAATGCAAACCCTCAGTTTGCTTTTGGCTATGCTCTAGGATCAGAACTGTTATTTTTCCATTTTGAAGAGTGTTAAATTAGGACACTGTTTTCTGCATCAGGAATATTTCCAAATGTAGACAAGGCCTTTGTGCATTGGCAAAACTGTGGAACAACTTTTTTTTTTTGGTAGCAGCACCTTCAAGACCTGGATCAATTCTTTCCTCATTCCTTCTATCCCAGTGAAGAATACATACTTTCCTTTAGATGGGAAACCCTTGAAACAGTCAGCAGGGCAGAAGGCATTTCATTCACATCCCATCTAAAGAGTCACACTTGCACATAAAAATCAACACAATCTTATGCAGCAATTTGTAAATGGAATATAGCCCATAAAACATACAAAAAGGAGGACAGAACATAAATTGCAGACAGCCTGAGGAAGTTGGCTGTGCTTTAAGCTTCCAAAGTAAAAAAAAATCAATTCTGCAGAACAGATAGAATTATGCCTATAGAGTTGAGGCAAGGAACATTTTAGCAATACACTTTATAAAACAACTCCAAGGACAAATATAATTTTCTGTCACCAGCCTGAAAGATAAAACAAGACACAAGCATGGAGAAAGATATATGACTGATACCTTTGAAGAGAGAAGTAAAGGGAACTGTTGAACAGTTGCACTCTGGGAAGTCACTAGCCATAGCTTGGTAGCTAGCTGAATTTTATAAAAAAAATATAATGCATGCTTGACCCTAGTATTTGTGAGTAATTAAAAAATTCCTCTTTCTATATAGAGTGGGATTTTCAACATACCTGATGGAATAGGCATAAATAATACAGAAATAATCAGTAGCATGAGGGCTCTTTAACAACATACTTATGTACCTATTGAATTGAAAATAGCTTCAGATGAGACTGGAAGTAGTGGTTCCCATTTTAGTATATATTCAGATTAGTCTGATTTGGTTGAAGGGAGTAACCGTCACCAATATGTGAGTGAGGTATTTAATATGGTATATTATACCTGCAGTCTTTTCACTCTAAGTGGAAAACAAAGCTTTCAACTAAAATGGAAATTTCTATGAGAGATTCTGGTTGGCTTTTTCCTTTATCCTAATATTACAAATAAGAATAACATGCTACACACTCTGCTTTATAAGCAGAACAAGCAAGGACTCTTGTAGCACTTTTAAAGACTAACAAATTTATTTATCACTTTCATGGGAGAAATCTGATTTTGTTAGATGCTTTGAAGATGGCAGAACTTACAGAATGGGACCTGAAGGTCTCTCCAGTGGTAGATGTTATCTGGTGGTTTCTCTTTCAGAAGGTGCTATCCCGGGGATTGGCAACACAGGCTCAGTGAGTCACCTTTGGGTCACTGAGGCTATGTTCACACACAGGGGGTTATTTCGATACAAGTTGTTTTGATACAAGTTGTATCGAAATAACGCCTTATTTTGAAATAAGTTAATTTGAATTAACAGTTTATTAATTTGAATTAAGGAAAAAAGCTCAAAGCAAAATAGCATGTTCAGACAACAGTTATTTCGAAACGAGTCACCGTTGTTTTGAAACAACATGTTTAGATGGCATTGTTTCGAAACAATCGTTTCGAAACAACGTTGTTTCGTCCCCACATGGGGTTTAAGTTGTTTTGAAACAACATTGTTTCGAAACAACGGAACCCGTTGTTTTGAAACAATGGTGCGTCGTGTGAACATGGCCTTTCTTATTTCGAAACAACCTCTGTTATTTCGAAATAAGACTGCTGTGTGAAAACACCCTGAGTGTCCCTTTCTGCCTCCGTAGCAGTCTCTGCCAGGGAGCCAAGTGTGCTCCGGGGACTCCCGGCTGCCCCCCCCCCCACAACAGCAGGAGCCAGAGCCAGCCAGAGTGGGGAGGGGAGCACAGGTGATGGTCACTCTCTCCGTCCCTCTGTCTGGTGACAGGGAGGAGAAGAGAGGCCCCACCTACCAGCCAGCCCTCCTTCCCAGGAGCGGCTGGGGAGAGCTGTGGCTCGCAGAGGTATGGCCCTGGAATGGCCCCTCCGCGGAGTTTGGGCAGCTTCGACCTGGCCACTCAAGGCCTGAACAGCCCAATTTGGGGCAAAGTGGCCTCTGTTGAGGCCTGGTGTGGCTGGGTCGAAGTGGCCTGAACTCTGTGGAGGGGCCATTCCAGGGAAGGAGGACTGACTGGTAGGCGGGGCAGCTCTGCTCTGCCCTGCCAGGGCAGGGAAGGAGGCAGCAAGCGCGTGCTGCCATGCACTCTACCCCCCCACCAGCACTAGGGCCACAGCCACTGGGCTGGCTCTCACTCATGTGGTTGTGGTGGGGGAAGAGAGGATGTCTCTTCTCCCCTGCCCAGTTGCCGACACCTGGGCTATCCAATTACAGTGGTAGTCAGCGTCTCTATTTTTTTGTATTGATCTTGGAGATTTTTTTCTAACATGCATCATCAGTTGTATACTAAGGTAGCCAGGAGGAGACATTTCTCTTTTTTCTGTTTACAAAATGCACTGACCAACTTTGATCACTCGCAGGATACAAAATAAATGCAAAGAAATGCAAGAGGATAAGATGTTTGGAAGTGTCTAAGTGAGTTAGGAACAAAAGCTCCACTAAAAGTCAATGTGATATGCTTAAGTCACTTGGGCATTTCTGAACATCTCACTATGTATTGGGCATGACTTGTTTACTCCCCGTCTCCACACCAATTTTCCATCTGGTCTACAGAAAGAATTCAGACACCAGTGGTTACTCCAAAATGTACATCACCTTTTAACATACATAGCTCCTCTTCTAAAATAATGTAACAAATACATATATAGGAAAAATGGTTGCATCTTACAATGCAACAGGAGAGAATAATAAATGGAATTTAGCTAGAGGTCTAGGTTTTTCTCTTTTTAAAATATGTATTTCAACCTTAGCTATTAGTAGACATCCTCCCCCTCCAAATTCACAGACAGTCTAGAATAAATCTGTAAGACTGTAGGAGAAGCAGTCTAGGATTCCCTTGACTATATTCTGACTGAAGAGAGAAAAGGGAAAACTAAAGTACTTAAGGACAGTATTATGGCACAACTCAATCTTCTTCTTTGAGCACTGCTCACATCATCCAGTTACAGGTGTATACATGCCGCAGCGCATGGTAGCTCGGAAAGTCTTTAGCTTTAGCCTGTCAGGTCAGGGCTGCGGCCAATGCCCCTCTGTGCCGTGACCATGGCTATATAGATGGCCGTGACCCTGACCCTCCCAGTTTCTTCTTTCCACCCTCAGCGACAGTATCAGCCAACAGCCAAAACTTGCAGAAGCAGGTGCCTATCCTCATTCATTCGTGACAACGATGCTGGGGTTTAAGCCTTGCCCATCACGCTGCAAAGCCTTCCTGATTGACAACACCCATGAGAAATGCCTCACGTGCCTTGGTGAGTCTCACCTTGCAGACAATTGCTCCATCTGCAAGTCCTTTAAGCGGAGGACTCAAAGGGACAGGGAGCGGAGGTTGCACAACTTTGCACAAGATCCGGCATGTCAGTCATTACCTGATACGTCTTGCGCACTGAATGTTCTGCCAGCCCCACATGGTCTCCTGCACCTGATGGTCTAGAGACTGACTCCATGGCTAAGTGAGCAGGAAAGACTGTGTTCAGATAGGGTAAAGAGGGTACTAATAGGTAGTAGGAGACCCTCCACTAGAGCAACTTACACAGCTAAATGGAAACATTTTTCTCTCTGGGCAATAGGTAAAGGGACTATACCTATATCAGCCACTATACACTTAATCCTTGATTACCTGCTAGACCTCAGGGATAAGGGCTTCTCTCTTCCCTCACTGAAGGTCCATCTGACTGATTTCAGCCTTCCATAATAAGGTGGCATGTGTTCCAGTTTTCTCCCACCCTACCTCCATCAGATTCCTGAAAGGGTTCTAAAGAGTCTTCCTGCAACCCCAGGAACCTATTCCGCAATGGGACCTTAACATGGTGCTCCACAGCCTAACAGAGCCCCCCTTCTGAACACTTAGACTCGTGCACTCTGCTGGTCCTTGCATGAAAGGTGGACTTTTTGGTAGCGATTACCTCGGTCAGAAGGGTATCTGAATTGAAGGCCTTTTCCTCAGAACCACTGTACACAAAGTTCTTCCCTGATAAGGTGGTGCTCTGCCCGCACCCCTCCTTCCTTCCTAAGGTGGTCTCCCCATTTCACCTTAATCAGGACCTGTGCCTGCCAGTGTTCTTCCCAGATGCTCAGGTTACTGAGAACTAGAGGAGGTGGCACACCCTGGACGTCAAAAGGGCGGTCTTAACATATATCAACTGCACACGCCCATTCCGCAGAACCTCCCAATTGTTTGTGGTGATTGCAGAACGTAAAAGAGGACTTCCAGTGTCATCACAGTGCATTTCCAACTGGACTGTGAACTACATTACAGACTGTTACTGAAGGTTGAATGCGCCCCTCCCAGGGAAGGTCAGGGCCCATTCAGCTAGGGCCCAGGGTTTGTCAACAGCCTTCCTTGCCCAGGTCCCAATCCAGGAGATCTGCAGGGCAGCTACGTGGTCATTGGTATGTACCTTTACGATGCACTATGCTATCGTCTGACAGGCTAGAGAAGATGCCACTTTGGGCAGAGCCGTACTCAAAGTGGGTAAGCTGTAACTCCTTCCACCATCCTTGGGTATGGCTAGCAGTCACCTGTAACTGAATAATGTGAGCAGTGCTCGAAGAACAGTGGGTTACCGATATAACCATCCTTCTTCGAGATGGGCTGCTCACATACATTCAAATCCCTTCCCACCGTCCCTGCTAACCAGAGTTGGCGAAAACAAGGGACTGACAGCCACCTATATAGCTGAGGTCGCAGCATGGAGGGGGCTTTGGCTACAGCACTGACCTGATAGGCTAAGGCTAAAGACTCTCCAAGCTACCGTGCACTGTGACACATAGACACCTGCAACTGAATGTATGTGAGCAGCCCATCTCGAAGAAGGATGGTTACATCAGTAACCCACCGTCTCTTTGTCAAGGTATGGCTGCGACAGAACCCCAGTTTGCTACTTAGCAGCTGATTCTTGACACACACACTTTATCCTTAGTAAGCTGTCTCCTGCAACCATCCACTGATGTACAATCAGGATAGAGGAAGGCAGTAAATAAGTATTTTCAAATATAACTGAGTAAGTTACCCTTGCTTAAATTGTCACACAAAACAGATTTTATGCCATCACCTAAGGGAGATTGTTTTAATTTATGGGGCTAAGGTGCTCAGTTATTCCTGAGATATTCCAAGCAGAGACTATTGTAGCATGCCATCCAATAGCACCTTTTTAGAAATCATTTGCAAAAGAATTAAAATGAACACAGTCGCTAAGAAAGCCCTTGTTTGCAGACTGGGTCTTGAACTAATATCTATTATCCATTATTGACAAAATGGAAAAAGTCAAGGCCCATTTTCAGTCACGACTGAATTGCCTGAAAGGAGATTCTGAAGGAGGATAGATTAATAAACGGAGGATACTGCAAGTGATGTTTCATGGTGAACTGGTAGAAAGAGCTATGTGAGGAAAATGTGTACATTGCTCATCAACAACTAATCAACGTTGCTGCTTCTTATATACCATATCCATCAAAAGTTAAAGATTTTGTATTCCCAGCTTTCTTTCATCACTTGTAGGTCATTTTCATCACCATTGAAACCAATCAGAGTAGGAGAAAAGAGCTCTGTTCCACTCCTCCTTCCCCCCACATGCCAGACATTGAGGCTTTGCCTCACCAGAATAGCAGGTAGGGGACTGCATGGGTTTTAATACTCATTCTCATTGTTTGCCACTGGAAATGCAGTTACTGATGGATGTGTCAAAGAGCTGACAGGCACATTCAATTGTTTTGGTGCCTGTGCCTGTTCGGAGCCTATTAGGAACAATTAATCTCCAGGCTAGAAGTGAGTTCTTGGCTGAGCTGAAATCTTTTAGTTTGTCTATGGGGAATTCTTTTCCCTTCCCTGCAACTCTGAACTTTGATTGATGGTCTGTACCATGATGATGGGCAGCACTGCATTAATTAAATACTGAGCAGACTTCACAGAACTGCTCCCTTCCTCCCAGCTCAATAATCAGTGCTTGTCACTATTCCCAGGAGAGAACACTATTTACTAGGAAAAGGTTGGCATTTGTTTCAACAAGTTATTTGCTCATTAATGGAATGCTGTCACATTAAATAATTTTAAGACAAATTTCTTTAGCTTGGTTATTGATAGAAATTCTGTCTATAGTTCAGTTTCACTCTAGTTTACTTTTTGCCATTTATACAGTTTATACACTTTTTACATTTCTCTCAGTTCATAGTGTAATAAGGCCACCCTGAAAACCCTCTACCAGCAAAGAACTGAAGCACACGTTTAAGCAGATGAGTATTCTATTGAAGTCAATGAAATTTAGTCACATGCTTTAAAAGTTATGCACACGCTAAAATGCTTCCCTGGATCAGGATTTAAAACTTCCTTGTTAAGTTGTAGGAGAAGGAAAAATGGTTGGGGAAAAGACAGGCATGTTCCCAGACTCCGGCACTATCCTTTCCAACCTTGAAGAACACAAGACTGGAACAGCTGCCAAGAGGCTGCCCTGGGGTTGAGGGAAAGAAGGATATTCTTCTCCAAGGAGGCTGCGCTTCTCCAAACACAAAATCACATTCATGGCAAGTAAGGGGCAACTGTGACTACATGCCAGCTGGCAAGGTGGTTACAGAATATCTGGATTCTGGTTAACCAGATGAAAACAGGATCTCAGTCAATCTTGGTTGAAAACACTGAAGAAATCTTACATGTTAGCCTCCTGTATAATTTTTTTTATCTGATCCAGAGTTAAGTTTAATCCCTAGAGTGTCTTATAATTTTGTTTTATATGTAGCCATTTGTTTCCTACATCCTTACTCATGGTCTCCTGAATCTCTCTCTATTCTTTGATAATAAACTGATTCTTTTCACTACAAACATATCTCAGTGCTGTGACATCAAGCAAGTGCTAGTCTTCAGCAGATTCTTACGCAAACTGGCATGGTGACTGTTCCTTTGAGAACAGCAGACTTCATATTTCTGAGAGAGTTCGGTGGAGAAGGGGCTGGTCCCTACAAGTGAATGCTTCAAAAGGACATATGGACTGGGAAACAGATTGTGATAATGGACAAGGCTAAGTAAGGCCTGGACAGCCCAGAAGTGGCTAGCAGGGTGGTTGTGTCAGGGAGCTGATGTAAGTATACATAAGACTCCCTCACACTGGGGCAAGGCCTAACAAAGTGACTCACAGTCCTAAGTACTCCCAGAGACATCTCAGCGATGTGATCCTTTGTAACAGAGCAGCTTCTGCATTGCAACAATTATTGGCACCTGATGATCCAACCTGAGTACAACAGTATGTTTTCTTTTCTTGCCCTGTGTTAAAGATGCAAAACACACACACACACACACACACACACACACACACACACACACACACA
>ML681994.1:18142001-18179674 GCA_007922195.1 Podocnemis expansa
CACACACACACACACACACACACACACACACACACACACACACACACCTCTCTTGCCAACTCCGCCTTTCTTATTCTAAAGGTATTGAGAAAATTGATAGCATAATAGCAAATCTGTAACAATACAGAATGGCTCTTGAAAATGCACTTGGAGCGTTTTCCCTTCAGGAATATGGCTGGAGAACTCTTCACTAAACAATATAGTTACATAACTTCAGAAGGCACAAGGTAATCTGTAAACACCAGATTTAATACCAATTTTTTTCTGGTCTCATATAATGCCCAACGTTCTATTTTTAAATCAGAGGTCTCATCATTAAAAACATATAGCCAGAATCATGCATCATGTCTTCCCTTTCTTCCCAGGCCAGGAAACCTAGGCAAATTGAAAACAAATACATGCAGAGGATGTGGGCTTGAAGAAAAATGGTTGGCAAACTGTCAGAGACAATCAATTGATGCTGTTGAATGAGGCGGCAACAAGACCTCAAATACTGCTTGTTCCTAATAGCACCCACGCAACCTCCTGCGGGCTAAGAACATATGCACTGTCAGCTGCTTGTACAACTTTTCTCATTAAAGCACAACAGAAAGAGACTGGGCCTGAATTGCCCAGACATGGGATAAAGTTGTTTTTACTTCTAGGTGACTACTTAAGCCACTTGAATCAGTTATTTGATGGCCGGTTGGTGGTTTGTATGAAATAAGTTGACAGCTGCAGTTTAGTTAAATGAAATTTTCTAGCCTCCAAGGTGCCAGAGGTCAGACTAGCCCTAATAGCTCCTTTAGGAACAAGTGTACATAACATAGACACAGTGCTGGATTTAGGCACAAGCCAAGTAAGCAATGGCTTAGGTAGTGCCTCACATTATGAGGGGCCTCTAAATATGTTGCAGATAACTAAGATGATCTATCTTAATTAAAATCAATAATGCAAGTATGTCTTTTTGCCAGGTGTATGTTTTATTTAATTGTTTTTCTTTGCCTCTTTGCCTATGTATATATGCAAATATAATGGTTTATCATTTATTTTTTTCATTACCCTTTCTGTTATAATGTAATACACTTTTTTCTCTTTATCTTATGATATGGGGACTCTGAATCTTGAAATATCTTTAGGGCCTCAATATGTCTTAATCTGTAGAGCCCTGCCAATCCGTAGATATCCACATTATGTTCGCATCCACGGTTACAACACAGATATCTGCAGACCATTTCTTGTGGATATAGATCAGATAGAGATCACATATTTTTATCTGCACAGCACTAGAGCCCTGCAAATCTGCGGATATCCACGGATATCCGCATCTGCGGATACAACACGGATATCCGTGGACCATTTGTTGCAGATGCAGTTCGGATACGGATCCACGTATTTGTATCCGTGCAGGGCTCTATTAATCCAGTCCTGCATAGACAGCAAGTACTATCCAGGCAGCCTTCTTGCTGACAGCTTCAGCTGAGAGACTAAGGACTGAACTGCCTTGGAAGTGATCTTTGTGTCAAGATGGAGACCTGTTGGTACAGCAACATAGAGAAGATTACATTATTCTCCCTGTGCTGTAAATAGAGTACTTGGGTATATAGTCTGCAACCAGGGCTGGCGCAACGTGGTAAGTAAGGTAAGTGTTGCAGGGGGGTATTGATGTTTGAGGGGCACCACAATGGGGACTGTGCCGTTGCACCGCACTGTGACATCACTCATCTACCCGAGCATCTGCTGCACTGCAGGGGGGCCCCAGAAACCCTAGCACCATTCCTGTCTGCAACCTCTTGTTAACATTCACTTTACTTCCCCTTCAAAATACATGGTAACCTATAGCTTCCAAAGAAGTTTTCAGAGCAAGAAGAAGCCTTCCAGTCTGCACTCTTCAGTTTATCTCAATCCCATCTTCTTGCTTTTTTCACTGCCTCAGAGCTTCTCACTCTAAAGATAAATAATCCTGTGAATTCATTAATCCTGTTTTATTCATGATTTCCAACATGACATTCTTTTGCATGAAGTAAATGTGTGTCGAATAAATTAAATTTAATCTTCACTTACTTGTATTGCACCAGTCTTTATCCCTGCTCTCTACTGGAGCATAGGCCAGACCTAGAAATATGCACAAGACATGAGCAGGGATTCAGAAAAACTAATTCTTGTAGAATGGGAATTTTGTGAGTTTTTGATGTTTCCATTAAAGGGCCAATAGTAGTTGAAAGTTGTGCTATCCCGTGGGTGTGGCAATTGGATCAAGTAATGCACCATCTGTGCATTCTCCTTCATATGGCCAACAAAACAAATTCATGCAAATTAGCAGTGGAGTAAGGGTTGAGTTAATTCTGATGTCATTATGGTCTAGGATTCTTGCAATAGGACAGATGCAGTATACGACTACAGTACAACATGCAGTCATTTGTAAATGACTGATAAACTTAAAAATTGGGCTGTAACAGCCCATAAGTCCTCACGAAGAGTGAACTTGGTGATATTCTTAAAAAAATACTTTCAGCAATGTTTGTAGCTGTTCCACTGCTTCACTACGACTTAGACATTCTAGATCAGGGGTTGGCAACCCAAAGATAAGAAGAGCCATTTTAAAAAATTCCTTCAATAACCAAAGTGTTTTGAGAGCTGCAATGGGTGCAGCCTCCTTGTGGTGGGTGCAGGGAGGTGGATCAGGGTGCCTGCCACAGGGTCCTCCATGGAGGGGAGGGGAGCCTGGAGCCTGGTGCAGGTGCCCACAGGGTCCCCATAGCAGGGGGAGGCCCAGAGCCAGGAGCTGCATGGGGGCAGCCAAAGAGGCACATGTGGCGGCTCTGGAGCCAGAGGTTGCAGACCCCTATTCTAGATTTCAGAGTGACAAAAAGTGACAAATTTGGAGTCCTATTTTATAGATTCACTCCCTCACAGTTAGCTAAAGAGACAGGGAATGGTATTTTTCACGACTGAATTTACTCCCTTAATACCACTGAAAGTTGAAGTCTTTAGTAGGCCATCTTGTGCTGAAACAGCATAGATTCAGGTAAAACAGACAAAGTGCTCTTTTTTTATTCAGCTAATTGGCACTTCTAACATCCCCAAGAATGTCAGGGGACCCAGTCTCCCCCCACCCCCCACGCATTCATATGGTGATGATGCAGCAATTCTTCCCACATGCCACCTACTCAGCCCTGAGAAAGCACAACCAACCTGTTTCTTCACAAAAGGCTGTTAGTGAAATATTTCTGCCTATTTTTACTTTCAGCGATGGGTGAAGTAGGCATTTCAATTCCTGAAGTTGTAATTCTCTTTCAGGCCTCTGTTGAATTTTTAAGCTACCCAGAATTATTTTCTGATATCCAGAGCCATAACTAGGGTAGGGCAAATGGGGCTTTGCCCCAGGTGCGCTACAGTGGCTCTATAAAGCCGCACTGTTAAACAGTGCATTTCGCAGTGCCGGCCCCAAGAGCCACTAATTTCAAGGTGCGCTGAAACAGAGTGTTACAGCTCTGCTGATATCTATTACACGTCTTCAACTGAATTACTGCTTGCTCTGTCTCCACCCACTTAGTTCATTGGGGGAGGTCACTGGGGGAGAAGGGGGCCTAGATCAGTGAACACAGGACTCAGGGACCCCCATATCATGATTTTATTTCTGCTACTGATTTGCAGCATGGCCTTCACCTCTGTCTCTCTCCGTTTTCCCCTTCTATAAAACTGGTTAATTATTCAGGCTGATTGTCAAGAAAATGTTTGGGGAAAAACAATCAAAGGCGGCTGTTTGATCAAAATTAATTTCTTTTTTATTGAAAATCCCCATTTTGTTTAATATTTTCTTGCTTTTCAAGAGAAATAAAAACCAAGAAATATCTTCAATTCCTAAAAATCACCAAAATGTTCTGAAAGCTTTTCCTTTTTCTTGTTGAAAAAGGAAACAGCTTTGTGAAAAAATTAGAAAAAAGTTATTTTTTCCCTTAATGTTTCCTCTAAAGAGAAATATTGTTCCCCACCTGCTCTGCTAATGGCACTAAGTGATCTTGCAGAAGAGATGTGAGAATTAAGTTTCTACAGCACTTCCAGGAGTTAAGATGCTAAATATTGTCTTTAACTGTATACAAGTCACTTCCCGTCATGTTAGTGCAGGGGTCAGCAACTCAAAAAAGCAGAAGAGCCATTTCCGCCCACCCTCCCACCACAATCACATGAGCCCAAGCCAGCCCAGCAGCTGTGCCACGGCCCCTTAGCGCTGGCGGGGATGTGTGTGGGTGGCGTGTGCTCCCTCCATCCCCTCCCTCCACTGGTGGGGTGGAGCAGCACTGCCCCACCTACCCCCAGCCAGCTGCCCCTCCCAAGAGCAGCTGGTGGAGAGCTTCAGCTTACAGAGTTGGGGGCCCTGGAATGGCCCAGTCCGCGGAGTTCAGGCCACTTCGACCCAGCCACCCCAGAGCTGAACGGGCCCGACCCAGAGGCTGGGGGTGAGGCAGCCTCTGTTCAGGCCTGGAGTGGCCGGGTCGCAGTGGCCTGAACTCCGTGGAGGGGCCATTCGAGGTCCCCACCTCCGCAAGCTGCAGCTCTCCACCAGCCACTCTTGGGAGGGGTGGCCAGCTGGGGGTAGGTAGGGCAGCGCTGCTCTACCATGCCAGCGGAGGGAGGGACGGAGGGAGCATGCGCCACCTGTACACCTCCCGCCAGTGCTAGGGGCCATGGTGCAGCCACTGGGCTGCTTCTGGCATATATGGTTGTGGTGGGAGGGTGGGGGTGACCCTGATTTGGCCACGATGCTGGGGCCAGCCAGGAGTCCCCAGAGCACACCTGGCTCCCTGGAGGAGATTGCCAGGGAGCCAGAAGGGTATGCTCAGGGAGCCACAGGTGGCTCACTGAGCCTGCGTTGCTGATCCCCGTGTTAGTGGTTCTTTGGAGCACTACAGCTGCTGTAGGTTCCATTATCAAGACTACCAGCAAGACACTGCTCAACTAGTTAATAATTATCAACATTCAAAGCAACTCTTCCATTACCATTAGTAGTTAGAGATTTGAACCTTTCTTTGTGCTGTCGTGCTGACTGCTGGAGCCCTGACCTAACTTTGCTAATCTAGTTTAAGCGTGCATCTGGATCAAGCTGTTTTACATTGGGTGCCTCCCAGTCTGGGACTAAAAGACTGGGATATAGATTTGAATCTGGGTCATACCATCCAGAAGAATGACAAACTCCCACCGGCTACACATTCTAGAGTTGTTGCAGTGCGCACAGATCATATTAGCTCTTGCTAAAACAATCAATCCCATATTTTTAAGTCTCCACCCCCACTCAGTTGAAGCCATTTCTCCCTCTGAAATGTCATACCTAACCAAAGTTGTAAGTTCTTGGAAGCAAAGACTAAGGGTAAGATTCTCAAAGTGACATAGTTCCACTGCCAACAGTGGGAACTAAGGCCTTTCAGGACCTAGGATAGGGGGGCAGAACCCCTCAGATCTCAGTTCTCCATGACTGACAATCTTTTTAATGGGTTTTGTTAAGCCACCTTTATTTAGTATCACTTTTTGCTGAGAGTCTCTTGACTGAAATAAGCTGTAAGCTAGGCCCCACAGCAATGAAGTGGCCTCACCAACCAACTGCCAGGCCACCAGCTACAGTCCTACATGATGGGTAGCTTGGACTAAAGGGACCCCCTTCCCCCAAATCTACCTACCTACTTCCCAACTTCTTCCCTTCGGGAACAGGGCAAGTGAAGCCCTACATTCAGAAGTGCCATGGCCAGAAAGGGGGCATGGCAGGGGTGGGCTCATCATAACAGTGAAAGCCAGTGGGCCAGCTGAAAAGCTGGCTGCAGCATCATGGGGACAGGAGCTTCTGAGGCCTGCAGTGAGGGTGGGCAAGGCTTACTCTCCTCCCACCTGCTCCAGGACCATCCCTCCACACTGGGCAGGGATAGCAATTGCACAGTGGACTCTCTTCCATCCCAAACACATTGGACAGTGCAGCCTGAATAGAAAATGAGCTCCTCCCACATGTGGATTGGGGTGAAGAGTGAGACCTGCACCTAGAGAGCTCTCTCCAGCAGACCTGGGAAGTTGATCACTCAGTCCTCCCTCCCTCCTCCACTCCAAGAATATTTTTACCCTTTGCCTATGGCAGAGGATGGGTATTTAAATCCAGTGGGTCAGCCACAGTGAAAAGGACTGAAAAACAGTGATAGCTGGATTTTATTTCACCCTTGCAAAGGGAGGGTGGGGCACTATAATCAGCACTTCTTTATGTGTGGTATGATTACAATATTTACTGTTCTTTAAAACTAAGGCCATGTCTATACCAGCAGTGGCAAATTCACCGCTGTCAGTTTGATCTTTCAGGATCGATTGAATGGTCAGTGAAGACCCACTCAATTGATCCAGAGGTTGACACAGGAAGACCACCCCCTCAAGAAGAGTAGTGCTAAGTTGATGGGAGGGCATTTCCCTCAGACTCAGCGCAGCAGAGATGCTGCAGTAAGTAGACATTTGAAAGTCAAAGGGAGATACACAAGTTATTTTACATAGTTTGTGTATCATCCTTCAGCTGCCACCAAAATCCATGGTCAGAGACCTAAAGCTTTTTTGGAACAGTAGCAGTGTTTTACATTTATGTAGGGCCTCACACACTGAAGGATCCTCAAGTATGTCACAAGCCATAACACTACTCAAACACAGCCGCCTCGGAAGTGAAAGACAGGAGCCAACTGCACATGAGAGGGAAAAGGATGTTTTAGCAAAGGTTATTGTGGCAAAGTTGAAGTGTTAGAAAACTATGAGCTGCAATGATTACATGGAGTGCACAGGATGTGAATCATTAATGTTTGCAATTGAAGGACACCCACACAGTAAACAACTTCAATTTATCTGCCTCAGAATGATGCAGAACTGACTCTGCTTTAGGATTTGAAACAGCACTTCCACAACATCCTTGTGTTACAAACCTGATGACTAGAACCCTGACTACAGCCATCCCTTCAGAATAAGCGGCTGCCAGTGCACACAGAATTTGTAAGAGACAGTGCATCTATCATTGAAAAAAAAGTTCAGTTTTCCAGAACAGCTTATAGGATACCAAAAATGGCACAGTGCCCATAGTACTGAACTGTAGCATGGAAGTCTCCCTGACTGGAAAGAAATTCTCAAACTCCGTGGGAAGGTGAAAACACAGATATAATCTACCAGTTAAATCTACAAACTATTAAGCCCGTAATCAAGAGGTCTGCTTACATAGATCATCCATCTACCTCTTCTTACAATATTCACTGCAGCTGAAGATTAGCTTTGTTAAGTCAATTAATAGCTGTCTAACATTCCATTGCTTTAAGAGCCACAGCAGGTCGCCTTGAGGCACAGGAATAAAAGGGTTAAAATTTGAGCTAAATGGCATATATGTTCTTTAGATGTCTCTCATTTGAGCCAATTTAATAGATGTAACAGATTACCAGTGACACCCTGCTCAAAAATATACACTCCGAAATTGAATTTGATACATTAAAACATGGTCAGGCCACATATAGAAGGTGCAGAGAGAAACAAGCCAAATGGGGTTAAATGGCTCAGATGGCAGCTGCTCATGTCTCTGAAAAGAAAATTTGCTCAATTATTCATGTTCAGCTTAAACTGAAAATGAAGCCAGCTTCAAACAGGCACTTCTATTGCATTATTCATACCACAGAGCCAGCAGAGTCTCTGCAAAGAGACATTTCTGTGGATGGATGGAACTTGCAAATCACTTTGTAGCCAAGTTTGTTCATAAACTGAATGAAGATTGGAAGAAACAAGCTATAAATCAGAAAAATAATTCGTTGTGAAATGTGTTATAGCTAGTGCTAATGCCATGCAGTAGCTTGGTTGGCTCTCTATCTTGTTTCCCCCATCACATTTTCAGGTCTAAGTGAACAGGGAGCAGCCAAAGTTGCATCTCAGTGCCTTTTCTCTTTTATTAGTATTATGATGCCCAATATTTGTTTGATCAGAGAGAATCCATGAAGCACAACATCTTCTTGATGTCATACATTTTTATTTGCCCACATCCAGTCTAACCAGAGAGCCTAGAGTCTCCCTTTCCCCCAGCCTTCATTGACTCAAGGACTCCAACTAATTGTCAGCTTCTCTTCAGAGGTCTGCATCTCCCAAACTACTACTTTGGGGACTCGTTCACCCACATTTTCTAGAAGTGGTCCCTAATCTGGCCACCAGCTCTCACTAACACCAGTGACTGCTCAGAACTCCAGAAAGATTACAGGTGACCCAAGTCATACACTCAAAAATTGAAGTGCCCAGAATTAGAGGCCATTTGCAAAACAGACCATAAAATAAACTGATACTGGACTTTCTGGTTATGTTTCTTTCTATAACCAGGGATCCTAGTTTTCCCATGATGATCCTTCCCCAATTTCTAGGATTTAAAAACCACATCAAATCTTCATTTTAATTGTGGAAAAATGCATCGGTGAACTTTGGTTTCCCTAGTCACAATATATACAGGCATCAACGGAACACAGTCTTTTATTGCTACATCACAGAACCCCATTCATGCAAGCCTCTAACTTTCTTCCTTAACTGGGCCACCATCTACCTGTGTCACTACTGTGCAGGGGTGACTGATCAAACCCCATTGCTGTCTTAAAATAAGGGCTAAAAATCTCTCTGCCAATGCTCCTGATTGTTCCAGTTTTTGATGATCTGATCTGGCCCCAGTCCCAACTAGATCAGATAAGCAAGGATCCACTGTAAATTTAAAATACTTAAAAAATCAAAATCAACCACAAGAGAGGAAGGGTGTGCCCACCGAGTAAGTGACATTGATATTTTCTGTAAAATTTAGTTAATAGTTACTATGTTTCTATTTTTTCCACTAAAATGTAAAACATAGTTTCTGTAAAAATGTATATTTTGTAAAAATGATGAGTCCTGTGGTGCCTTAAAGACTAACAAATTTCTTCATGCATAAGCTTTCATGGGCTCCCACCCACTCCATCAGATGCTGCATCTCAAAGTGGATTGGCGCCCATGAACAGGGCTGTCCTGAGACAGGATCGGGGCCCAGGGTGAAGCACCTGATTGGGGCCCTCACTACACCTCCCCACTCTGGGGGGGCACAGGGGGACAGCCCAGAGGCCAGGCTCCACGGTCCTGCTCTGCCCTTGGAGGCTGGGCAGGACAGCCTGAGGGTGGGGCAGGGTCTGGGCTCCCACTTTGCCTCTTGACTTCAGTTTGCAGCTGAAAGCAACTGGGTGGGGAAGCAGGCAGTGTGTGTGTGGGGGGGGAGAAGCACTGGCATGTGTCCCATGCTGCCCTGCTAGAGGCAGGGCAGCGTGTGGTCCACGGAAGAGTGGGGCCTGGGATGGTCACCCTGCTCTCCTCTCACAGGGATAGCCCTACCCATGGAAGCTTATGCCCAAAGAAATGTATTAATCTTTAAGATGCCACAGGACTCTTCCTGCTTTTGTTGTACACAGACTAATATGGCTACCCCTCTGGAACTTGTGTTTTCTGAGCTTTTCTGTACCAAACTGAATTCTAGGACCCCAGTATCTAACTTGGGATTGTGGTAAGAATTCACATGCAAACATAATGAACATGAGCATACAGTGCCACAGACTAACAGGTCTCTTTCTGTTAAAGGGAATGAATTGTTCATTTTAAGCCAGTCCTTCCACTGTCCTCTCTGCCAGGCAGTCCTGGAGTGGTATGGGTCTAAATTTCCCTCATTTAGCATCCTAACTGGATGCAAATACAGAGCCATGGACATACATTTCTCTGTTGCATTTAGCTCTTTTGGTAATGGCCAATATGTTGGAGAGAATGCTCATACTATAGAACAAGCCCATTGGAACAAATGGAGCAGGGACGCTGTACTGAGGGTCATAGGAGGACTGACCTGAGAAAAGAAAGAAGAAAGCTGCCTTCAAAGGTAACGGAGCATTTCCTCCCTCCCCACCGCAACCACATTCTGGGATAGTTTGTATTTCTTCATTCTCCATCCTCTGAAGGATCAGGGATGACCATGACTTTCTGAGGCAGTGCCAAAAACATTCTCTCTCTCTGTCAGGTTTTTGGCTGGCATATTCTTGCTCACCTTTTTGGGGTCTAACTAACAGCTATATCTGGGGTCATAAGAAATTTTCCCCAAAGTTAGAGAGGCAAAAAGAACCCCCAAAGTCACTGCTATTATCTAGAGCGTGAGGGGTGTGGGTCATTTGCCAGGATTAGTGTATCTGTCTCTCACTCAGGCATTTCCCTGACACTGCAAAGGTCTCAGGCCCTGGGCATCTCAGTGCTTCCTACTGTCTGCCTGTTGCAGTGTTGTCGCTGATGCTGGGCACAAGGGGCATGTGCCCTGAGTCCCAGCACCAGTGCCCCATGGTGGCAGCAGCCCAATCCACCCCTGGCCCAAGCTGGGGATCCAGGGCTGGGCCGTCTGCGGTGGCGGCTGCCTTACCCAGCCCCGTCCCTGGCCGGGGATCCAGGGCCAGGCCGCTGGTTGCAGGAACCCGATCTAGGCCCTGCCTGGGGCTCCAGGACCTGATTGGACATGGCCACTGAATTGGGCCCAGAGGGCAGGCCCGGGCCCAGGCCCTGGGGCCCTTTTCCAGGGTAGCTTCACTCCTGGCCTGTGGCATGTAATAGTCTAATCCAGCAGTTCCCAGCCTTCTCCTTTATGTGGACCACTACATTGTCATCAAAAGCTTTTGAGGACCACTGCATGAGGAAGCCATTTTAAACATTTTTAACATAGCCTATGACTTATAGGAGTCAAGCTAGTGTATCAAGGGGTATTTAAAATGCAGCTGTTTCCAATAATTTATTATGCTCACTCACAAATGTATTGCATTCATCACAGTACGTTTACCTGCATTGCATTTATGTGCAGTGATTATCTTTTTTCCCCCCATGGACCACCTGTAGAACTCTCATGGGCTGTCATATTTTGTCATAGACCAAAGGCTGGGAACCACTGGTTAGTCTCTTGTGGGCTGTCATATTTTGGTATAATGTCAGTTGGTGGGTTTGTTGTGTAGGTGGTTGTTGGAGGCCTTTAATATACAGGTTAAACGTATGATCTGGCGGTCCCTTCTGGCCTTAATCTCTGACTTTGAGGACCCTAACAGAAGTGTCACAAACACAGGAGCATTTCACCAAAGTGGCACAGAAGTAGTGTGTGCCTTTCATGTTAACTGCATTCCCAGGTGGAAGTGACAGCTCCACGAGAGCAGTACAATGTGGGACATGTGTGGTCTCTGGGGAACAAATCTTTACCAACAAAGTATATACGGTGTTTGTAAAACACAGCATCCTCATCAGCCATGTCATTATATGGTACTCCTTAAACTGCAGAAGTATGAACTGGACTGCAAGTATGCTATGATTAGAATTGGTTTAGAATAGAATACCCGGAGGTAATGCAATTCAGCAAATGTAGATGCAGATTTAGGGGACAGGTAGACAATTTTTTTGTACCTTGAGGAAAGCGTAACAGGATTCTTCCTTTGACTGAGGTAACCAAGGGGTTCTGAATTGACTTAGTTTGACTTAGCATTCTTTAAAGTTGGGGGGAATTTACCCTGAAAAGCAGATAAAATAGAGCGCATACAAATATTTACAAACCTGCACATTATAACAAAATAAAATCCACTTAGTTCTCCTCCTTCCACAGACAAGCTGAACACTGGTGTCCAGAGAGGAACCAAAGAACCAGCAATATCACAGTACAGAGCTTTCTAACGTAATAAAGTCAAAGGAGGAGAAACGAGAAAACTCTGAAGTTCAAAACTATGTTATGTGTTGAATCCCCCTAGTACTTTATTCTTTGGTCATTCATCACATAGAATATATTGAACTCTTATTTTGCAAGCCCGTTAAGACTTGTAACATATCGTAGGTTGACATCTAGTGGCAAAAGTACAGTTAACAAGAGAATACAAGAATGTAACAACAGAAATTTTTATGTAGTATCACACCCCTCTCCACCTGTGACAAGTAGCCATATGCATGAGCTACATTATAATCAGTGTCTATGTGCAAGTTCCATTTGTTTGGTTGAACTTTCAATTCACACAACAGTACGGACAGGCTTTCACTATGGAGCCAAGGAAATTAGTGGAGTTACAGTGCTGGGATTTTTGTTAGTTTGCAAGTCTTGTCTTGTGCTATTTTATAACCTTTTATAAAAAAATATTCATAGACATTGATACTGCTAGGGACCAATATAATCATCTCGTCTAATTTCTTACATAACAGAGGCCATAGAGCATCTCAAAGTAATTTCTAACTCAAGACTTTACTGAACTATAGGTTATCTTTTAGAAAGATATCCAGTCTTTGAATGAAGACGTCAGGTGACAGAGAAGCCATCACAATTTTAAGTAAATTATTCCAATGCTCGATTATTCACAGTTATTCTCAGTCTATTTACTTATTTTTGGTCTGAATTTATCTAGTTGTAGCATCTAACTGTTAGATCACATTATGGTTTCTAGGAATTTTCTTTTTATTTTATTTTTTGCTAGAGAGCTATCTTATTTTCAAAAATTTCTTCCCTATGTAGGGTCTTATAGATGATGATCAAGCCACGTATTAACTTTTTAGATATGCTGAGAGATTTAAGAAGCTCCATTTATTTGGTTTAAAGTATGTTTTCCAGATCACAGATCATTCAGAAAAGACCTACTAGAATCCTTTCCAGTTTTCCTAATACCCTTTTTGAAGTGTTGCCAGGTATTTGAGCAGTGTACCTCAACCATTTTGGGTATAAACTGGCTCTGATAATAGATATTTACAAGCCACTTTATCTCTAGCAATTTCAGTTTCTTCATACTACAGAAAAATTATGGTTTTGAGGGCATACCTATTTCTAGTCTCACTAACTTTGATTCTTTTGGAATATTTCTAATAAGCTGCATGTATCTTTCTTTTTCTCTGTTCTCTGAGGCCCTGGCATTATGGGAACCTGGACAGGCAACATCAAAATTCCACCCAAAACACATCAAATATACCTTAATGCGCTGGTCTGAGGAGTCTGTCTAAAGAAGGGAGGCAGATTTGGGTCTCAAGTGCAACTAAAGCTAACAAATGCTGAGAAAACTGAAAGTAAACTAAATGCTCAGTTGGAAAGACTTTCCTTACCTTGCTGTTCATTATAATCTGGTGCTCAAGAAAATCTGATGGATTGTGAAAAATTTTGAAGCAGCTCACTGTAGTCAGGAGTCACTTTGATGCAAAGCTATTAAGGAAGGAGTAGGAAGTGAAATAAATGGCAGCACCAACACACAGAGAAAAGTACATCTAAGATCAAAGCCTGTAAATCTCACATCCCATACAAGGGTTCTGTTTGTTTAATTTTAATAGATACTCTTCTTGCCTTGGGACTGTCTTAGAAAGTTCATTCCAAATTTACTGAAGTTTCTGCACCCCAGAAGGATCTTTAATAGCTAAGAAGGCTAGACTGAAAGCATTGTGAGGAGTCTGTTTCAAGAATCACAGTAACAAGCTTTTGTTTGTAGCATACAGCAGTTTCTCTCTTAAGTGGGCCTAACCACTGAGAATGCAGTACATTACCCTTTCCAGTTTACCAAAATTTTAAGTTCCTTAACAGTCTGGAGACTATGACTGACCCAGGGACAATTTCTCCATCTGCAGCCTGCCTAGAAAACCATGGTCATCATGGAGATCAATTGAGGCATTCTCCGTCTTACTTCAACTAAAGGCTACCTGCACTTTGTGTAAGATCAAGACTTACCCATTCTAACATCTGACTAAGTGGGACTTCACCCACAAAAGCTCATGTAAAAAATAAATTCGATAGCTTTTAAAGTGCCATAGGACTCCTTCCTTGTTTTGCTAAACATAAGATTGTAGTGCATGCTATATGGTTCCTACTTTAAACACACACTCTTCCATGTCCATGTAGCATGAGATTTGATTAATTTCATGATTATCCTAACAGTGCACAGCTATCAACATTTAAATGGCCATAACGTTTTCAGTATTTTTTTTAATCCTGCCATCAGAGGGCAGCCAAAATTCCGTTATGAATTCCATCAAAAAAACCAAACAAAGTAGAAATATAAAAATGTCACTTTGTAGGAAAATGTTGCCCTACTTAACCATTTTGGGAAACTTTTAATGAGGCTTCACAATCAGTAGAATAGCATTGTGAGGTTAAAAGTGTTGGTAAGTTCAGTGCTATGAGTACAGGAAATTCATATGTGTATACCTTTGGAACATACACAACTGTCCCCAGGACACAGTACATTTTCCAGAACTAATGGTCTTTTACCCTCTCTTTGGTTATAATCTTCCTACAATAATGAGCTGCTCACACCATCTAGTGGTACCAGTGAGGATTATACTTTCCCATACTGATAATTTTCATGGTTTATGGCAGGGGTCTCAAATGCAAATCACCATGAGGGCCACATGTGGACTAGTATAGGGCTGCATAAGGACTGGTACATTAGCCCAAAGGCCACACCACTAAACCTTTCCATACAACGATATTGCAAATATCGGTAACAATAGTGTCATTGCAGGCTGCAGGAAATAGCTTGAGGGGCTGCACGGGCCACATTTTTGAGGGTGTGGCCTGTGGTCGGGGGCAGGGTCTGGGCTGGTGCCCCAGGTCCTTCCCCAGGGCAGCGACGGTCCTGCTGTCAAGACACGCTCAATCGATTTACAGCTTGATGATGTTAACTCCAGCCCTGTAACTGGAGTAGCGCTGAGTCAACCAGACTGCATTTCTGGTTGCCTTAGTGCAGCAGTTAGAGGGAGGTACCGGTAAGTGGGAGTTAAAAAGGAGACGGGAGACATGCAAGGTATTTTAAATACCTTGTGTATCTCTGATCAACTGCTGCCGAAAAGTGTGGCTAGTGTAAGCTAGGGCTTGGTTGCACTTGCTACAATCAGGTTGTGAATGCAGAATTCTGAATGCCAGGTTTTCAAAGAAAAATTCCAAGATACAAAACTTGAGATGTAAAAGATAGACCTCATCATTGTAAACATTATGTTCTTTAAACTGAAATCTAGCTTCCTAGTTCAAAAAAGCAGAACTAGCCATGTCACATAAACTAATCTGAAATGACTGTGTTCCCAGCCCCAAAAGCAAATCCCAAAACAGCCACGTTCCATAATCAAGTATGAGACTGGAAAATCAGGATTCTCACTTCTAGGATCTGTAACCCCAAAAGCAAAAATCCAAAATCTAGCTTCTAAATTACGATAGCACCTACCCAGGTCCTAAAAAGGTATTGAGATATGTAACTGCCATTGAAAGCAATGGAAAATGGGAGCCTAAATTGGAGCCATAACTGCAGTTTACCACACTTGGGCCACGTTCCAATTGAAACACGTCCCTTACAATAGCCAGCGCCTAAGATGAGCAGCATGGAGCACGCTCTTTAACGGAGCAGCTCAATGGAACCACTCCAATGTACTTGGAACAAAGTCCTGCTTGCGCTGCCGTAGTTACGGCTCTGGCCTAAATACCTCTGAGGGTCTGGACCACAAGGATAGAAAAACTGGTTTTGAAAACCAGTTTGATGACCAAATTCCAAATGGCATGATTCAAAAGCCTTGGTTATGAAACCTGAAATGGGAAAGTAGTGCTGCCTCGTCTGGTGGAAGCAGGGGTTAAAGCAAGGGGGAATGCACCAGAATGCCATTTTGTGGCCCATCAATTTTAGGGGCTAGCATTCCAGGGGGCCCTAAAAATAGAAAATGCAGCCAGAATGCAGTGTTCTGGTGCCCTTACTGGCAGCTGCAGCCCCTCCCCAGCCAGAAGACAGTCTTCTGGCCAGCAGGGAGCTTTCCCCAGGCTGGGCCTGGGAGTTTTTAAATCTCCCACCCTGAGCCCACTCTGAGATAGTGTGGTGGCCCCAACAAGGCCTGGAAACCCTGTTGGGGGGCCTTTGCCTGTGTCCTCAGAGCAGTGCAGCCTTTGGCCTGGCAGTGGGACAGTGGGGGGGGGGGCAGGCATTTGGGGGGCAGTAGTTGGGGTGGGGGGCAGATGTTTGGGGGCAGTAGCTGGGGTGGCAGACATTTGGTGGGAAGCAGCTGGGGTGGGGGCAGTAGCCGGGGTGGGTGAAGGGGGCCTGGAAATTTAGGAGTGTTCCAGGGCCTGCCAAATTATACTTTAATCACTGGGTGGAAGGTGGGGGAGAGAAGCTCTGAAAATTGAGTTAAATCCTGCACACAAAATCATGTGTTCCAAAGTCTAGGAGCTGGGTTGCCAAGAACCAACTGCCAAGAACCAAAATTCATGTTCTGAAGGAATAATTCTGAAATCTGAGCTCCATATTCTAGTCTCCAGTGCAAAGCGTTACATTTTCAAAGCCATGCTCAAAATCTGAAAACCAGTTTCCAAGCTTCAAATTTGGAAATCTAGGCCCTGCATCCTGACAACTGAATTTTTAAATCCAGACTGAAAACTTCAGTCCTGAGTTCTGAAAACAGTCCTGGATTGTGAAATCCAGGTTGCGACAAGCCCAGATCTAATGAGCTCTGATCTGATGACCCAAATTCTAGTTCTGAATTCTGAGTCTGGCCAACTGAGTTCCAAGAAACTGCTTCTTAGAATTTATTTCCAAAGTCAGTTTCTTGCGTTGCATTATCAGTGTCAGTTAGATCATTTAGTGTAGACTTGCACAGTAATGCTTCCAAAGGGGTAGCTGTGTGAATCTAGTTCAGTAAAAACAAACAAGGAGTCTAGTGGCTCTTTAAAACAAAACCTTTAAAAGACTAACATATTTAATTATTGCATAAGCTTTTGTGGGAGAAAATCCCACCTTGTCAGATGCTTGAAGATGGGGAATTTACAGAATGGAAGCAAAATAAATACAGGGGAATCTATGATTTACACTCCCCTGCATTTATTTTGTTCCCATGCTGCAAGTTGCCATTCTATTCTCATACCATTCCAGTTAAGATCAGAATTCAATATCTTCAATATTTATTGAAAAGCAGGTACCACAGAAAAATGGAAAAGATTATACAATGCCTCTTCCTAATAAACCTCAATTTCCCAAGTATAAACCTTCAGGAACTATACTGGCCCTACACAGTATCCTAATTTGTAAGCAAAGTAGGATAGTTACCACTCCAGGTAAAACAAGGAGTCCTGTGCCACTTTTAAAGATTAACAAATTTCTTTATCACATGAGCTTTTGTGGGCATAATCCCACTTCATCAGATGCATGAAATGTAAACTGAAGTATGTAGGCAAATATGTACAAGCAGAGATGTGTAAATCATAAGATCAGTTCAGACTTTTTCAGCAAACCAAGCAAGCTGTTTTGATTCAGACAGTGTTGAACAACAGATGAGAAGGTGAGAACGTGAATTACCTTTGGTAATGAGTTAACCATTCAAGGTCTCTATTCAATCTGTTAGGATAAGCAAGCAAGCCAGGCCTCCTGAGCACAGAGGGTGTCTGGATAGGCAGCATGCAGGCTGTCTGCTGTGACATTATACACTCTCCATTTTATACATGCCTCAGGTCACACACACCTAACCAACCCCTCACCCCCTTGCTTCCATTCCATGCATGTCTCAGGTCACATACATCTATCCAACCCCCCTCCCTCCCTTGCCTTATATGGAAGCTAGTATTTGCTAACTTGTTAAGACCACCCCTCACCACCATCCTGACCCTCTTCCCACATATGGAGTTGTTTTTCCCAAAGTGTTAGGAAAACTAGTTTAAACCAGTAAACAAGCTGCCTGTGCATATAAGCAATTGCCATTCTACTTCCATTTTGAAGCTGATACTGTTTTGTTCAGTGTTCTCAGTATTGGTACTGTAAATAAACCTCTTCAGTGTTGTCTGTATTGCCTGATCCTTCTTGGAGGGACCTTTCCAGACTTACAAAACCTAGTCTGATGGTGTTAAATTTGTATATGAATTGCCATTGCCAATTCTGCCTCATATTCACTCAAGAGACACCATCATAGGACCTAACCAAATCAGCCACCCCATCAAGGGCTTGTTCACCTTCCAATGTGCTTATGCCAACAATGCCCCTCTGCGTTATACATTGGCCAAACTGGACTGTCCCTGCACAAAAGAATAAATGGACACAAAACAGGCATCAAGAATGGTAACATTCAAAAACCAATAGGGGAACACTTCAACCTCTCTGGACATTCTATAAAAGACATGACCCTTACAATGCTTCACCAAACAATTTAAAACCAGACTTCATTGTGAAACTTCAGAACTGGACTTGCCATTCTCTGCCTGTATATATTCATCTACATTTTATGCCCACAAAATCTCACAGGACTCCTTGTTTTTTTCATGCCCATGAAAGCTCAGGTAATAAATAAATGTGTTAGTCATTAAAAGTGCCACAGGACTCCTTGTTTGTTTTGTTGAAATAGACTAACAGAGCTACCCCTCTGGAATGCAAAGTGAAGACTTCCTCTTCCGGTTCCCTCAGGTCCTTAGTTTATCTTCTGAGTCCCTCAAAGTGGGGTACTGGCTACCCTGAGACCTCTGTTCTACAATACCTCAGATCAGGATCTAGGTTATTCTAAGACCCGCTGATCTCACATCTGATAGCATCATCAGTCTTCTTGGATATACGAGGACTCCTGTAGCACTTTTAAAGACTAACAAATGTATTTATTGCATGAGCTTTCATGGGAGAAAATCCCACTTCATCAGATGCTTTGAAGATGGGGAACTTACAGAAAGGGAGGAAAATAATTTATTTATTTATTTATTTATTTATCAGATTTTCTTCCATGAAAGCTCATGTGATAAATACATTTGTTAGTCTTTAGAAGTGCAAAAGGACTCCTTTTTTGTTCTGGTGAACTAGATTAACAGAGCTATCCTTTGGAACTTGGATATATGAGGCTATGCCTACTCTTACATGTGAATTCAAATTGATTGTTATCGATTCAAATTCAAATAAGTGCATGGACATGCCCACTTTCCTCAATTCGAACGGAGGCAATCCTCAGTTTGAACTGAAGAAAGCAGAAATTGAATTGGTCAAACCTGCTTTTCCATCGAAGTCAGGGTCAATTCGAAGTGAGTAATTTGAACGGACATAGTGTGACTATGTCAATTCGAATTCACTGTTAGTTTGAATTAGCCACAGCTAGATTTTTCCCTATACAATAGCGCCTCCTACTGAATTTGAACTAGCAAGTCCTGTTCATGGACATGCCAATTCAAATTGGATTGTCTAGTGTGGCCATGTCAATTCGAATTGACTGAATTCGAATTAGATTCAGATTGGTCAATTTGAATTCAGTAATTCAAATTGAAATGCTCAGTGTAGACATAGCCTGAGATATAGATAGAAAATCTATATACCATGTGATCCCTCTACTCCTTACACCCTTTCCTCAAAGAAGTCATATCTCCAAAATATGCTGTGACAGAAAATTATGTGGCAAATTCCAATTAATTCATAATTTGGGCAGGGGCTGCATGGATGGCTGATATTCACTCATCATAGGACACTCCACTACAGGGATCTAATGTCACATCATTCTAGAGGCTCAGCTGACCCATGCCTGCTAGCCCCAGATTTGCCATTACATGCCTCCACCTGTACATACCAGGTAAACTGCCCATTGACAGACTGCAACCATTGGTCTTCCACAAGGACTAGAGATAAACATTTGTAACACATGTTGATGCCAAGTGCAAGTTTGGCCTATTTCAGTGATTTTTCCATAGTCTGATGCTGTGGAAATTCTATTTCCAGAATCCCTCAAACTTGTCCATTATAATACTATAAAGCAATGTGGCAGTGTCCCAACAGGTGGGCTCTCTAAAAATTTGTACTTGGTTTATGTAGCCTGCCTGCCTGGCTAGCAAACTGTTCAAGGATTCTGCTAGTTAAAACCTCACTTTGCAGGGAACAGTTAGGGAATCCAAACTCCCAAGCTCTCTAGTGATGTCTCTCTGTAGCATCCAGTCCCTCTTACTGGGCATTCACAACGGTGGGTTACTCACCAGTAACCGTCTTTCTTCGAGATGGGCTGCTCGGATGCATTCAGTAATAGGTGTTTCCATGCTGGAGTGCCGGATTAGTCAGAAAACATTTGTCCTAGCCTGTCAGGAGAGGGCAGGCAGCCACTGCCCCCCACGCCACCCAGTGGCTATATATATGGCTGCCTCCTGACCCCTCCCCAGTTCCTAGGAGTTGCCAACTCCAGATGTGGGGATGGAGGGGAGGGACCTGAATAGATCCGAGCAGCCCATCTCGAAGAAGGACAGTTACTGGTGAGTAGCCCACCATTCTTCTTCGAGCGCTGCTTGGATGCATTCAGTAATAGGTGACTACTAGCCATGCTGATGGATGGCGGGTGGAGTTGGGTCTTCCACCTTCAGCACAGCAAAACACCCCACATGGGAAGCAGCCCAGCGAACAAGGTTCTAACAGGAGCCAGGAGACCAACTAGGGCTCATGGCCTGGCAATGGAGAACCTACAACTGTGGGGCTAAACCAAAGCAGGGGTAAGTCCAATCTAGCTGAGGCAAAGTGTGCATGGGCCAGAGAGAGTAAGGTCACCTTAACCCAGAGTTTGAATCAATGCAACATGACTAATGTGGAGTAAAATGTGTTTGTTTGCTCTACCTGTGGGGTATAGCTCAAGGTATAAGGGCCAGAGGGTTAATTCCTGGCCACAGAACACTTCAGTGTGAACCTTACGAAAGAACTCTAGAAGCCTTAGGGTTACTGGGTTGGCCATGATGGCTGCGGCCTACGCAGATAACAATAGAAAGCATAAACGTTATCCCTCCGAATGGCCACATAAAGACCCAAAGACACACGCCCAAAGGGGTATGTGAATTTGGAATACCCGGCAACATGGAAGGGAGCAAGGACTACTGAATTCAGGTGAGAAGGATCTAAGGGAAGATATTTCACACTGGTTAATGAGAAAAGAAAAGGCCAGGGGTGGTGCGATCAGCGCCATGTGGCATATTGTTCAAGATGTCCCTGGGCCAGGAGAATGTGATGCAGGCCTCCAGCAGTGTTACAGTGTAAAGACCCAGAAGATTTCTACCATTTGTAAGGAACATTTCAGACCCACTAGGCACCTGCAAGGTGGCATGGTGGGCCTCAGGAAGTTACTTTTGGCCTTGGTATTCCTATGAAGACTCACGGAAGTGGACCCCCCTCTTGTCCCTTTTATGTTCTACCTCAGGATTCCACTACCAGGAAGACTGCCTGGAGAATGGGGGGTGGCGGGAGTGGCAGGGAGATGAGAGCAATGGAAATGCAATGCCACCAATTGGACACTTAGTTGTGACGACCGGATGGCCTATGGGGTTAGAATTGCACTGATTTAAAAGACCTTGTGTGCCCAAAGGCACCACCAGGAGCAATACCCCCCCCCCTCCAACTATGCTGCGTCTATGTGTGTGTCAAAGTTAAAGGACTCATTAGGAGCAGAACTACCCTTCCAAATGATATAGGTTATGGGAGGAGTGGATGGTCTCCTCCAAAGACCACCTGGGAAGGATATGATACTCACAGGGTGCAGACCGTGGTTCTGCAGGAGTACCCTGGATTTTAGAAAACTTCCGACAAGGATGGCTTATCCCTATCATCCAATCTTATCTAGGATAGGATTCCACCATGGGGAAAAAACAAATTTCCAAGTTTCTGGGCAGATTGGAAATCGGGGATTTGGTCAACTTGAACTCCATCAAGTGAGCGGGGGAAACAACAGCCCTTAGCAGTTGCTTACGGTGAAGGTATCATGCAGAGACTACCCAACGGTTTTCAGCATTCAGGTCCCACTAAGGAAGGTGAGCTGTATCCGCCAGACGCCCAGGTGATAGTGTCCCCGAGCCAGACCTGGACAATCATGGTTCCAAGGTCACCTTAGGGTGAGCCATTTATGTATACCCCGGTTGGGTGATGGCCATGCGTGGAGCCCAGTGGTGCACAGGAAGTTTGTCAACGAGCTAGCACTGCGGGCTTGGCTAAAAGTTAGTTGGGAGGCCTAGGGCAAGTTTTCTTCCACCTCTGGACAAGTGATTGGGGAAAAGACATTGCCTCTTCTCCCATGGGTCCCACTGATCTGGTTGATTCCAGGTTGGGCATATAGAAGCTGCCACTTCAGGAGTGGATAGGGAGGGGAGGTAGGGAGGGTATCACCACCACCTTCCTGGGAGGGTGGGGCCTAAATAGGGACCTGCAATCAGGGATATTCTGGTTAGATATGAGGCCGTCCTGGAGGAGCAGGAGAAGCTGTTGTTCACCACCAGCTGTTTTCCTCCCCGGGGGGGGGGAACCAAGGAGCAAGGTAGAGATTCATGAACAGTTCTGCCTTGGCTCCCCCCCCAGGCATAGAACTGCACACGGTAGATAGTACCAAGTATCTTTTTTCTGCCTAACAGGTGGGGTAAAGAAAAGGCTTACAATACCGTAGAGGTGGCTGAGGGCCTACTGGGACTGACTTAAACGCACGCACCGACCGGTTTTGTTGGGGTGGGGAGATGCCCAAGGCATCCCTCCCCATTTCGGGTGTGAAAGCAGATCCTACCTGATGTGGGGAAGGCAGCGGGCAGGCGAAGGGTTTCATGAGCCTCCTGTTGGGCACACGCGTCCCCTCATGCCAGGAGTGTCTGTAGTTGTGGCTAGAGCTAGGTGATGCGTCCTTTGCCTTAGTGAAGGCCCCCCTTAATGCCTATGACAGCGGAAGGAATTGTCGGTTGAGATAGTACCTGAGGGGGGAGGGGGGGCTTTCTTGTTCCTTTCCCGCATTCTTTATCCCTTTTCTTCTCCACTGACAGCCCCAAAGGTAGCGATGAACTGACAACTGTCTGCGGCAATGGCCACAGTTTCAGATGGATCCTTGATAACTGAAAGGGGCTTTGGTTACATGGGCTGTGCCTTCCATAAGATCAGAGGAGCAAGGCCAAGGACTGGTTCACCCCTGTCGATGATGTTGACGTGGGATGGGGGAGGGTATGACGGCCCTTGGGGGTTCCCCATTCTCTCACTAAAGGGAGGGAGGGGAAAGAGTGTTATCCACATTCTCTGATGGTGGATTAAAGCCATGGTTATGTCCCAGCTGTTACAGGAACCACGGTAGGCAGTTACAGGTTAATAGGGATAGGCTCCCCTTCCTTGCGGGGAAGGGGAGGGAGAAAAGACCTTCCAAGAAGCCCTCAGAATTGAACTGAGAGGGTGGTGGGGTGGGACTGAGTCCCTGCCAATGCTCTCCGGGAGGAGGGTGGGAGGAATGATTTCAGCCCCATATGGCTTATGTAGGGAGAGGAAAGGGCCCTGATGGGAGGAGACCAAGGTATTTTACCTCTCCCCTAGGGTCCCGTGTGGTACCCACTACAGTCAAGGTCTTGGGGGGGAACAAGGCATCACCCCCGAAGGGCAGATTGAGTGCCACATGCTGCACAGCGGGGGGTACCCTGGCTTCCCTAAGCCAAGCCGCTCGGTGGATGGTTACAGCTGAGGCCATGGTGTGGGCTGCCGTATCTACCGTGTCCTGGGCTGAGAGGAGAAGATCCTGGGAGATTATTCTTCCCTCTTCCAGGAATGCATTATACTTCTCATTGGCCTCTGGTGGGAGCAAATGTCTAAATTTTGCAACCGATTCCCACACATCCAGCATGTATCAGCTGGTCAGGGCCTGGTGTTTGCAACCCGCAATTGGAAGACGGAAGAGGAGTAGACCTTATGCCCCAGGAGATCCAATTCCCTAGCTTCTCTTGAAGCATGGAGGGGGTTGCTAGAAGGTTCGCCCAGGCCTAATGTCATCTGTACCACATCCCTAGGAGGGATTGGGTGTTTGGTGGGGGGGGGGGGGACTCTGTATTTAAGACCCACCGTGTCTGACACCGGGGTGATGGAACCCGGGGTCTGCCATTGGGAGAAGGTAAGGTCCCAAACACTTGGGTGCAGGGGGACTGCAAGCGGCTCCGCTTCGAAGACCGGCCTGAACAGAGTGTCTGAGGGAGGTTCAGAGGATTGAATCTCCATCCCCAAATGGGCCGTGGCGTGGCACAAAAGATCGAAGTGCACCAATAGGTTGCCTGTATATGAGCCCAGTACTGGGGACAAAGTGGTACCGCATACCCGTTGTGGAGTTAAGAGGGAAGGAGTCTTGTGAGGGGACCATTCATGGGGGCAGAAACGGAAAGGTGACAGCGCTGAGGCATGGCACCGAGGCTGCTTAGAGCCCTTTGATGGACCTTCCCCAGGGCTTGAACAGGGGGAAAAATTATTAAGACACCCCCTGATTCTTGAGGCAGTACTGGCGACGGCAAGGTTATATGTTGCCGTGGGGATGGCTCTATGGTACCGGGGCCCGATGGAGTAATAAGTGGTGGGGCTTGAGGGGAGGGAGAGCGGTGTCGCCCATGATGTACCCAGGCCTTAGATATGAAGGCCAGCTTGCCCCTCCTAACTGGTGTTGGGGAAGGTGGTGTGGGTAGGAGGAGGAGTGCCCTAGTGGCCTTTACCACCTCCAGGGTTGTCGGTATTGGCAGCGACCCCAAACGAGCCCGCGGTGAGTCCTTAACAGGGGAGACAGGGCTGCCCTGCTGAGACGGGCCCTGTACATTGGTACCGGGCTGTGACAAGCCTGCAGTGCTGGAGGTGACTGTGATTGGTGCTGGGGCAAGCCCTGCACTGACGGTACTGGGCTGTGCTGGGACTGTGGCGCCAGAGGTGACCTCGAGTGGTGCCGAGGAGCTGATGTGCTGAGTCTGTGCCGAGGTACCGGAGTCAGTACCGAGCTCGTCCTTCTGCGGCCACTGACAGCACGGTGCTGGGCCGGCTCCGGTGCCGAGCCAGGTCTCGGCACCGAGCGCAAACCCGAAGCCTTGGGATGAGGAGTGCCGAGCCTGTTCAGAGGCTAAGGTGTGGCACCTTTGTTCCGTCTCCTTGATTGTCCGAGGTTTAAAGGACATGCATAGGGAACAGGCGGAGACCAGGTGGCCTTCGCCTAGGCACTGGAGGCACTTCCCGTGGGGGGTCGTCCCACAGGAAGGCCTTGCTGCACTCAGAGCAGGGTTTAAACCCTGGCGTGGTGATGGATGAATCCTGATGTTCCAGCCCAAAAGTGGAGGATCCCTGTGGTGGAACTATGTCCACAAAAAGTTGCTCCCAGTCGGGTGAAAAGCTCATAGAAAGTAGCCAGGCTGCTTGCGATTGCAAGGAGCAGATGTTCCAGATCTGATGCGCAAGGCAGAAGAAATGAAACTGGGGAGGGGTTGGGAGGCAGACATATATATAGCCACTGGGTGGTGTGGGGGGCCGTGGCCACCTGCGCTCTCTTAACAGGCTAGGATGAAGGTTTTTCAACCAATCCAGCATGCCAGCACGGAGACACCTATTACTGAATGCATCCGAGCAGCGCTCGATAAAGAAAAATTATTAAGACAGAGCACACATAAGCCTATTAGGTTAGCTGAAGACTCACACTTGGCTTTAATGCAGAGCACTGAGATGGTTTTATTATAACACAAGAATCAGCTGAATAACAAAGAAGTGAGATTTATGTGATACTAAGCAAGAGAAAAAAAAGAGATGAAGGTGGTTCCCAACAAAACAAAATAAAACATGCTTCCTAATGACTAAAATTTAATCTTTGCACATTATAAGTCTTTTCCCAAGCACTTTGCTTACTCACTTCAAGTTACCAGTACCCCTAAACCTCCAGATTTCTCTAGGGCAGTCTGACCACATTTTAAGAACATGTTTCCAGCACGTATCTACATCTATTTGTACATCATTCATATATACCTCACACAGTGAAGGACCAGTGGGTCACCAGTTTACCTATGATACTTTACATGATGTCTTTGAGATATACATTAGGACACCAGTGTGTTGGGGCAATGATTGTATCAGGTCTGAAGGAATTACAGTATGGGAAGGGGGCAGCCTCTGCCATTTTGGCACTGGAGAGATCCCAGCATCAAAGTGGCACAGTAGGGGGTAGGTGGTTTTCAGTGGAGGGAAGTGAAACCATTTGGGACTTGCTGCTCCATTCAGTCTGAACCTAAGACTCTCTCTTAATGGCCTCCCAAAGACAAAGAAATTGATCAGTCCCTACAGGTTAACAATAAGACTGCAGCATTTCCAGTGGATGTGGCACACACTGACGTATTGGTAAGAAACCGGGATTTCATTTCCTGGCCCCAGTCACTTGATCTGGGTCAGATGCAAAAGGTAATTTCAATCATAAATTGAGTCAATACTTGCTGTCTCTAGTGATTTAAATTTGAACTCATTGAGCTGCAGCCTTCAGCTCTCTAATATAGGGACTATGAGTGCATATGTGCTTCTGAGTAGAGATGCCTTTCTGATCCCTAAGCTACCTCCCACATCCTTGTATCTACTTCTCAATCTGCCATGTAAGAGCTAAGTAGCAGTATTAAATTATGTTTCCTGTAAGAGCTTGGCCAATATTTACATGTGGTGTTCCCTAAGCATTAATAAAAATTAAGCACCGTCAGGGAAATCCACCTAAGTGCTTTGGGGCCAGGCAAAGAGTGCAATTGCAGTATGTACAGACATACCATAGATAGGTTTAATTTTACTAGCTCAAATAACAACAGCAGCAAAAGCCGCAAGAGCTCAGGCAAGCCACCCAAGTACATATCCATGCTCACTGGTGGGCTTGTACATGGACAGTCAGTGCAGGCTGCAACCCATGCTGCCACAGATTTGCTGCTCTTGGTATCTGTCTACACAAGCCTCGGTCACAGCTTTGATTGCAATGCAGATTTGCCAAATATCTCAACAAGACTGTTTCCTCTACATAACTAACCCCATCCCCCCCTGCCCCTCAGGAACCGTAATAAAGACAGGAGGTCAAACACTGATAGAACATGTTGATGTACACCCAGGCCATTGAACAATAGGTTATTCTCTAGTTGGCTAAAGCAACTTTTTTTTTCCTGCAAATCCCTTTGTTCTACATTCAGCCCACCAGAACTGGTCCCACAGCAATAGCTGACAGAACAATTAAAGAAATGGGACAGATTCACCCATGGTGATGAAATTATATCAGGCCTGAATTTGGCCCAGTGCTCAAATACTGCAATTAGATTGGCCAGTGATATTAGCGTTAGATATAGCCTGGTATTTTTCATTACTGTTATTTAAAAAGATACAGCAGTTAGTGGAGTGAAACAAAGCAGTTTTACCATACTACACCCCAAGATCCCAATGAGGGAACAGGAAGCAAGCAGGAAATGGATCCGGTTGTTTGGGAAGAGAGTCAGTACTAAAACAGGCAGGGTCAAAGTACAGTCATCTGTGTACAACGCAGCAATAAAGGACACTATTTAATCATAGCTATGTCTTTGAGGAGCCTAAGCAGAAGGGTAAGGAGCAGAATACAGTGACTCCAGGAGACAGGCTCTCCTAGGAGCTTGTTTCCCAGCTGCCAGGATGGCAAAGAAACACAAAGACACTCACATCATGTTTTTAATCAGGTAGGTTGGCTCTTCTGGGGGATACATGCTTTGATTCTCCTCTCATGCTGGGAAAAATTAGGAGTAATTTGCCTCTGGGCATCAGTGGAGCTCTGCCAGTGTAAAACTAGCACAATGAAGGCAATGGGCTTAACTGTTACTTTTAACTCTCCACTAGCAGGAAGTGTGGATTTGTATGGGGAGGGCAGAGCCCTGCACTGAGGCAGGCTCCAAGGTCCCTCCGCCTCTGTCAGTCCTGATGTAGGAACTGTGGCGCTAAGATCACGAAGGCTGTGTTCACACAGCATTCTTATTTCAAAACAGAGGCTGTTTCAAAATAAGAAATACCCTGTTTACACGATGCACGGTTGTTTTGAAATAACAGCACCCGTTGTTTCGAAACAACAGAGTTGTTTCGAAACAACTTAAACCCCATGTGAGGACGAAACAACGTTGTTTTGAAATAATTGTTTCGAAACAATGCCGTCCGAATATGTGGTTTCGAAACAACAGTGACTTGTTTAGAAATAACTGTTGCCTGAACCTGCTATTTCGCTTTGAGCTTTTTCCCTTAATTCGAATTAACAAACTGTTAATTCGAATGAGGTTATTTCGAAATAAGGCATTATTTTGATACAAGTTGTTTCGACACAACTTGCATTGAAATAATGCCTGTGTGTGAACACAGCCAAACAGTTCAGTAGCAACAGCAATATTCTTTGAAAAGACACAATGACTGTTCCTTTCTATGTCAGATTAGGTCAGACATCTGGGGTGAAACCCTAGCTCTGGCCCAGTCAATGGGATTTCTGCTACTGAATTCAGTGGGGCTGGGATTTCTTTCATGCCCCTCTTGTGGAAAGGGGGTACCAACCCTTTTATGGAGCCTAGAGCAGCTAATGCTGCTGTTAGATAACTTACGTCCCTGCCCTTGCCACTCCAAGACCAACATTTCACTCCTTGGGATCCTTTGTACTGAGATCCAGAACACCCTCATTTGTAAGATCACTGAGGGCCATACTCCCCTGTGTTTATACAATGCCTAGCATAGTAGGGCTCTGGCCTTGTGTGGCCACCTTTTGGTATTACCATAATGACTAATGATTTGAGTAACAGTAGGCTGAGAAGTGCTCTGCAGTTCCCACCCTGGAACCCCAGTCTAAGTGGCTGTTTTTTATTTTGCTTGAAGAAAACCACACCTAACAAGCTCTAATGAATGGTGTTCCCCTTTCTCCCACCCCAGGCGGTTGGATTTTAGCTATTTCTGTCACAGTGGCAGTGGCAGTACAGGAAGAAAGCCCTCTTCCTCCATGTCTACCAGGACCCCCAGGTCCTCCTGGGAACAACGGAGTTCCTGGTCACAACGGGCACAATGGGCTCAATGGAGAGAAAGGGGAGAAGGGAGACAAAGGGGACCTAGGTAAGTGATATCTGAACAAATCATTTCACCCAACACCTATTTGTGATTGTACAGTTTCACCAGTTTTCTCATTCATCATTCAATAAATTGGATATTTGTAACAACCAGAATCATTTCATAGCAACAGTTTATGGGTACAGTTTTAGTATTTTTCTTACTTAAGGGAGTTTACAATTTTCTAAATTGTAGTTTATCCTACCCTGGTTGGCAATGTCTCTAACTGACCCATGGCAAAATAAACAAGGAATCCTGTCGCACTTTAAAACTAACAAATTTATTTATCACGAGCTTTTGTGGGAGAAAATCCCAATCAGTCAGATGCTATGAAGTAGGGAGAACTTACAGAATGGGAGCAAATAAATGCAGGGAAGTGTAAGTCATGGGATCCGGTCATGCTGTAACAGCAAATCAAAACAGTTGTTAACATTCAAACAGTGGAGAAGTGGCATTTGCTCCCATGAAAGCTCATGCAATAAATAAATTTGCTAGTCTTTAGGTGCCACAGGCAGGGGCGTTGCTGCCCCAGGGAATGACCCGGGGAACGGCTGGGCCCTGGATTCCCGGCTGGGGACAGAGCCAGGAGCGGCAGCTGTGGCCGCAGGTGGCTGGGCCCCGGATCTCCAGCCCAATCTGGCCAGAGACCAGGAGAGGCAGGGCCCCACCAGGATCCAGGGCACTGCTGCCGGCATTCTGGGCATGGGCCACGTGTGCCAGGTGCCAGCAACACCCCTGTCCACAGGACTCCTTGGCTATGTCTACAGTAGAAAGCTTAGTTTGGACTTGCTTACTCCAAAATAAGCGGTTTCAGGTTAGTTCGAACTAACCGCAGCTTTTTAGTTCGAACTAGCTGTGTTTTTTAGTTCGAAATAACTTGAGGTTAGTTAGAAAGATGAAGGTGTGGTTAGTTCAAACTAAAACACGCAGTTAGTTTAAACTAACTGCTTAATTCAAACTAGCATGACTACATTGTGCTAGTTCGAACTGAAGTGAAGTAAGTTCAAACTAAGTGCTTACTTCGAACTAACTAGTTTGAACTAAGCTTTGCTTAGTTTGAACTAAAAATTTTTTTAGTTCAAACTAGGCAAAGCCTAGTGCAGACAGGGACCAAATTAGTCTGGATTAAGCCTCCTCAGTCTGGACTAATTTTCTAGTGTAAACATAGCCCTTGTTTGTTTAGCTGGGCCAGGCTAACACAGCTGCCCCTTTGGAACTTGACCCACTGCAGATATTGTCAACAAAGATGTTTTTGGGGATTTTAAATGAGTCCCATTTCAGCAGCATGAGAACAAATGGAAAAGTTTCTGCTTCTAGATCATTCTTTTTGAATACTTTTCAGGTGCCACAGGAATACGTGGGGCACAGGGCCCTCCAGGAAAACAAGGTCCAATGGGACCAAAGGGTGAAAGAGGTCTACCAGGTTCCATCGGCCCACAAGGAACATCAGGGCAATGTCCATCTCAACAAAAATCTGCCTTTGCCATGAAACTTGCCAAAAACTATCCACTTCCTAAAAATCCCATTATATTTCATCAAATCTTATACAATGATCAGCAACATTTTGATGTTGGGACAGGAATTTTTACTTGCCAAGTACCTGGAGTTTATTATTTTGGCTACAATGTGGAGGTGTATCGGGACACAACAAGCATTCTGCTAGTGAAGAACAGCAAGACAGTGATAGGATCATATCAGACCACCCAAAATTCTTACAAAAATATGTCAGGAAGTACAGTCCTTAAGCTGGAGAAGGGTGACAAGGTCTGGCTAGAAGTGAGCCAGGAAAATAATGGAGCAACACAAACAAGTTACTTTTTGGGTTACCTCATATTTGAAATTTAAATTTCAGCAGAACACCAGTATTACCCTCACCATTGCATCAGAATTTAAGAGGCAAGGAACCTATACCCAGAGTGTGGGACAGGAGGTTTTGTTAAGTTCATTGTCATATTATAGCAGCATGTGTTATTCCACTAGCACTACCTACTAATATGGTTTCCCAGCATTTCCCATTATAAGACATAGCTTTCTGTTGTCATTCCCAGACTTCAGTTCTTTCGGCTGAAAACTTCTGTGCCAGGGTTCTGACTTGTACTGAAGAGTTTTGGAAAATTTTAGTTAAAATGCAGTTCTCGAAATGAGTAAAAGGAAAAATACATTTTGCCCATGCTAAAAAATTCTGGTGACTTTTTCGTTTGAGGAGCTCTAGTGCCCTCATACTTGGGAGAAAGGTTTTGATATTTGGCAAGAAGGTGGCCTTTGTTTCAGACCTTTGTTTCCTGTTGCCATCCCCTTCAAATGTCTGCCTGAATGTGGCCAAGCTATAAGGCTTTAAAATTTTCAGTTCACACTTACTAGAGCTCCACAGCTAGACTCCCAAACAAATTCATCACATTGAACAAGACTTTCTCCATAATTAGAGTATCCAACTCCCATGAACTGGCTACCTGGATTTGACAGCTGAGAGCCTACTCCATCAAGGGCTCACTCACCTGCTCATCCACCAATGTGATTTATGCCATCATGTGCCAGGAATGCTTTCCTCCCCCTCTGCTGCCTCATATATTAGACAAACAGGACAGTCTCTGTGCAAAAGAATAAATGTACACAAATCTGACATCAGGAATCACAACATTCAAAAACCAGTAGCTGAACACTTCAATCATCCTGATCACTCCATTGATGACTTGCTAATAGCTGTGCTCAAACAAATGAATAACAGATGAAACCTTCAAAGGGAAACTGCAGAATTGTAATTCATATACAAATTTAGCAGTGCTATTTCAGGGCTAGATAAGGGCTATGGATTTTTTTTTCTGATTACAACAAGTAATTTACCACATCTTCCTCTATATGCTGTTTCCCAGTGTCTGAATCTGCACTACTGCATTTGCTATAACATTGTGATGTGATCCTATGACTTACACTTTCCTGCATTTATTTTCCTCCCATTCTGTAAGTTCCCTGTCTTCAAAGCAGCTGACGAAGTGGGAATTTCTCCCATGAAAGCTCATGCAATAAATAAATTTATTAGTCTTTATAAGTAGCACAGGACTCTTTGTTTGTCTCTCTCCTGATTTTCCAATGGCACCTTGTTGGCACCCACTCAGTGTGGAGGAGGAAGCTGACTGACATGAATGCAGAGGGAACAAGAGCTGCAACTGGGGGCTGCAAAAGAGGAAAATAGATTTGGGGAAGGAGCCTGAGGGAATGACTGGGACTGGAGGATAGTAGCGGGGGGGGGGGGGAGAGGAAAAAGGAAACTGGGACTGGGTGTTGTGAAGAGAGATAGAGATTGGGAAACAGGAAGAAGTGAGGGGGGAAAAAATAGGACCTGATAAGAACCACCAAGGGTTACAGCAGAGTGCATTAAATAATGCCATGGACCACACCCAAAAAGGAAAAAACAAAATATTGAATAGCTGTTCACCAAGGTCAAATATACTCCATGAATTCCTATAGGTGCAGCTGCTTCAATGCAGCTGCCCTTCTCTAGCGCACCTGAAGAAGATGCTCTAGGGTAGCCAATGGAAGAGTTCATCACGAGACAGTTTTTTGTTGTTTCTAACTTTCCCAGACTTTAAATCTTGAGGCTGAAAATTTCCTTGCCAGGGTTCTCACTCATGCTGAATGGTTTTGAAAAACTTCAGTCAAAAAACAGTTCTGAGAATGAGCATAAGGAAAAATACATTTTGCCCTAAATTCTGGTGACTTTTTCTTTGAGACGCTTTAGTGCCGTTATACTTTGGAGCACAGTTTTGATATTTGACAAGAGGGTGGCCTTTGCTTCCTGTTGCCATCCCTGATCTGCCTGAATCTGGCCAAGTCATCAGGCTTTGAAAATTTTCAGTTCACACTTACTAAAGCTCCACAGCTAGATTCCCAGCAAATTTCATCCACATTGTCAAGACCTTCTCCATAATTAGAATTCCCAGCTGCCATGGAGGTACCTGGTTTTTTCAGCAGAGACCCTACTCCATCAAGGGCTCATTCACCAATGTGATTTATGCCATCATGTGCCAGAAATGCCCCCTTATCCCCTGCCTTATATATTGGACAAACAGGACAGTCTCTGCACAGAAGAATAAATGGGCATGCATCTGACATCAGGAATCACAACATTCAAAAATGAGTAGGCGAACACTTCAATCATCCTGATCACTCCACCGATGACTTGCTAATAGCTCTGCTCAAACAAATGAATATCTAAGGGAGGGCTCCCTAGGTTAAGGCTAGGCTTACCAAAGGGAATGCTTGCCAAGCTGTGGTTAGGGTTACCAATGGCAGAGCTCTGCAGGGTAAGTGTTAGCACTGCCAAGGGCAGGGGTCCCTGTGCTAGGGCTGCCACGAGCAGGGCTTGAAGTTCATAGGGCTCCCAAGCCTAGGACTAGAGCAACACAGTGCTATTGCTCCCCAGGGTAGAGCTCCCTAGGTAAGGCTGATGCCTCAGGCTAAGGCAACCCAGTGTGAGGGCTCCCTAGTGTACAGCTCCCTGGATAAAAGCTACCAGGAGTAGGGCTAGGGTTACCAAGAGTTATTCTGCTTTGTATGGTGGTAGACTAGCCAAAAGGAAGGATTCCCAGGGTTGGGTTAGACTCTACAAGGTTAAGTCTGTCAGGGCTAGGATGACACTTCAGGCCTGTCAGGTTCTCTTGACTAGGAATGAATTACCAAAGATTAGGGCCCCAGGCAAGGGATACAGTTACCAAGGATCAGACTTCCTGGGCTAAGTTTATGGTTACCAAAATCCCAGGCTAGTGCTCAAGCTACCAATGGCAGAGTTCCCCAGGCTTGGGTTAGAGTTCCAAAGCACAGACCTCCCCGGGCTTGGTTTATGCATGGTGTCAGTAGGGCTCCCTGACCTAAGTCTAGGGCAACACAGTTTGAGGGTTCCTTGGGCTAAGGCTGCAGCTACCAGGGATAGGACCTGGCACGCTGGGCTTGGCTTACCAGGAGCAGCTGCCCTGGGCTACATTTAGAGGTGTCAACTGTATGGCTATTCAGGCTAGTGTTATGATTCCAAAACATAGAGGCCCACGGACTCAGTTATGCATGGCGTTGATAGAGGTCCCCAGTCTAAGGCCATGAAACCCCAGTGCTAGGGCTTTCCAGAATAGGACTGCTCAGGCTCTGGCTAGGGTTACCAGTGACAAGGCTCCCCAGACTGGAGTTACAGTTAAAGTTCATATGATAGGATTCTTTAACCTAGGGTTAGGGTTCCTATCAGCAGGGCTCCCTGAGCATGGTTTAGGGTTCCTAGGGATAGGGTATTGGGCTTTAGGGTTATAGTTCCTATGGGTAAGGCTCCTGGATCTAAGAGTGCAATTCCTATGGGTAGGTATTTGGAGCTAGGGTTCCCATTCCTATGTGTACGTCTCTCCAACCTATGGACTGAGCTTTTATGGGTAGCATATTTGGAAGTAGGGTTAGGTATTCTATGGCTAGGTTTCCTCATGTTAGGGTTTCTATGGATAAAGTACCTGGAGGAGTGGTAAGGGCTCCTCTGAGTAGCGCTCTTCAAATTACTATTAGGATTCCTAGGGGTAGGGGTCTTGGATCCACAGTTAGGGCTTTTATGGATAAGAATCCCTGACCTGGGGTCAGGAATCTCTTGGGTTCCTACCCACAGGGTACGTTAAAGTTAGGATTTGCGTTTGCATGGCAGGATACTTGGAGCTAGGTTTAGCATTTGCATGGGGAGAGTAGTTAGATCTTCAGTTAGTGTTCTTATGGGCAGGGTAATTGGAGCTCAGGTTAGGATTCCCATGGGTAAGACTCTTCAATCTATAGATGGGGGTCTTATGGGAGGGTATTTGGATTTAGGATCCGAGTTTATAAGACTAGGATAAACCCAGGTCAGAGCCATAGTTATAGCAACTGTAAATTTAGAGTGCATATCCATGCCCATATGAAACCAAACCCTAGGTCCAAGTACCACCCAATTAGATTTGTATGGATTGGGTGCTTCAACCTAGGTTTAAGGTTCCCATGGGTAGGGTACTTGGAGCAAGGGTTAGGGTTTATATGGGTAGGGATCCCTAATCTAGAGTTAGATTTTCTTTCAGTATGGCTCACAAATTACGGACTATGGTTCCTAAGAGTACGATACTTGCAGCTAGCATTAAGGTTACTTTGGATAGGATATCTGGATCTAGGGATAGGTTTCGTATGGGGAGGGATCTCGATTTAGGATTAAGGTTCCTATAGAAGTATAGTTGGAGCTAGGATTAGGGTTCCTGTGGATAGGGATACTTGTACGAGGCTTTAAGATTCCTATTGGTAGAATACTTGGAGCTAGGGTTAGGGTTCCTATGGACAGAGTTAACACTGTGGCTTATGACCAATTTAAAAATGGCTCTATGAAATTTGAAGTGACCTACAGGAAAGGTTTACAGAGTATGCAAAAAATCTAGGGTATGGACTATGTGGAAGCCACCATCTGGAGGCAGAGAATATCTCCACAAACAGTGTCAAGCTAAAGGTGTCATCATGCTGGAAGATTTGTTTAACCTAGTAGGGTTGCATCTACACTGAGATCTGTTCTCTGATCCTTAACATGTAGTTTGCAGACAAGAAGCCTAAGGGTAAATATGGAGCAGACCAGTTGGTAGATGAGTTTGTCTATACTAGGCTTGGGTACAAAGAGAAACCCAAAAGGGACTGACCTATGCATGGATCTTGGGAAAGGAAACCAGTGGATGTGCCCCAGGAGTGGGATTCAGAGAAACCCAGAACTGGGGGAGTAGTTGACTTTGGCAGACCCCCACCAATGGATTGCAAGGATGACAGGTGCAACACTTGTAAGAAAACAGAGCATAAATTGGCAAATGCAGAAAGATTGATTAAAGAGTGGTCAAAAGGTTAACTCGGTAACAGATGATCTAACCCTTCTGTTCAGCCAAGAAGGAAACCTGTAAATCAGAGAGAAAGTGAACTATGTAACTGAACTTTAAAAAGAAAGCAGTCACACAGCCAGTTCTGTCAGGTATGCAGGGTGGTGGCTATAGACTCCCATGCCAGATACTAGTATATACATTCTGTTGTGCGCTACTGGGTTCAGACTCATCTGATCCCTAGTAAGAGTAAAAGATGGTAGTTAATTTAATGACATTCCCAGGGTAGAGGGCTTCTGGCATAGAAAGAACCTTTGTCAAACCACACATGGTCAACCCCATCAAGTGCTGAACAATTGTGTGACCTGGATCAAGGTTCCACAAGGAAAGCCATACCTCCTTCCTATGACTAAGTATCAATGTCCCTGTGACTGGATTTGCCACTGTTTTCTTGGATTCTCTTGACACACCAAGATTAAACAGAACATGGTCACTTTAACCATGTCCTTCCCTGTGGCTGCAGCATTGGGTGTCCTTACTGTAGTCTGGACTAGCCAGTGACCCCTTGAGAATTTGGTAGGGTTCCTCAGGCTGGGGGAAATGTCAGAAAAAATTAATTACAGCCGTTACTTCCTGTGCCTTCTGTAACTAGATACTGGGATGGTATCTTTTCGTTTGGCCAAGAGAAAAGATGCAGTACTTAGATTTTGTAGATGATATAGTCACACTGGGTACTAACTGGGGTGGAATGAAGAGACTATCAGTATAAAAAGAGAAGAGGCTAAAGTGGAAGTTTAGTATCAGTTAGGCCAACCCATGGAGATAGATCATTTGTATCAGAAGGCCAAGACCATGGAGATAGGTTTGAATGCTGTCAACACTGGCAGATGTAAGATTAGAATCATAAAACTGAGAGGGACCTCAAGAGGCCTTCTAGTCCTGTCCCCTGCATGCAAAGCAGGACTAAGTGTTATCTACCATCTCTTACTGCTGTTTTTCTACACTGCTCTTAAAAATCTTCAGTGACAGAGATTCCACACCCTCCCTAACCTATTTATTCCAATGCTTAACTAGCATGACAGTAAAGAAATTTTTCATAATGTACAACCTAAACCTCCCTTGGTGTAATGTAAGATCATTACTTTTGTTGAGGGCTGGATTAATGCAGGGGTTTTAGGGGCTGAAACCCAGGGCCCCAAGCTAATTCAGGCCTCCAAAAACCCAGCCCCAGCCAGCTGTCCGTGCTCCTAAGGAGACAATGCTTGGCAGGAATGCAGGAGAGACTTTCTCAGCCCCTGCTCCAGGTAGTGCAGCCTCCTGATCATACCCCCAAGCTGCAGGGGGAGGCTGCTCCCAGCTGAGCTGACAGATTCCCTTTTCAACAAACACACATCTGCCATCACTGCCTCAATTTACAGGGCAAGGGATGCTGCTACTTCTGGCTGGACCCCTGGGAGCAAGAGCCACAAGAGGGCTGGAGAGGGGTCATGGAGGGGGGACTTGGCTAGAGGGAAGAACAGGGGTGTGAGGGACTGGAGGGGGTAAAGAGGCCTGAAGGTGGCAGGACAGGATGGAAGAGAGCAGAGGTAGATGCAAGTGTGAGTGATATTGGTGGGTGTTATGAGACAGTGGGTGGTTAGATGGTGGATGAGGTGATGCAGAGGAATCAGGGCACAGGGAGGCTAGGAACTGAGAGAAGGAGGCTGGAGCAGAGGCAGATGCAAGTGTGGGTGACATTGTGAGAAAAAGGAAGATGTGGGGAGGGGAACCTGGAGGGAAAATGTGAGAGCAAAAGCCCCACTGCTCAGCAATGGCATCGCTGGTGCTGGGCACAGGGGACTTGTGCCCTGAGTGCCAGGGCTCTGGGGCTGAGCCACCTGTGGTGGCACTTCTCTTCCCCAGCCCTGTTCCTGGCTGGGGAGCTGGGGCCGGGCCACCCGCAGCAGCGGCGGCGGCTGTCTTCTCTGGGCAGGGTTCCAGGGCCGGCCGCCTGCAGCAGCGGCTGTCTTCCCTGTCCCTGTCCCTG
>ML681994.1:18179684-18429624 GCA_007922195.1 Podocnemis expansa
TCCCTGTCCCTGTCCCTGGCTGGGGTCTGGGGCCGGGCCACCTGCAGCGGCGGCTGTCTTCCCTGTCCCTGTCCCTGGCTGGGGTCTGGGGCCGGGCTGACGGCAGCAGGAGCTCGATCTGGGCCCTGCTCAGGGCCCTGGGGACTGGATCTGGCCCGGGCCCCGAACTGAGACCAGGGGTGGAGCCTGGGCCCCTGGTGCTTTCCTGGGCCAGTATCACTCCTGCTGCCCAGGCTGTCACAGCTCACAGACAACCAGGGTGTCATCTAACCTTGAAGAAGACACCCATGGAGAGGCTGCCTCACCACCCCCACAGCAGGAGGAGAGCAGAACATGAGCCCCCAGATTCCTTCCACGCTGTGCTGCCACCAGTGGGGAGACGGTGCCAATGGCCCCCTGGGTCCCTGAGACGCCACTCTCCTGTCCCCAGGCTGGCTGGTGGCTGCACAAAATCTTATAGCTCTGGACCCTTAAGGGTGTTAATCCAGCCCTGATTTTGTTCTATTGTCAGAGGTTACTGAGAACTCCTTGTAACAACTTTTTATGTAATTGAGAATTGTTATGAGACCCTCCTGTCTTCTTTTCCCCAGACTAAACAAACCCAATTCTTTCAATCTTTCTTCAGAGGTCACTTCTTCTAGACTTTTAATAATTTTTGTTGCTCTTCTCTGGATTTTCTCCAGTTTGTCCACATCTTTTCTGAAATGTGTCACCTCGAACTGGACTCAGTACTCCAGTTAAGGCATATTTCTTGTATCTTGCTCACAAAACTTGTGTTAATACATCCCAGAATAATGTTTGCTTTTTTCGCAGTGTTACAGATTTAGCTTGTGATACACTGTGATCTCCATATCTTTCCACAGTACTTCCTCCCAAGCAGAATACCTCCTAATCACTTCTCATTTTGTATGTGTGCAGTTGATTGTTCCTTCCTAAGAGGAATACCTGTATATAATTGGGTATAAGCCGATCCAGGCACAAGCCAACCCCCCCAATTCTGAGCCCAAAAAAGAAGCTAAAATTGGTGACCCAGGTATAAGCTGAGGTTCCCTTTTGGCCTTGGCCCCTAACCCCCCACCCACTGCTGCTGGCTTCCTGTGGAGTTTCTGACAGCTTCCCTACCCCAAAATCTCTGCTGTTGCTTTTCCCTTGCCCCCCCTCACTGTCTATTCCTCACTCCTGCCCTCCTGCTCTGCCCTTTCCTCACTGCTACACCCCTGCTCACTTCTCAGTTTCCTGCTGCTGCCCCCTGCACTGCCCTTTCCTCACTGTTGATCCCCCTGCTCTCACCTGCTCTGCCCTTTCCTCACTTCCGTCATCCCTGCTGCCCCCAGCTCTGCCCTTTCCTCACTGCTACCCCCCTGCTCACTTCTCAGTTTCCTGCAGCTGGCCCCTGCACCACCCCTTCGTCATTGTTGCCCCCCTGCTCCCACCTGCGCCGCCCTTTCCTCACTGCTGTCACCCCTACTGCCCCCTGCACTGCCCCTTTTGCACTGCTGCTCTCTGCTCCTCCTACTGCCCCCTCCTCACTGCCACCCCCTACTCTGCCCTTCCCTCACTGCTACCTGCTGCCCCCTGCTCTGCCCTTTCCCCACTGCTGCCTCCTGGCTCTTCACTGCTGCCCCCCTACTCCCTTTTCAGTTTGGTGCTGTTGCTCCCCTGTTCCCCCAAACCCTTTCCCTGTCACCCCACAACCCCTGCTGCCACTCTTCCCAGCCTGCCAGCCCCCCCCAATCCCTGGTCCCTGTCACTGCTTCCCTGGCCTCCCCAAAAACCCTGGGTCCTCCTGCCGCTTTCCCCGGACTCCCCAACCTCCCCCCCAAATGCCCGAGCCCTGGCGCCCCTTCCCTGGCCTCCCTGAACCCTTCCAACACTTTCTCCAACTCCCCGACCCCCTTCCCAACCCCCGGTCCCAGCCGCTGCTTCCCTGGCCTCCCTGAATCCCTCCCTCAATGTCCAGGCCGACCCCCCCGGGCCCCCTTACGTGGCCACTCCAGACGCTGGGGTCCCCTCCTCACTCCAGCCCCAGCCCCGGCCGACTGCCCAAGATGGCCGCCCGGCGACACTGGGGCTCCGGCCTGCCGCATGGTCAGGGAAACTCCTGGGCTGGGGCTGTCTACCGTATTCCCTTGAGTATAAGCCGAGTGCCTATTTTGAAGCCAATTTTCAGGCACAAAATTTTCAGCTTATAGGCGATGATATATGGTACTTTGCATTGGTCCTTTTTGAACTTCAGCCTATTACTTCAGACCATTTCTCAAGTTTGTCCAGATTATTTTGAATTTTAATCCTACTCTCCATTGCACTTGCAACCCATACCAGCTTGGTATCATCCAAAAACTTTATAAGTCTACTCTCCATGCCATTATCTAAATCATTGATGAAGATAACAGAACTGGACCCAGGACCAGTCCCTGAAGGACCCTACCCAATATGCCTTTCCAGCTTGATTGTGTACCATTGATAACTACTTGCTGAGAATGTTTTTCCAGCTAGTTATGCACGCATCTTATATTAGCTCCATCTAGGTTATATTTCCCTAGTTTGTTTATAAGAAGCTGATCGATGGAGAAGAGTATAAAAGAACTGGTGACTTTGTCCATGTTGAAAGTACAATATCTGCTAATGGCTCATTAAAAACACGAAAGCAAGAATAAGCCAGTGGATCATTTCTTATTGCTCAAACATCTGGAAGAGTGAAAAGGTACATCAACATACTAAAATGAGATTGGGCAATGCTACTGTCCCCCCAGTACTGCTGTACACCTTGGAAACATGACAGATGGCTGAAGCACACAACACAAAGCTGAATGCATTCCACCAGTTTTGATTATCTTGGGAATTCTTTGGAGACATTGTATACCAATGTGCAAATGTTATGCCACAGGGGTGTGATGAGTTGGATGTAGGTGTGGGTGTGGGTAATCTTTCGGCTTCTTGTTCCTGCTCCCTGTCCTCAGTGTTCCACTTCCTTTTTGTGCATGTATACTGCACTGGATGTGTGCAGTTATTCAGAGCTTGCTGCCACATGGACTGTTATAGTGCTTTGTTAGGATGTTGCTGACTTAGCTGGTTCATGGTTATTACAGGTTTTGAGTGACTACCCATCTGTGTATCTTACTTAGATTGCCTTGTCATTTGGGATTGTTGTTCTGAGTGCATCAGAGCATATAACAGTCATTAGTCTGCAGATTAAATAAATAGACAGAGATGGTGCTAGTGGTTTGGTCATGTCATCAGGCTCCAATATGGGGTGGTGCAACCAGGCAGAGGCACAAGATACATCTTAGATTGCATTCTACCTGGAGGGAAAAGAAGGCATGGAGGACAAGGAATGACTTATCACTGGACAACTGAAAAGGATAGTGCTATAATGGAGTTAACTCGTGATGGAGTCAAACATCTTGCTCTGGATAGACAGCAGTGAGAAAAATGGATTGCCTCATGCCATTAGGCATAAGAGATAGTAAGTCTGAGTTATAAGGACTATCGGCAGAAGGCAGACTTAATTTTGTTTCTCCCTGGTCTCCACATTCCTATCTGTCATCTTCATCCTGCTTCTAGCCAACCTGATTCTGAATGAAAAAAAAAAAATCTATGCCTGTTATTTGGGGTGGAGCACTGTGAAAAATACTTCATCCAAAACAAAATCCTGATAATGTTTTTTAGTAACTAAGGGCTTAAAACAACATGGTTTATTTTTCTCTCTATCTCCTTGTTAAATCTACCTTTATTTATTTATGTTTATGTTGTCTGGCCTATAGGAAAGTCTTCAAATCACAATGCTGCCATTAGATTCAGAAGGCTTTGCATTAGCACCTATCTTCTGAAATGTAGCAGGTTAGATAAAGAAGTGGTGAGTTGTGGTAAGACATCACCACAATTTATGTCTAAGAACTAAGTCTGATAAATGGGCTTGGTAAGGTCTATTTGACTGACTGTTTGAGAGTCATTACACATTGTCTAAAAACTATTAGACAAGATGATAAACACCATAGAACTCCTGTTATTTATTTTGATTTATAAGTAACCTGTTTTATCTCAGTATCTACACACAGAAAATTGGGACAGTGGTAATAAAGTGCCAAAAGGCACTCCAAATCAATCACTGCACATAATGAAAGGTGGTGTTGACTTTGGGTAATGGTACTGAGATCTTCAAGGATTTCATTTTTAGCATGGACATGCCTAAAAGTCAGTGCACATTTCAAAAATTTCACTGCACAAATGTGCATCACGGAAGCCTTTTTCAGGCCCTGCAACACTAGGTAGAATTATAAAGGATAAATCATTCAGTCAAGATAGGAATTTCACCCGCTAGCCATAATAGTTCAAAATAACTCAAAAGCAGGAAGAAAAGTCAGAGATAAGACCACACACTGGGCTATGACATTTAATCCAACATAAGGAAAAGCAAATGGCTGGCAGGGTCACAGGGCCATACTGTTATTTTCCTTTTTCTCAGAAAATAAAATCAATAAAAGACAAAAGAATGATTCGATGCTAATGGTCTAGCTGTTAGACTCTAGTCTAGGATTTTGGGGAGACAGACATTCCCTGCTCTGCAAAAGACTCTTCTGTGACACCATGAGCAACTCACTTACCTTCTCTGTGCCTTTATTCCCTATCTGTAACAGGGACCATAGTACTGCCCTACCTCTGAGGAGTATATTAAATAGATTAAAACCTCTGAAGTGATTGGCTACAATGGTAAAGGGGAAATATAAACACCTGAAGTAGGAAAGTTGGAAAGCAGACATCCTGGAAAGGAACTGACACTTGATGAGATCAGAAAAAGTTTTGACTCTGCTCTTGGCATTGTGTCTCTGTTGATGTGTATCTGACAGTGGTTGTTTGCTATTTTCAAGCTCTTGGCATGATTATTTTGATTAAATGCCTTCATAAGTCACAACCCCACTAGATTTTAATGTACATAAAGGAACATGAGACTGTGGGAAAAAGCAGCACTGTAGAGCAAGCCGAAGATATATGGGACCTTACAAGCCCACGTGAAAAATGGGAAAATAATGGCTCCTATTTTGCAAGGTATTTGACTTATGAATCCATAAGTCTTAAAATCTTGGCAAACGTGCCCCAGAATGACTTGGAAATATGAGGAATTTACTGCACACTAAACATTATTCCCTCTTATGGAAAGCATGGGGCCTTCTCCCCCTGCCCCCTTGCCATCCATCATCTGGTGGAAGAAATTCACAAGCTCCAAAGCACATCAGTAGAATTATGCTCTCTACTGCAAGTTTTACACCTTAATCTACCACCTATTTCAGCAAAAACTGCTTTACATTATCAGCCTGGCTGTCAGTCAGTTTGATTCACATGACAGGACAAATGTGAGAGCAAACAGATGGAAAGCAAAGAAATGCCCAGTTCTAAAGAGGTATCAAGGGGGAGTGTTTTCATATGATGGTTTATGTAAGTGTAGCAGGGCCGCTGCCAACTAAGGTTGAGTGATATGTTCATATTATTCAAGTCAGCCAAACCTGTAGGATGAAAAGAAAACATCCATGAGTTCCCTAATATTCACCACAACCCTATTTATCTGGAGGGAAGCAGGGACCCCATTGGGATTTATTCAGAAAAGGGAAGTTTGAATAACAGGAACATTTCCTTGCTAAATAATGGCTTCAGGGGTTCATGAGTAGGGTGGACTTCTAAGGGGAGATCAGGCTCAGTCTTCCCTACCCTGCCTGTTTCTAGATTTCCTCCCAGACTGAGAGAGGAAAGGATCATGTGATGACTAAATTAAAAAACAAACAAACAAACAAAAAAACAAAAAAGCTGCTGGATGCTCACAGACATGAGAGACTTGAGTGTTGTGGCTCTCTCTAGAGCAGGGGTCTCAAACTCGTGGCCTGAGGGCCGCATGTGGCCCCTGAAGTTATTTCTTGCAGTTTGCACTGACACTATTGCTATCAATATTTGCAATACCGCTGTATGAAAAGGATTCAGTGGTGCAGCCCCCTTGGACTACCATAGTAGTCCTCATGCAGGCCCTCGTGATGAGTTGAGTTTGAGACCCCTGCTCTAGAGAGAGGAGGCATACTGGGGTTGAGGCAAGTCATGGAAATCTCTCTCCATGAAGACAACTGAAGAAATAGCTGGAATGGGCTGCAGAAGAGGGCCTGGGATGAAGAATCCTAGAAGAAACTGGGGAAGCAAGTGAAGGAAAACCTTGAGACCACATAGTAATGCTGTGCTCTTGAGGCCTGGCATTAAACACATCTTTTTTTAGGGGTCCAAGCTGGAGCTTCCAGAGACACAGGGAAGAAGCCACCACTTAATCTCTACATACCCACTTTCCAAACCCTGAACCAATGGGGGTAGGGTGAGGCTGGAGCATGGAGACGTACTGTTGAGCCCAAGGAGAATAAAGCAAGCGTTAGATTAGACTGAGACAGGAGCAGACTCTTCAGCCTTTATAGGGCTGAAGGACTACTTCATTTTGATCTGGACTTTCTCATTCTGTTAGCTGTCTTGGAAGGGGAAGAGTTCATGTTCCAGCTTCAGGGTCACACTACTCTACCAAATGGAAACTGTAGCATGAACTATCCCCTTGACAAGTGCACACCTGTTCTACAGACAGGAAACTGAAGCACCACTTATACTACTGACAAGACCAGGGTGAGTCTACCAGAAGGGAAACTGAGGCACAGTGGGGGAACAAGCATGGATAATACTTGATGATGAACATGTAAGAATTCTTTGCAGGAAGATATATGTAACTAACTGAGGGCTTCTGAAGTAAAACAAGTTTAATTGTATATTATTAGTGTTTTATATGCTTGACCTAGTCCCTGATAAAGCTTCTTTCAAATTTACCTCCTCACCTGTATTTCCCTAAATGCACCATTCAATGCTTATTATTCTTAACTCTTTTCACAGGCCTGCCTGACTATACACTACCATTTTTTAATGCAGGCCATGTTCAGAATTTTCTAAAGAGGAAAGTAGGGCTCCGTCCTATAAACTATGCATGCTGCGAACTCACTTTGACTTCAGTAGCACTGCTGCACATGTAGGACTGGGACCTTAAAGAGGGACTCTTTTTTTCAGCCGGAAGCAAAGAATGCTCTTTGTGACTGTAATTCTGAGTTCTGATTCCTGCTCTGCTACTGACACCCCATGAGTGATCTAGAATAAAGCATACACTATGTCAACTTCCTCATTAAAAAAAAAAAAAAAAAGATAACTATTATCTGCTTCAAAAAGTTCTTGTGAGGCTTCATTCCACAGTATTTCCAAAGAAATTTCAGATTCCTGGGTAGAGGACATTACAAAGATGTTTGCCTTCCTATGAGACACAGGTCACTTGCTGGTCTGAAATATTGTAAAGGGTGGATACTCTGCAACTTGAAGTCTTTAAATCAGGATTTGAGGACTTCAGTAATTCAGTCAGAGGTTATGAGCAAAGCCGTCCTTGGGAGGGGTTGGGGAGGCCCAAGAGCGGTGGTTGCCCCTGCCCCACATTTCCATGGGTTCTGCACTGCCCTGCTGTAAGCAGGGCAATGCAAGGTCCACATCACTGCCTCCCCACCCAATGCTTTGCTGTCCCCCATCCCTGCCGTGCTGCCTTTGGCAGGAAGCCGAGGGCAGTGTGGTGGGGAAGGATTGTGGAACCCAGCCTCTGGGCCAGCGCTCCCTGCCCCCAGGAACAGCAGAACAGCTGGCAAGGGGGCAGTGTGGGGTGGGCTGACCCAGACGCTGGGCTCCGCTCTCCTGCCCTGCCTCTGGGCCAGCTGTTCCATCCCAGGGGCAGAGTAGCCAGCCCAGGGGAGGGGCAGGAGCATCAGGCTCAGCCTCTGGGGCAGCCCACCCTGGTCCCCAACATGGGAGGAGGGTGGGGGCCCGCCACAGGCCGATTGGCAAGTGCCCCATGCCCATGTAGAGATGGCCCTGGGTGTGTGTCTATTACAGGAGTGGGTGAGTGAGGTTCTGTGGCCTGCTATGCACCAGGACGCCAGACTAGATGATGATTGTCCCATCTGAGTTTAACACTCATGAGAAATGCAAAATATTACTTACAAGTAGAGAAGAACCCCCCAAACAGAATATTAATATTGCAAAAGCAAATACTCAAATGTTAAGAAATGACAGAATTAAGGTTGCTTGCATCTCTTGCTACATACTTTAGAAATAGGACCTTGTGTAATTTCACAAAGTACATAGAAATCATGACAGTGCCCTAAACTATGATATTGTAAATTCCTTTTTTAAAGTAAAATGTCTACACCAAGTCTTTAATACAAATAAATAATAATAATAATACTTTACCTTAGCTAGTCACTGTCAAGGACAGAAATGTATTTTATAGTCACATGTAAACTTCATTCTATCCTTGAAGCTGATAAACTTTGTGTAAAATTCATTCTGTGTAAACTCCATAAAATTCAATACTTTGCCCTTCAAATGCTCATGAATTGCTAACAAAAATTGTGATTTACATAGGGCCTTTTTTACAAGACCGTCTTTTATTAACCAGTTGTAATATTATTTTCTTTAGGATCCTGCTTCATTCAGTGCACAAGATGGATGGTACTTACAGAATGAAACAGGGTTATGTAGTCAAGGGGATTGCATCCATGCTTCATTTGTTTGGGAGGCTGGAAGGTGTACAGTGAATGAGGCAGGGAACTGAAGAAAAAAAGGATTGTCTCATGGTCAACCCAGCTGAAGAAGCATAATCTCCCCTTGCCTCTACCACTGAGTTCCTGCCAGGGGTGTCGCTGGCACCTAGCACAGGGGGCACATGCCCTGAGTCCCAGTGCCAGTGCCAGTACCCTGAATGTCTGGGGCAGCCCCTGCCTCTCCTGTCCCAGTCCCCGACTGGTGTTCCAGGGCCCAGCCAGCCACCACTGGCGGCTCCTGCCTCTCCCAGCCCTGCGCCAGGCCAGGCCTTCCACAGCAGTGACTGTTGCTCCCAGCCTGGTCCCCAGGGCCAGGCTGGAGGCAGCAGGAGCCCAAGGCTGGATCGGGCCAGGTGGACAGTGATGCTTCTGGTTCCTGCATGACGCTGAGCAAATAACTTCTATCAATATGTCCACAGCTGCCCATTAGTTTTGTATTGTTCATTCACTGGGTGTCTAATCAGGGCTGGCTACACCCATGAGCCAATGAGATACTGGCTCAGGGAGCCACAGCTTAGGGGAGGCATGGCATGCTGGCTCAGAAGCCGGATCTCGCACTCCTGCCCCTCCCCAACCCAGCCACAATGCCCGTAGGGGCAAAGCAGCCAGCCCAGGTGGTGGACTTCGCTCTCTTGCCCTGCCTCTAGTCTGGCCCTCCCTGCCCCCAGGGTGGAACAGCTGGCCCAGGGGAGATGGTGGAAGAGTGGAGCCCAGCTTCTGGGCTGGTCCGCTCCTTCCCTGGACCTGCTGTTCCCCACCCTGAGGGTTGGGCAAGCTGGCCTAGAGTGGAGGCTGGGTTCAGTGTCCACCCCCACCGCTGGGGACACAAAAGCAAAAGCCATCTCAGGGGACCACAGCCCTTTCAGCTGGCCCTGCATCCAATGTGAAACATGTGGGGCAACATTTGCAGAAGTGCTGGCCACTCACAACTAGCTGCAACTAAAGTGCATGGGAATTTTGCTATAAACATATAAAATGCTAGAGTTCTCTGGAAAAGCTGCCCTAAGCATTTCAAGTTTGGCACCCAAAAATAATGGACCCTTTTGACAATTTTTGGCTGAATCTCTCTGTACCTCAGTGTCCCCCATCTGAATAATGGGGTAATAAGCACTTTTCCTCAGAGGGGCATTAGGCAAGTGAATTCATTAATGTTTATGAAGTGCTACTGGTTTTTGAATGTCATGATTTCCAATGTCAGATTTTTGCCCAACATTCAAAAACCAGTATGTAAGCACTTCAATCTTCCTGATCACGCCATTGATGATTTGCTAATAGCTCTGCTCAGAAAAATGAAAAGCTGCTAAAGGCTTCAAAGAGGAACTGCAGAATTGGAATTCATATGCAAAGTTGACACTCTCTTCAGCGCTAAATAAGGACTTTATATTTTTTTTCTCATTACAGCAGGTGATTTGACCTCATCTTCCTCTATACACTGTTCCCCAGTGTCTGAATCTTTACAACAGCATTGATTTGCTGCTACTGTGTTACCTGATCCCATGACTTACAGAAAATAAATGCAGGGAAGTTCCAAAGGGGCAGCCATGTTAGTCTAGCAAAACAAAAAAAGCAAGGAGTCTTGTGTCACTTAGGGTGTGTTCACACAGCAGTCTTATTTCGAAACAACAGAGGTTGTTTCGAAATAAGAAAGGCCATGTTCACACGATGCACCGTTGTTTCGAAACAACGGGTTCCATTGTTTCGAAACAACTTAAACCCCATGTGGGGACGAAACAACATTGTTTCAAAACAATGCCGTCTGAACATGTGGTTTCGAAACAACGGTGACTCGTTTAGAAATAACTGTTGTCTGAACATGCTATTTCGCTTTGAGCTTTTTCCTTAATTCGAATTAACAAACTGTTAATTTGAATTAACTTATTTTGAAATAAGGCATTATTTCGATACAACTTGTATAGAAACAACTTGTATCGAAATAACACCCTGTGTGTGAACATAGCCTTAAAGACTGACAGATTTATTTATTGCATGAGCTTTCGTGGGAGAAAATCCCACTTCATCAGGTGCTTTGAAGAGGGGAAACTTACAGAATGGGATGAAAAGAAATGCAGGGAAGTGTAAGACATGGGATCAGGTTGCAGTATGACCTGATCCCCTGTCTTTCACTCCCTTGCATTTATTTTCATCCCATTCTGTAAGTTTCCCCTCTTCAAAGTGCCTGACGAAGTGGCATTTTCTCCCACAAGAGCTCATGAGATAAATAAATCTGGTAGTCTTTAAATGCAGGGAAGTGCAAGTTCCCCCACAGCCAAAGCATCATTTTCTCTCACAAAAGCTTATGTGATAAACAAATGTGTTAGTCTTTAAAAGTACCACAGGACTCCTTGTCTGTTTTGCTTGACAATCAGGGTCCAGTAAGCACATTCTCACCTTGTGGGTGCCCTCTCCTCTTCAATTGTAGCCTTGCATGGGGATCCTTATCTGTAGCACATCTCCTGGGTTCTCACTTGGAGCTGAAAAGGCATTTCCAAGTGAGCATCTTCTCCCAGCACCACCTCAGGGTCAGGTCTGGATTTACACTTCATAAATCCCTAAGCACAGCATCTTCAGAGCCCCCCTTGCCTACAGTTGACCTTCTTGTTTTTCATATTGGGGACAAAGGGGCAGGCCAGTCCAGCTCTGGGAAGGGGGCTAGGGTGATTGGCTCAGCCAGCTTTTGGCAGGAAGAAATATGATTACTCCTGGGCTCTGGCTTCTGTCCTGGCCAGGGCGCAGGTCCTAAAAAGGAGTGAAAAGGAGGAGCAGAGCAGCAGGACTTGAGGAACAGGAGGAGAAGGAGGAGGAGGAAGAGCAGGGCATGAGTTCCAATATTTAACCAAGGCTCCCAAATTGGCCATCACCCCAGCCCTGGGCCTCATTGGGCAGTGCAATAATCCAGCACTCTTCAGGCACCTCTACAGCACCAGCATCTTTAGGCACATGCATGTGCAAGGAGTATGTAAGGACAGGCCTTCCCTGACAGCCAGGCATAGCCTCACCCATGCAACACCCAAAAACTCTGCTTCTCCTCCCCCTGCTCTGCTGAACCCCCCTCACATGGGCCCAAGGGCAGCTTGGCTGACCATCTCATGCAGTTGCTTCTCCCCTGAAGCAAGCAAGTGCTGGGATGCAGGTGGATGTCCAGCCAGAGGGATTTGCAGTGGTTCTGGTGAGTACTCTGGGGCTAGGGCATTGCAGCGTTGTGACAAACCTGCCCAGTCCAGCTCTCCAGGGCTGGTGATAATTGGCTCAGTGCTGGGGTGGACCAGGCAGCCCATGGCCAGGGTTGGTTGGTGCTAGAAGAAAAAGAAATGCAAACAGGCTGTCCTGGAGCAGGATTGGGTTGAATGGAACCCTTTATTACCCACCGCTCATTCCCTTGATGTCTCAAGTGAGCTAAGTGGGGTTGTTTGCCAACTCTTTTATCCAAACCAGTATGATAATAAAAACATGATTGACGTTATCCCAACAACCCTTATTGGGTTGCATTAGTACTTAAACAATTCATACTAATAGTCACACAATGCATATAATTATCCATGCCTTTGTTTACTGTTTAATGATCATATCCAAAGTGCGCAAGCATTCTATCATTTATTTCCATTAAACTGCTGAATCAGTAATTCTTGGGGCACATAACATCACAAAAAGGAGGAGAGAGGTAGGGTTGAGGATAGGAGATGATAAGCAAGAACATGATGCTGAGGGCAAGGGGGAAAAAAAAGGCAAGGAAAAGTATCCTTGTGAACTGCAGACATCATCTAAATGGCCAGAAGACAAAGAGAAGCCTTATAACAAGCAATGCTCTAATAAATTGCACAAGGTTAAAATTACATACTTCCCAATGCCAAAAACATAATAAAACTCTTATCCTAAGCAAAACTTATTAGGAGCTTAAAGTTATTGCTTAGCCAATGCAACTCCATAACATATCCTGCAATGCAGCCCTGGCCCACTCCCCAATATATTTATACTCCTACAGTCGCACTGGGGGGAGGCTTGGCCAGCACTCTGACAGTTTGTGTGCATGTGGAGGGTGCAGTCATTCTGCATTCGGAGGTAGGCTGGTCACCAGCCAGCCTGGGGTAGCATGGTCTGGCACTCAGCAATGCTGACGGGGACAGTAGTGCTCCAGGGGCTGGAGGTGCTTAGGCTTTGGTGCTGGGGTGGACTAGCAAGCTCAAGGCCAGGCTGGCTCAGTGCTGGTGCAGGCCAGGATGCCACTTCAGCAGCGGTGGGGAGCAGAGCAGGTGTTCAGTGCTGGGGCATGGGCCAGCCAGCCTAGGACCAGAGTGGGGTAAGGCAAGACACAGCAGCACTAGGGCATTAGTTCCAGGGGCTGGGAGGACTTGGGCTACATCTCCCTGGTGCTGGAATTGTCCACCATTGAGCCCATCCAGCCAACCTGACTGGTGCTCAGGCCTCCTGTTGAATCTACATCAGGACTTCCCCTGCAGGAAGCTAACCTGCCTCTATAGTGCTCTTCTTTTATTGTTTCTCATCCATTAGACCTATAGCCCACCCCCTCCTGACCGAGCTCTCTTGGTCTATAGCTTCACCTCCTTTGGCCAGATGGCTGTTAATCACCTCTCAGCTGTAACTGGAGTTCTTTCGCTTGTCTGGCAGCTGATGAGGGTTAAGCCCCATTGCAGGTCCCCAAATATTTCTATCTTCCCTGTCAAAGAACATTAATTTGAATCTTTAGGATTCCCTCCTCAATTAGTAGAGTTGGGAAGCTTGTGTGACTCTTAGCTGCCTAAGCTATGAGGAGCTAAACTGAGACATGCAGCAGTCTCACCTAGGGTGATCAGCTGTCCCAATTTTTAAAGGACAGTCACATATTCCAGGGTTTGTCTAACATAGGTGCCTATTGCCACCCACCCTGTCCTGATTTTTCTTACTAGCTAGCTGGTCACCCTTGTCCCCAGCGCTGTCCTAGCACTCCCTGCATCTCACTGGAGGAAAAAAAAAACAGGATCTAGGTGGTTGGTACCATAGAGACCTATTTTTTAGGACTCTTACTTGCTTCCAGATGTTTTCTGCTTCACCTTTCAGAGAAGTCATAATCAAAAAGTGATGTTACAGCATGTGACCATGAAGTGATGCTACTGTTATAAGGGCAGTCACTGTGATTTCTGTGCAGGATCACAACAGCAGCAACTAGCCTCCCGAAGAAGAAAATACCATTTCAAACACAACCAATGTCAGTAGCTAGTAAATACAATGAGTAATACCGAGCTGAAAATAAAATTCTGAGCATGGGGAATGGATTAATGATAAATGTGTGCATATTGTGATTTCAATTAAACTTGTTTAAATCCAGAGCAACTCCTTTTGTTTCAGTGGTGTAATAGCACCATAAAAAAGATTAGAATTATGGCATTTTAAAGTAGTCTTCCCTTGCTCAGCCGCCAGCAAGACTCTCTCACATAAGAGCAGAAATTGCATTTGCAGGACTCAAACAAGAGAATTTAAAGAATATCAACAATCCGAGCTGTTGCAGTTGGCATTTTGAAAGGGCAATGACAGGATCTAAAGCTATACATATATAAAGTTAAATTTTAGTGGCTCAACGTCTCTGAAATTGCCTAGAACAACCCATTAACTTGAGTTGCAATGTTTCCAGAAGTGACATTCAGCCAACTAGGGTTATGTCTATACTGGCAAATTAGTCCGGACTAAGGCAGCTTAGTTCGGTCTAATTTAGCCCATGGCTACACTAGGCATTCCTTGGTTCAAACTAAGAAATTTCTTAGTTCGAACTAAAGAAAGCTTAGTTTGAACTTGTAAGTACTGGCACTTAGTCTGGACTTATGCACTTAGTTTGAACTTTAGTTCGAACTAGGCATGGACAAGACTTGAACTAAGCTGGTTAGTTTGACCTAACCATGCGCCCTAGTGTGAACTAAGTATTAGTTCAAACTAGAATGTGCGGCTAGTTCGAACTAACCTGCTCAAGGTTAGTTCGAACTAACCTCAAACTTCTTAATTCAGATTAAGAAGTCTGAACTAACTGTGGCTAGTGTAGATATAGCCAATATCATTCAGCATGAAAGAACTAGGCATCCTAAAACAATTTCCTCTAGTTTCCTGAAGTGATGGAAGTTCATGGGACTAAAGGAGAGAGTCAAATTTGACAAATGACCAAAGTGTTCTCAAAGTCCCTTATCTGAGACTAGATAGTTTTCTCTCTCATTGAGGATAATACATCTTGTGATGACCTGCACACACTGTGGTGAACAGCTGCCACATATACACTGGGTGACTATTTGGTACCTTTTCTGTCGTCATCCAGTATTCAATCCTTGTCTCACTTAAACTTATTTTTAAAGGTTTTAGTCTTTTCTCCCCAGGAGTGGGAAACCTAGAGATACACTTCAGTATATGAAAAGGAAGGAGGAGTCCTGTGGCACTTAAAGACTAACCACTTTATTTATTGCATGAGCTTTTGAGAGAGAAAATCCCACTTTGCCACACATCTTCAAAGAGTAAGTGCCACAGGACTCCTTGCTTCTTTTGCTGAACTAGACTGACATGGATGCCCTTTTGGAACTCCAGTATATGATATTTATTATGTTGTGTCACTTCAAGGCATCTAATAATTTAGCACATAGGAGGCTCAGTTTTACAGCTAGTGAAAGAGTAATATTAAGAGCAAATCTAATCTAGCATGGAACTGGATACATTAATTAAATAATTTTATATACAGAAGACACTCATCTTACACTATCCAAGTAAGTCTCTCAATTCTTACACATATTGTGCTGGAACTTCTATGTTTAGTGTCACTTCTTAGCACCAGATTTCACTGAGTAGTTACTGAGATGGCTCTGGGAATCCTTCACTTTCTCTGAGGAATCTTTCCTGTATAAAGGCCATTAGTATCTAGCTATTTGAGATGCTTCTGGAGCTCAGGAGACCAAGCTGAGTTCTCTTCAAGCTCCATCTTCTCAGCTCTACTAACCCCTCTTAAATTAGCCCACCTTCCTGTGGGGTGGTCTAATCAGGCCTCTTATCTAACTCATCTTGTAGTGGGAACTTTTTGTAATATTGTTGTGAATTTCATATGTGCCTTTAGTTTCCTTATGTGCTGCAGTGTTACTCAGGTGGCAGAAAGGGTTGTTTTCTCTCTGAAGAAGCTCAGAAACTCAGGCATGAATACCTTCTGGCTTTGTGGGGCTTGGGCCCTAAAACAATGATGTTTTTGAGAAGACAGTGGCAAAATCCGAATCACTGGAACTTTGGTACTTAGCAACCAACAACCATGGCTGGCCAACCTGGGCCCTGAATCTATTGGGGAGTGCCCCGAGCCACACCTGTGAGCTAAAGCCACTAGGGGCTTTTTAAATCTCCCATTCTGCTGTGCGCCCAGGCACATGGCCCAGGGTGGAGCAGGGCAGGAAGTATAAATGCCAGAGCAGTTTGGTATTTGGCAGGAAGCCACCATGTTTGCCCATCTGGAGAATGAAGAATATGGGAAAAGGATGAGGTGGAAATTAAGACTTGGCATCTGGAAGCAACCAGAGTGTAACAGGTCATGTGCTGCTAGCCCCTTTTTGGCTCACAGATCCCGCTCTCTAGGGTTACCAGATACCAAAGCATGGAAAAGAGGACAGGGAAATATGAAAAGGAGAACATTAGAGGCCACATGGAGAAAATCTAGTATTAATGTAATATTCTTCTGTTTTTAGGGGGCCCTGGAATGCTTCCCCCCCTAAAAATAGGATGTTCTAGGGCATTTCAGCATAGTCTAACCCCTGTAAGTAAAAAGCCAGACAAAAATCATGTATTTTTAAAATGCCTGCCAGATGGAGGACATGAAGGTAAAAAGGAGGACATGTCCTCCTTTTGCCTGACATCTGGTAACACTACACTCACCCAGCACCCTGCATAGGATGCAACAGCTCTGGCTTCACTCTCACCCATACTCTTTATTTACAGTGCTTATGGACAGCCCATCTTCCCATCAGCTTTCCAAGAATCACCCAACGGCAGCTCCTGCAGCCTCAGGGCTTGTTCAGGGCCTTGGAGTTTTGTACTTTCCTCTTGGCCACCCTAGAAAGACTGCAATCACCTAAGGCCACACCTCCTTCCCTGGTTTCCTGTCCTGATCCTTATATTCCCAGCTGTTTCCTCTGGGCTAAGTGGGGTCTGCTTCAATCCTAATTATTCAGGGCCCCTGCTCCAGCCTTCTGGGGTAGGGTTTTTAGAAGAACTGAGGGGGTTTAATCTCCTCTGCCCTCCTACACAGGGGCACACCTGAATTAAGTCAAAGGGAAGTCAAATGACAGGGCTTTGGGCTCCGCCTGTGCTGACCAAGAGAAGCATGGAAGTCAGTCATGTTTGAATAGCAGGACAACAAAGGACTGAGGAGGGGCTGGATGGGGCTGGCCCAGGAACTTGAACAAAGAGGACACAAAGTCAGAGTGAGAGCCAAGGAGGGACGCTGATTGGCTGGCACCCTGGGATAACCAAAAATGGACCATACTGTAATGTTTTCCCCTCTGTGCTAATCAAGGACAAGGTATGCAGTTTTCCAGTTGACTAAACCCTTTTATTTTGACAATGATGTGTAAATATTACTGCAGATGCTGGCAAAGGTGCATTGCTTCCTAAGATTGTATAAATGTCCCTCAACATCCTTTCCAGAAACTCTGTCCCAACTAGTGATGTCACCGTTAATAATGTCAGCCGTTCTTTCACAGGTATTTCTCACATATTCCAAAGCAGGATTGTGCTTGCAGTAAAATGCCCATTAGGCCAGGGAACAGCACAGACAAGTGCCAGTCAGGATATGGGGACTTTATCCACCCTTAAAACTGACACCTACAGAAATCTCCTTTTCTTTTTCTCCAAATGCAAGCAGAATTGCTGTTGAATGAACACAGTATTGTAGCTTTCCTTGGACTCAACTTTATACAGACAAGTTTAGCTCCTTAAGCCGCCCAAGGTCTAGAAAAGAAGGCTCCATGTTTCAGATTATACTGTGAGAAAGTCTGGATATAAAATAATATACAACTTGCAGTGGTGTGATAATACTATTTGCAATCTGCTTTCCCCATTATTGTTATTTTGCTGATTTCTTTTTTAAAGGGGTCTCTTTTCTGTTTATTATTTATTGTACTGATGACTCCTCTGGGTTAAATTTCAAGAACTCTTGTCTCCAAAACAGTTTCATTTTCCAAGGGGCAGCTTTGGAAAGAGTGACAGAATTGTATTTCCAAAAATATCGGTGGTGCTAAATCTGCCTAGGTCACTTTCACTCATGGTATATGGCTGTACTGTAGTTAGCTACAGAGAGTCAAAGGACATTCAGCTCAGATAACTGGATTCAGTCAAACAGTAGCTTTCACTTGTCACCATTTAATTATCAGTTCTGCTGCAGTATTCACTTTGTTCACATCCTCTGTCCATGTCACCCTGTGTAGAGACACCTAGCAGTGTCTACCTCAAAGCTCTTTATTCACTTGCAATCAGGAAGAACTACTCCCCAGCAGCCTAGAATGATCCTCATAAGGTATTAAGGCTTGTAATTCTGATCTAAATCCTTGAGGATGTGGGCCTCTCTCCTTCTGAAACAGCCTTCCCCGGGAGCAGTGGGGGCAACAAAGCTAGCTGGCTGAGCTTAATAAGTTTATGGAGGGGATGGTAAGATGGGACAGTCTAATTTGGCAAGTGACTATCCTTTGACTAACAGCAGTAAATATACCCAATGGCCTGAGATGGGATGTTAGATGGAGACGATTCTGCGTTATCACAGTGGATTCTTTCTGGGTGTCTGATTGGTGAGTCTGATCACCCTATCTGGGGTTGGGAATGAGTTGTATCCCAGGGTAGATCAGTAAAGCCTCTGAGATGGGGGATGGCTTCACCTTCCTCTGCAGCATAGGACACAGGTCACTTACTGGTGGGTTCTCTGTACCTTGAAGTCTTTAAAATATTATTTGAGGACTTAAATAACTCAATCATAGGTTAAAGGTTTATTACAGGAGTGGATGGGTGAGGTTCTGTGGTCTGCATTGTGCAGGAGCTCAGATTAAATGATCATAATGGTCCCTTATGGTCTATGACAATCTACAGCCTCTCTCAGCAATTCAGTGGTACACTCATTTCTGTTTAAAAAACCAAGTCTCAATTAGGCAGGCCTTCATATTCTTACTCTCTCACATATTTACTGCTCACTAAGTAAAGGAAAGCACATCACTAATGTTTTTGAATCAGCAATAACACCATTTCTGAAATGGATAAATCACAACAAGTGTGGAAGAAAACATCCATTTGATGCCAGAGCTGGTGTTGGACCTGCCAAATAATACATTTAAAATAAACTGGTTCTGAAGCAACATGCTTTGATTCACTGGTTCTCAGCGTATTTACCATTGTGGGCTGCATCCAATATGACCTGCCCTGACCCTGAGCATGTCGCATGGGCTGCAGCTGCATGTTGACTGGGCCGCAAGCAGTCTGTGGGATGCAGGTTGAGAACCACTGCTTTGATCACATTTTTATTGTGGCTACAGATGTAGGGTGACTAAAAATAGCCATAGCCTCCTAAATTTAGGTGATCAAAATAGCTTGGGACCTCCCTACTTGAAGGCATCCTTCTGTCTACATGTTGTACTGCTACCTCTGTGACCACAAAAGGCATCTGAACAGGCTCCCCTCAATTTAAAGGGAGAGATTTAACATTGTCCATGAGAGGCCCTCAGTCATAGAACAAAATAGTCCATGTTGGTGACTGTTAGCAATGACTGCAAAGTTCAGGCTGCTGTGGAGGGTGGGATTTGATGGGAGAGGGAAGATTTCATCTGCATACTGAGGGAAATTGTATTTGGTTTTGTGTTATATCATGGGTATGTAACTCAATACAACCACCCATTTATACCTTACACGCTCCTTTAGAAACCTGTTGCAACTACCTGATTGCTTCTTCATATCAAGTAGTTTAACTTCTAAAGGGGATGCAAATTTTGCACCTGTAATCATTACCAATGCAAAATTGTGCTCACAATACTGAAGGCCAGGCTGAGACCTTGTTGAGGGAGATGTTTTATTGTGAGATTATACTTTGTAAAGTGTTATATGGGTATATTATGTGAAGTGCACCTCCCCAGAAGAAGAGGGCTCAAAGGACTGAAGAGCTCTAGACCCTTCCTTTGATTGCCAGGGTAACCGATATCACTGGGCAGCCTGCCAAGAGTAAGGACTCTGTCCAGAGGCTGCAGCTGTGCAGAACAACAGGCTCCAAGCATGGGAAAATCCAGGCTGGTGATTGGCCAGCAGAAGCATGTTTATTAGTCTGAGGAGACTGGTGTGTGTGTGTGGGGGGGTGGCATTGTTGCAACAGGTGCAGGCACGTGTAGAGAGGATAGAGTTGGTGGTGCTCAGGGACTTTGTGGACTATAGCTGGCTTCAAGAAGAGGATCTAGGCTGAGTGCCCAGAAGAAGAAGGGTCAAGAGAGGAGGACTCCAGACATGGACCCAGAAGAAGATGGGCAGCGGACCAAAAGGAGAAGAAGACGGGGACATACTCCACTGTAGAACGTCTCCCTCCAATATAGTGACCAACGCTCTGGAGAGCGAAGGCAAACTGTGAATAGCCTTGCTGTGCAGCGTGGAGGGAGGGTGTAAGGGTTTAACTCTAGTTTAGTTTCTCATCTTATGTTCATCTGTTTCTTGTATTGTTTGCATACTTGGGTACTTACCTTGATTTGGTTTTCTTATGAAGCATATGCTCATGTTAATTAAAAATCTTTGAGGTTGTCTAACATATTAAGAAGTATCAGCATTCTCTGTGCTGAGGCCGGGGGGTTGATAGAAGCCCTAAGTCAGCACCTGAACTGATAGGGAGATCCAAATTCCCTTTGTAATCTTGCTGGAACAACCTCACTAAGCATCAAGGTCATTACCTTGGTTGCTGAAGATAAAACCTTGCCTCCTCTGTCTCCCAAGTGACTCTGGACAACTTGAACTGACTCCTTATGCACTAGTGAGTTCAACAGAAGAGGGTTTCAATCCTTTTAACTACCTCTAAATCACTTATTAAAGAGCACTGCATTGACAAATCTGGACCTTCACTGTGCACCTTCATGGTGAGTACTGCACAAAGAGTAGCAGCAGCAGTGCAAGCTCACCTGTACATCTTCTTCCTATAAATATTCCCTTTTCCTAACAAGGGAAAATTAGGCAGATATTTTCAACAGTGACTCAGGATTTTGAGTGCCCAGCTAGACACACCTTTAAAGTAACCCCATATTCAGAAAGTGCAGCATTCCTACACTCCAACAATCTGTCAGGCTCAGTGCAGGGATAATCAGGTGAAATTTTTATGGCCAGAGTTATACAGGAGGTCAGACTAGATAATCTGGTTCTTAAATTAGAGATATAGCTATAGATAGGACTTCATGCTCCAATTCAGGGCACCAAAAACCACTAGCTTCATGAGAATGTAAATCCACACCTTTATGGGCACCAAATGCAATCCATACTTGGCCTCTTCATTAGGACCCAAGACCTCCTAGTGACTGAAGTCTCTGGATCAACTATATTGCACTGGTAGTTAGTCTGAGCTGTTACTCTCCCTTTGCTTCCTAGGCATCCTCAGATTTTCTCCATCTGATACAGACTTACACCTTGGTTGGGGCAATTAAAGCACTGGTAACTTCTATGATGGATCCAGGAGACTGACATATTTTCTAGGAACCATTGGTAGAAGAGCACAAAAGACTAATGATAAATTCCCCACTCTTTTCTCATCCTTGAGCTCTCATACAATACTGGAGACAAAAATCAAAAGCAGGAGGCACTTATGGAATAAGCAGTTTCCATTGCCCAGAACTCAATAACCCAGCAGCAAGGAGGAGGCAAGCAAAGTTTCAGGATTTAAAAAATAAAACACACATGAACAATTATTTCCATAGCCGAAGTGCTTTCTTTTCCTGAGGGAATAGCTCTTTTCAAAGTACATTACCATCACAGTGTCAGTGACCATTCAAAGTATGGTATCTGGACATCAGCCTCTCAAGATACATATGATTTACCATCTTGTAGGGTTTTCTTGTATGCTGGACCTGTGCAGTTAATGGTCCCGAATGGCTGTTAAATCATTACGAATTGGATGGTGCCAGTGCAACATTATTAATAAGGGAGATCTTAGGAACCGTAAGGAAAGAGATAGAGAACACAGAAAATATCATAATGCCACTATATAAATCCATGGTACGCTCACACTTGGAATACTGCCTGCAGCACCAGTCGTCCCATCTCAGAAAGATATATTAGAATTGGAAAAGGTACAGAGCAGGGTAACAAAAATGATTGAGTGTATAGAATAGCTTTCATGTGAGGAGCAATTAAAGAGACTGGGACTGTTCAGCTTACAAAGAGATGACTATAGGGGGTTGTAATGGAGTCCTATAAAATCTTGAATGGTGTGGGGAAAGTGACTAGAGTTTTATTGCCACTTCACAGAACACAAAAACGAGGGGATCACCTGATGTAATTAACAGTCAGCAGGTCTAAAACAGTCAAAAAGAAATATTTTGTCACACAACTCCCAGTCAACCTGTGGAATTGTTGCCACTGGATGTTGAGAAGGCCAAAGGTTTAATTGGGTTTGAAACATAATTAGATTTGTGCTTGTAGGCTAGGTCCAGCACTGGCTAGTAGCTAAGATGGTCAGTGATGAAACCTCATGCTCTGGGTGTCCCTAAATCTCTGACTGCCAGAAGCTGAGACTGGATGACAGGGAATGGATCACTTGATACTTTTTCTTATTTTCCCCCAAAGCATCCTTTCTATTGTGATTCCCATCGGTGTCCTGCAGAGGCCTTTGCTGATTGTGTGTTCAGAGCTTAGGGAAAGATATTTTATGAGAACTCTTTGATCATTTTTACTGTTCTTTCATCACTAGCTCTTCCACTTGGATTCTTTCTTATTGAGTTTTATTGCCTATTTGTAAATACAGGGAGGGATGCCAGCTTAGATTTAAGTTTTGCTTTAAGTTATTTTGTCCAGTGTCCTGCATACAGTCTTGGAAGATAAACACTATGAATAAAGTATAATATGTATATAAATAACAGTTGTCTCTAAAACAAGAACGATAGCTGTGTTGTGTTTATGACAACTGTTATCTCACTCTGGTGGCTAATTAGTTCTTCAGCCACAGATGTCTGAAATGTTTCAATGGCAACAGCTTGGAAATAAAGAGTGGAATCTGTAGCAGGGGAGTTTACTGAGTTCTGACTTGTAGCTCATGCATACAGGGCTGGGGGTTGTAACCTTCCCTTCTCTCTCCTTACTCAGGCTGCAAATCAGTCACACCAGCATGTGCAATCCATCATCAAAACAGCACAACCCCTTGTGGTGCGGGGAAAAAAAATTGCAAAATTCATACAAACCACAGCCAGCAGAAGAAACAATGTCCTGTGCTAAAGAACCTATATCTCCCGATGCCTAGGTTGGTGCAGTTCTTGACTCTGCAATAGATCTCCTGTGTGACCATGGGCAACTCAATCAGCCTCTCTGCCTTTGTTCCCCACCCACACAGTTGGGTTAATTCTTCCTTTCAGCAGATTTCCAATGCTTTTGAAGCAGGGGCAGTCTGTTACGGGGCAAATTGCATGTTAACACATTAGTAAGTCATGTTACATTCTAGTGAGGAAGCCTGTTGCTCAACTGAGCTAACAAATATTAGTTCTAAAACAGATTCTCCTGTCTACACTCAATCTAAAATGCATTAGTTAAAATGTGTTTGTTCCACCATCTTACCCTAGTGCGGACAGGGTATTCTCTGTACAACATCTAGCACTCTATGGCCCTGGTGTTACTAATGAAATACAAATATTTCACACAGACCATAAAAAGACAGATGTAAAAAAATATATTAAAAAGAGTGGGAAATAACTTCAAAACAAAATTGAGAAGAGACAAAGGATACAGAGAGAGAAAGGAGAGCTCTCCTCATCCCTTGGCCCTACTACCATAGGGAGGCACAGAAGAGTAGGCTACCATGCTGCACATGCCGCCTTCTTCTTCACTCCCCAGTTCAGCTAAATCTATTACATTGGGTGTAGGAGGGGTGGCTCCCACCTAAACACTGGTGGAATTGCCCTAGCTTATCCTACATGCTCACTCGTATGCACCTGAACAATCCCGAAATTTGAGCCAGCAGAGGGCAGCAATACCACACATACATGCTAGCTAATTTACAAAAGTGGTTGGGGATGGAGAGTTTGTTTAACAGTCTATTTCCCAGAAGAGAGCAATCTAGAAGTGATCTCTGTCTTCCCGGAAACTTGAGAGGCGCACCTAATTCTCATCTCACTTCTGCTGATGTAACACAGGAGTAACTAACACCACTGAATTCCTGGAGTTATGCTGGTGTGAGCAGAGAATCGGACACTTTTGTGGTGCCATGCACATCTCTCCCGTGAGGAGTGCATAGACTGAGACAGGGGTCTACAACCTGTGGCTATGGAGCCACATGTGGCTCTGGGCTTCAGGCCCCACCTTGCCACCAGGGGACCTAGCAGGTGTCCCATGCCTGGCTCCAGGCTCCCCACCACCATTGGGGGACCCTGCAGGGGGCCCAGTCCTGGTTCTAGGCTCACCCATCCCCCAGCTATGGGACCCCTGCAGCAGGCACGCTGGCCCAGCTCCCCTCATCCCCCACTAGGAGGCTACACCGATTGCAGGTCTCAAAACACTTGGTTGTTGAAAAACAAACAAGGTGTCCTGTGGCACTTAAAGACTAACTAATTTATTTATTGCATGAGCTTTTGTGGGAGAAAATCCCACTTCATCAGACACTTTGAAGATGGCCCACCTTCAAAGTGTCCGAAGAAGTGGGATTTTCTCCCACAAAAGCTCATGCAATAAATAAATTGGTTAGTCTTTAAGTGCCTTGGGACTACCTGTGTTTTTACTGAACTTGGCTAACATGGCTGCTCCTTTGCAACTTTGTGACTGAAGGGATTTTTAAATATGGCTCTTCTCATCTTTTGGGTTGCTGACCCCTGGACTGAGGGCTAGGAAATTCCGTTCAGGTGCCTGCCAATGATGGAAGATCCCTCCAATATAGGGCCCAGCAGGGGTAGGACAGTGAGCTTCAGCAAGTGAGCCAAAGACCTCATATGCAACTATGATTTTTATTGTTACTATTGTTATTTTGGTATCACCAAAATGTATGTGTTTTTCTGAAACATCATACATGATCGTCTGAGGTACTGTTCGTAGACAAAGACCCTGCTGAATGCTCATCCCACCAAGATTAATTTTTGAGCCCCTTGAGGAGAAAGATTTAACATAGTCAAGCCTAAATAGGAGAGAGAGAGCATCTCTAAGCAGAAGGTTCAGCCCAAAGGTCCTTGGACCACAGCTGTAATGCATCTAGGCCACAAAAAACCGTGCTTCTCTGAGAATATTTCCAGTGTGGTGGTGGACATAAAGCAGGGTCTATACTCTCATATGCAAGGATCTCAACAGAGAGATGTTTCTAGTACAGATGTAGGATTGGAGGGACATGGTTGGGCTGGTCCTATGCCATGAGTATTTTACTAGTGCCACAAAACCCAGAGCTGGGGCTGAGGAAAAGCCATGCAGCCTGAGGGGGAGGAAGGGAGTGCAAACCAGCCCTCAGCAGCCCCAAGAGGTAGGGGTGTGTGGGTGTGAGAGAGAGAGAGAGCGCAAGCTCCTTCCCCTCTTTTCCCTGTGCTGGCTTCAGTACAAATTACCTCCAAAGAGCTCTCCATAAAACAGAAACCATGCTTCAAATACCAGTAGGAAAGCCTTACCTGAAAGTCCTCTCTTCACACTGGAAAGTGAGCTGCCAAGCTGGCACCAAAGTGCAGGTGGAGACTGAAAGAGTTAACATCCAAAGGTCTCATTGCACCTAGAACTGATTCTTCTGGAAGCCTTTTGAATGGTCATTACGAAAGAACTGACACTTGTTGAGCTGGTCTAGGCCTTTGAGTCCCTGCTTGCACAATGCAACACAGCAGGTGTAACAGGCTAAATTCCTCTCTGTGAGAGCAAACACATTAATCAAAGCAGAGATGAATTTTGCCCCAATGTGTTTTGCCTTGCCTAGTTATTTAGTGGGTATAATGAAGGTTGTAGTTTGCAGTTTCAATTGCTCTATGCAAAGCTACTTTATAATGAAAAATACAAAGATGACTGCTGACAGTGCCCTTAAAACAAGATTTGCACTTCATGGAGGAATGGGAAATTTAATTTTAGTGGCATGAGAATGGCTAGAGGTTTTAAAAAGGGGGTGCTTGCTGTTTGAGATGGCATTTCTAGGCCTTGAGTGTAATCTGTGTTGTTAGATGCAGCTGGGTGCAGCCTGTCCCTGTTGAAGTGCTTAGGCCTTGATTAAAGTCATGTGGGAACCAAGCTGAGCGATCAATGTTAGTAGAGTATCATTTGCTCTCTTTTAGTTAAGAGCCTTCCCTTAGAGGATTCAGTTTGCTAGGGAAAGCTTCTGAAGATGTCTGTGTAAAACTGAATGCTCCCAACTTTATGGGAACTAAAGAATGAAACTTTTTTGAGTTATGTGTGATATCTCTGGGACCCATAGTCCTCAACACTGAAGCTTATGGCAGTTTTGTTAATGCTGGAACAAGGGAAAACTAATAAAAAAATGAAGTACATGGCTAGTTTTTGACGTGGCTGAAATACAAATTTAAGATTACTTCTGGGGCCTGTGCCCTATAATGGGAAACCCTAGATCTGACAAAAGCAATGAGAGTGCTTGTTTTTGCTGTATACAGATGAAAACTGCTGCCCCCCAACCCCAGGTCTCACATATGAAATAAAATGGAGCTGGAAGTAATTCCCGAAGTGAGATGTATTTTGACTAATATATCTGGAGTTCTGGTTCAATGCTACAGACAAAAGCTCTTTATTTGAGATCAAATCCTCTCTACCTGTTCTCCAGTCTAAGCATCAAGGTGCATGTGCAAGGGAAATGAGGGAAGGAACCAGTCACCCAAGGCAGCAGAAGCTATTTCAGAACGAGGGTTGAAGTAGCAGCGTGCAAAGTATATTGAAAAAAAACAAGGAGTCGTGTGGCACTTTAAGACTTAACAGATTTATTTTTTGCATGAGCTTTCATGGGAGAGAATCCCACATCTTCGAAGCATCTGACGAAGTGGGATTTTCTCCCACGAAAGCTCATGCGAAAAATAAATCTGTTAGTCTTAAAGTGCCACACGACTGTTTTTTTTTTTTTTTTTTGCTGGACTAGACTAACAGGGCTATCCCTCTGGAAATTGACAAAGTATATTGAACACTGTGTTGGAATTGAAACTCGTACTTTCCTCTCTTTGTGTATCTAATCTACTGGTTAATGAATAATGTGAATACTAAACTGAAATGCTGCTATGTAAGTGCCATAGAGCATCTTCAACAGGCCCAGGAGGAAAGGATATTGAGGGCATGGGGGTGTCTGACCCTGTTACCCCAACTAAGTCAAGGCTCCATGTGCTTTACAACCAGATCCAAGCTGAAATGGAAAAGCTCAGATTGCAATGCTTTAGTCACAAATACATTGCTAAAATTGCTGTAGGGACAAGTAGAAGATAAGAAATGGACTTTATCAAAAGTTTGTGCAACTAACTCTTGAAAACATAATATTTTGAGGAAACAACTGTCACAAATAGACTTCTTAACCAGGAAGGTAAATTTCTTGTTAATACGTACCAGAAAACAGATGCATATAGCTCTCACAAGATATTAATCAAATAATGGAATCTGTTTGTGTAGCTGTAAGAGTGATTAAGGTGTTTTGTATCCAGAATAAGGAAGTAGCTAATAGGGAAATTAGAATATTATATTTAGAATGCTTTTTACTTACATTAAGCTATCTAACCAAGGGAAGAGGTGACGAGTTATAATTCCAGTGTTAGGTAAAGAGACATTCCAGAGGAACAGGACAAGCCAAACATTTTATTAAAACTTAGCTAACGTGCCCTCTGTTCCAGGCTCTAAAGTTTTGCTGAGTTTTGGAAGGCTATGGTCAAATCAAGATATGAAACTGGTTACAATATCTGCCTTGTTTCCTGCAGAGTCTAGGCCAGCTTAACAAAATGTTTTTGAAAGCATGTTAAAAAAAGGTAACTGTGGCATATAAAGTAATGCGAAGACATGGTGAAACCCTCATCTCTTGTAAACTACCCTAATATAAATGGAAGAAAGTTGAAACTCAGCTTTTGAGGAAGTCTGAGTGCTGCCTTCCAGCTGGGTTGGTAATGTAGGAACTCTTTGTTACCATATTATGATGTATTAATCTTTGATTAATAACCTTGGATTAGTAAAGTTGATTAACTCTAGCTATTCTATATCTTATTTAATTAAAATTAAATTGAACCTATAGCACTTGTTCCCCATGTGCGGATCTGGAGGCATGGCTTGGGTGACCCAAGGTCACATTCTTCCCATCTCTGTTCTCTGTTACTGATTGTATCAAATGTTAATGAAGGGAAAGAGGGGTGGCTAATACTGAAAGGGCATCTGGTACAGCTTGTGAGTTTGGTTGTTGAGAATCAGCTGCTACATCCAGAATAAATGAAATTCATTTTTTACCTTTGTTTAATCTAGCTTTTGTGTGGGCCAAATACATCCCTGGTGTAAGTTCATTGGATTTTAAGGGAATTACATCAGGTTGTCTTACCATTTATGTCAACGTACTGAGAGTTACATTCCTGGTCCTTTTCTATGAGATTGACCATTTCATGTTCCCATGTATTTACATTTGCAGCAACAAATACATTTAGTTACAGTATTTCAGGATTTTTCTTCTCTCCTTTGGAAACAGATTCTTCCTTTGAAGTTATAAGAAATTAAGAAAAAAATTGATATTGACATAATTGTGTTTTTTGAAAATTGCAAGTTTTGCAAATTCACATACCGGTAGGTCAGCAGTAACTGATCTGCCCCTCCCTCACTCCTTTTTGGGAGTCCCTATAGTTCTGGAGCATGAAGGCTCTTGGCCTCCTGGATAGAACTGGTGCTCTTGTAGCCAAGGTCACCGCACATATTCTGTAGAAAGGATCTACAGCTGAATGCAAGAGAGACTGTAACAGTGACAGCTTGGAAATCTATCACTGGGGGTCAATTAAAGGAAATGTATGACCTGCTGGAGCTGACACATCTTCTGTTGCCAAGAGAGATTTCAGATTACCATGGGAATTGCTCTTGCACCTGGCAGATAACAAAATCTGCAGCAGCAAGTGTTCTGCAAACTGGGCTTGTCTCTGTGAAGTGGGTATGGTGTCTCTCATGCTGCAGCTAGCCAAAGATACCTGTGCTCACGTGTATGAGCTGACAGCATCTGCTAGTGTGTGTTTTCTTTGTATGAAATGCTTAAAAACCATGAGAAGTACCACTGCTCAGTCAGACTACTCGCCTGCTTAGAGTAAAGCACCTGCTTAAGTGCTTTATTGAATTGAGGCCGGGATAAATAATGAATAATCAGAATGGAAACAGAAAACAAAAATGTAAAGACGAAAAGATAAACAAGCCTCCTTCTCATGCCATACAGGGAAACATTGCTGGCCTGTAACCCAAACACAGACACTGCAAGTCAGACATCAGTGGAAAGGAACAGAGAGGATTATTTCACAATTTTATTGCACAACTGAAAATTAAACTTTTTTGTTTTTGTTTTTCATATTTACAAGCCATTTATTTTGCACACACAATCTAAACAGCATTTCCCCCAATAAAATTATCACCTAGAAAACTTACACACAGACTGAAGCATACATGTAAACTAAGTGTTTTGTGTTAAATGCCAGTTGCCTCAGTCTAATGACCCTGGAGGGATGAGGTGCTTGGGAACGGAGATGTAGAAGTCATCTCCCTCTAGGGAGTGCTTCTGTTCAAGAGTTGCTTGTAAAACAAAATGGATGCATTTCCTTTTTCTGTCCTGAAATGTAGCATAAGGATCCCCCTTCCTCACCCCAGTGGGAGAGAAACTGAAGAGTTCAGTATTAATTCACCCAGCAGTTCTTCTAGTAGGGTAATGCAGACAGGAACATGATTTTAAAATTCAAACCCTTCCGTGTGACATGTCTTGCAAAGAAATGACAAGCATCCCTTCATGCACCGCTCACCATAAGGGTTATGAAATTCCAGTTTTCCCGAAGAATGCAAATAAACCTGTGTCATGGCAAAAAGGAGTGAGGTTCAAATCAAGCCCTGTTTGGTGGGGAGAAAGGCGGTTTCTCCTTTCAAATGGATTCCTTTCTGATGTCATTAGAAGCGTGCCTACAGATATATTGCATGTGGTGTTACTGAGCTCCGCAAAACCATACAACTGTAACATGATTCAATGACATTTGCATATTGTTACCCACATTGCCTTGTCATATTTTGCTTGTTATTTTTAAGGTCTTAATTAATATATTCTTTATAGCAATGTGCTGTCTGTTAGTATGCTGTATCCCTCAGGGTGCACAGTTTCCAAAGCACGCAAACTACTGCTTCTGCAGCTGGTCAGCTCACTCATTCTTAAGTCAGTGAGGCTAACATTTTTAAAACTGTCCAGGCATTTTTGATGCCCAACTTGCAGCACTTAGGACTTGATGTCCAGAAGAGCTGGGCACCCTCAACTCCAAATGGAGTAAAAAACCAGCTGGGGATGCCTGGCACCTATGTGAATCAAGCTCTTGGTAGCTCATGCTGGGACACTTAAAAATTCAAGTGCTCAAAACTTAGTAGACCTATTAGAAAAATAGGGACTACAGTCCATTCGCTCTTTAATGTGCTCAGCTCTTGCTATCCCTCTTTGAGCTGTGAACTCTTCTGAATGTCATCTAAGCAAAAAAAGGGCAGCTGCAGCAACCTGCAGTAAGATTGCAAGTAGAGTGAATATTTGTTTTCTGTTACATGGCATGCTGTCCATGTGGTCTATTTTGACATATGCTGTCAGGAGATAGCTTTGTGGAAAATCTGTTGGTTGTGAAAAGGGGGAAAAAAAGGCCTTTGTCAGGTCATCCAAGGCCTGTGTCTTCCCCAAAGCTACACATGGTCATTATTAGTCTCTTACATGCAATGGCTGGTAAGTGCTGGGTTAGGCTTCTGGATTGGTACGTATTCTAAGCATCTCTCCTTCCATAGGAGTTTTTAATACAGTGCTGTTTTAAAGGCTCAATCCCTCTATTCCTGATATTCAGAGTTTTTGTTTATTTTAAAGTAGCTCTTTTTTTTTTTTCTTCCCCTGGAAGCTTGCAAGGAAATGGTGGATTCACTGCATAAATAGTCCACAAGGCTCTGAGATTGTATCATATTACCTTAAAAATATCTGACAAGGTAATGGGAGAGTGGAATGATATGGCTAATGATAAAAGGGAGGGAAGCTGAAGCACAGGTAGAATGTGTGAGGGACTGGATGTGAAAGGCTCAGGAGAAAAAGCCCTTTAGAAATTTCACTTCAAATTAAAGATTAATGCTAACATATGGACGGTATGGAGTGGGGGAAAATGTTGAGTGGTCTGCGTCTGTGTATGTATATGTACCATTTCTGTTGGTGTTAATGCCCTTTGATTAAAAAACAGTCATTGATGGGAATGATATTTAGAAGCATAAGGGGTCAGGAAAGATCCAAAAAGATGAACATGTTAATCACCTGCTCCCCAAGGAAAAAGAAAAAAACTCACCAACAGAGAGATCCCTTCCTTGTGGCTTCCAATCACAAATTCGGAGTTAACTAAAAGCTGCTAAAATCATGGAAGGGTATGTAAAAATGCAGAAGTCTAAAAGTGGAGGAGCACCCAATTGCTTCACATAAAAGAAAGTTACCATGACGGTGTATCTTTAATAAAGAGCTTGCCATATGGAAAATTGTGAATCAATGGTCTTTCATACTTTGTCAGAGAATCCACTGAGCTGGGAACAGAACCTGTGAAGTCTCAAAGGTCAAGACCAATACTCCAGGCAACAGGAAAGTCTATCCCTTTTATTAAACTGTTTCTTGGAGGGTCTTCATGACCCACAATTCTAGTCTCCTGCTTCACACAGTGTCCTGAAAACTTCCAAGCATGATGGGTACTGACGAGAGCTAAGCAAACCTTTTGTGACAAATCTTCAAAAAGACTGAACTCTGCTTGTTTCATATATGAATGTAGAAGTGAAACCAGCAAAGTTTTGTCCGAAATATTTTTTGGCCCAGATAACTGAGACTCAACATTTTATATACACATATATTAGATATATCTTTAAAAAAAGGCTCACTTCTCTGGTTCCATAATATATTTTCTGCTGTTTTGTGTTATTAGGTCTACAGGCCTGGATGAATCCCCATGAACACTAACACTTGCAAAATCTCATTAATCCATATGCTAATCACAAATCTTAAAAAAATTCACTGACTCTTCATTTGTCTTTGCTTTACTTTGAACAAACCCAAAACTTAAAGCCAAGGTTCTGAACTCTGCCTCAACAGTTCAGTGCTACCCAGTTCCAACAGGATCAGTAATTTTAAGGACAAAATGGACCATTCTGTTCTTCTATTCTGACTTCCTGCATAACACAGGCCCTAACCCCAAGTTGTCACGCCTTACCATTGAATAGGTGTACCATTGGATTCTTCTGAATTCCTCTAAATTAGGGGTCTCAAACTCAAATCACCATGAGGGCTGCATGAAGACAACTACAGGGCCACAATGAAGACTAGTATGTTAGCCTAAGGGCTGCAGCACTGAAACCTTTTCATACAATGATATTGCAAATATTGGTAACAATATCGTCATTGCAGGCCACAGGAAATAGCTTTAGGGGCCGCATGCGGCCTGTGGTCTGTGTGTTTGAGGCCACTGCTCTAAGTGGTGAGCACTGGGCAAGGTGTGAGATGTAAAATTACATAGGTTATATTCTCAGTCTGAATCTGCACAGTGGAGAGTCCTGGCAATGCATAAGCATAATAGCTGTCAGTCACTCCTTGGAGAAATCTTTGAGCTATAGTCAGGGACTGCAAAGTCTACCAAAAAGGTAGAGTATGCACACAGCTCACTAGGGTCATTTACAAAAACCAAACCAGCCTGATATGCTGCTGCCTATAGATGGCTTGTTTTTTGTTTAGGCTGGATGATTAGCCAGAGAAACAATCAGCAGATTGGTTTTTAATTTTTCTTCTGTAGATGGCAATTGTTTTAGAGCACTGCAAGGGAAAGTTGATGCAGCAATAAATCCTTCTCAGAACCAGGAATAGAAGCTTGCAAAGACACTAGCTTTGCTTCAGCCATAAACCAACCATTGAGTTCAGGTGGGTACAGTTTTGAAAGGAAGAATGTCCTCATTGATGCCATTCTCTGGTGGTTATATTCCTCTGACATTTCTCCTTTGCTCACAAACATCAGCAGAATGCCTGTGGGATCAGTAGAACTAACAAAGATCATGAATCTTTGAGCTTAGCAAGGTTTAATCTCAGTCTCGGCTACATAACCACTATAATGATCAAGTTCCTTTATAATACGGAGCCCACATGGTCTAGTGGTTAATAAGAAAAGGGCACAGATCCTAGATATACCATAAAACAATGTTCACTTCTAAGTCAATTGAGAATTTGAACTTAGGTCTTCAGATAGAAGACAGTAGTTGTTTTTACCTACTAAATTTGTTGTATATTTTTGCTCTTTTAAAAAAATAACAGGCCTCTATGTACTGCGTTTTAGAATTCACAGGTTTAGGGCTCTAAGCTCTCCGTGTATAACTCCTACTGAGTACAAAGGGTCCTATGCATGAAGAGGGCTTCTAGAATGAAATCCCAGGCATTCTACGTAAAAAGTTTCATGCATCAGGTTTGATGGATTTTTCCCAAAGTTTCCAAAACCACAGTTTAAACCTACCATTTGAAAAAGGGGGCCCAGATCTGCTCAGAATCAAGGAGATTAAAATGTAATTCAAAAGCCAATAGAATAGAAAGAAATACATCTAACAGTAGGCACATTCCTTAAGCACTGTCCATCTTGTGTTCTGAATGAAGCTGGGACCTTCTGGAAAAAACAGCATATACTAATGTAATTAAAAATTGTATTATAAGGCATGTACACAAGCAGTCAGATTAAGGTTGCATGGGCAACTTTCATTTGGGCTTCTCCTAATTTTTGAGTTGTTCTCTTTGCAAACTTTGCAGCATTCTTTTAATGTCACCCTTTGTATAGAAAAATGCATACATGAACTGAGAATGTGAGAACTATGTTGCTATAATACCTAAAGGGACAGCCAGGGTTTGGTTTGATCTCACTTGTTTAGAGATCTTTGTGACTGGGAAGGGTACTAGTAGAGGGTAGAGATTGTGTGTCGAACCAGTTTCCTCCTGAAGTCAAGACCATTTCTCTTCTTTGGATTTAAACCATTACTTAATGGTAACAGATTATGACTCAGGCACTGCTTTTATGTAATGCACAATGACTTCTTGGCTCTGTCTACTCTAGGAAAAGTTAGTTTGAATTTGTTAATTCGAGCTAATAAGTTCAAGGTTGGTTTGAACTAAACTCGAATTTATTAGTCCGAATTAGCAAAGTGGACTCATTTGATTTAACGTTAAGTTGAATTAGTTCACTTTGCTAATTTGAGCTAACTGATCTTAATTCAAATTTATTAAATTCAAACCGAGAGTTAATCCTAGTCTACACTGTCCTTAGTTTGAAATAACAATCGAACTAAGGACTTAGTTCAACCTAACCGGCAGGTTTTACTAATTTGATCTAAGCTTCAAATTCCTAAATTTGAACTAAGAGAGCCTCGTGTAGACGGTACTAAGTTAGTTTGAATTACACCTCCTCAACTCAAACTAACTTGCAAGTATAGACATACCCCTTGTGATAAAGGAGGAGTGATAAGGAGCAGGACATTATACCTGGTATCAAAACAGTAATTGGGGATTGGGGGAAATAAATCATTCTAATCCTTATAGTGGATACTAAAGTATGGAATGATGGAAAAGGTATAATCTTGTAATCTGGGTTTTATAAAACTTTGCATATTTACTTGATAAACAGACTAACAGTCCCATTACAGAAGCTATAAATATGTCTGGATAAAAGAGTGATAGAGTCCATTACTTGAATAAATGTCTCTTTCTTCTTTCTTTCTTTCTTTCTAATTCACATATTATTTTTGGTATAGCCCATAGCAACTTCACTCTGTAGGGCACATATACAGTTTTCAGTGATTTTGTTAAAGGAAAATATTGTGCCTAATTAACTGGCACATACAATAACTTCCTATAGACATTAGTGAACATCTATCATTTTTTGAGGGCAGGAAAGTGTGGATGTTGCAAATCTCCTAAAGAATAGGGCATGATAGGTCCATGATGATAAGCATTTTCCCAAACAGTAATGACTGCACAAGGCCAGTAGTTTCTTTTCAATTTTTGATGCTTTCACTGTTTATGTTAATTTGAGGGAAAAAAAGAAAAGCCCTTCAGTTAGGTCCTGATTCAGCAAAGTGTTCAAATAATTCTATCCACACTCTAACCATACCTTAAAGGATATGTACTTACAAAAGATGACACTACTCACCTGTCAGTGTTTCTGCATCTACACCACCAGAATGGAAATACTGGTTAATTGGCTTTCATTACATATAGGTGACCTAATTGCTCCAGTCTGGTTGATTAGAGATGCAGAAACATGATTTTACAAAAATCCTTTTGGGGCTTTTAACTTTAGGAACAGACACACACCAAAGAGCAGACTTTTCCTGCCTTTTTTTGTGCTCCACGCATCTAAAAAATGGAACTTATTTATGTCATAACTATTGATTCTCCCACCACCTGCTTAGTTGCTGTGTCCTATTGATGGTCCATCGAAATCTACTGAATATCCCCCATGGTATCTGGTCAGACAGGAGGGCATATATCATAATGCCTAAAAGTAAGATTTATGCTGATGAAAAGGCAACAACTCAGAAAGTCCTGTGCAGTCCTCCTTAGCTAAAAAAAAAAACAAATGGTAGCCATTAGGCAGGCCACACTGATGGGGAACTGGTATGATCTGGAGGCCACATTATATTTCTGGTAGAAGTTTATAGTTATATTTGAACAAACAATCATGTAAGAATAACAAAAACATATATTTAATTATAAAATTGCCTATCGTAGCTAAGAGAAAACCATCTGTAATGTGATTGTACGGGGCATTTATACAACTGATGGCTCAGCTGTGTAAGGCTTTATTTCACCTGTGCAGAAAGATAGTGGCTTCATCCCTGATGAAATTATTGTGCTTCTCCCTCTAATACAGAGCTCGCTACACTGCAATAAACTGCACTGCAACTCACATTAACTCATATTAAACAGTTCACACCACTGTCACTGAAGTGAGGTCTAGGATTTAAATATAAACCACAAGAGAAGCTGTGACAGTCTATTAAATAAATAATTTGTGCTTTACAAAAGATTTGAACACATCCAGAGTCTTCACTTCTTATATGGAAGTGCAGGTGCAGCTGTAAATTTCTCCACACCAAAGAGTCTCAGATGATCATTTGAAGTTCCACTTAAAAAATAAAAGCATCACATATACTAAGTGGAACCAGACTGCTGGCACACACAAATGGCAAGATTTGGGGGGATTAGTTAAAGTAGGAGCTGGAAGAAATCCCACAGATACCCTCGATGACTCAGGTCAGATAAAGACAGTCACTAGAGTTGTTGGTAATACAAAGATATCTCTTTATCCAGTAAAGGATAGGATGGCAATTACAGCTGAAATGGAGCAGAGACAGACTGAGATTACTGAGGTAAATTTCAGAAAAGCATCAGAATGTCAGACTAAGGAATGCGATACAAATAAGTGAATGGGCCAGAACAGAAACTATGTACCAATGTGAAAAGCTTACAGGAAAATTAAGGGAGTTAGAATGCATGGCAGTGGGTGAAGATAATCAGCATTACTGAAAAACAGTGGAATGGCAGAAGTCAGAGGCATACAGCCATACCTGTGTATAAACTATACAAGTTGCAGACATGGGGAAGGCTCACTATGTTTACTGGATTCTATTGAATTTAATGAGTTAAAATTTCAGAGTGGAGGGGTCCAGAGAGTAGAATGTGCAGGGCCATAAACCCCAATTAGAATACAAATACGCCAGTAGAGTTATATTTCTGGCCTCCTGACGAGGAAAATGATACTGGGTGCATAATGTATAGAGGTTAGACAGGTAGCTAAGCCTAATAAAACGGTGGTAATGGACAGCTTCAACTACTCACATGTGAGCCAGGCAAATGTCATAACAGAAATTCAGAGAACCAATTTCTCAACACCTTAAATGGCTGCTTCTTGGAACTATTATTTCTAGAACACGCAAGACGAGAAGCTGCTCTCAGCTGAAACCTAAATAATGATAAGAATTTTGGAAAGCAGGGTTTAAAAAGAAGCAGGTCAAAAATGCCTAAGTCAAAATTAAAATCCTTAGACTCAGCATGGAGAATACTTATGTTCACAGAATCATAGAAGGCATCAATACACCTAAACCAACAAAAAAGGAAGAGGACATGAAAATAAAATGATGAGTAAATGGTAAATTTCAAGAGGTTATTCAAGACAAATGGGTATCCTTCAGGCATAGAAATCAAAACCTGGACTATAAATCACAAGATAGAAATCAGGAGGACTAAAAGGGAATTTGAAGAGCCAACAGCCATAGGTATTAAAAAAAAATTGGCTCCGTCTGCCAGGAGCAGAAAAAATGGGATACCAGGCAGGTCCTCTGGTTCATCATGGAGCAATTAATGATTATAAGGACATTGCCAAGAATGTAATGTATTATTTACATCAGGTTTTCCCCACAAAGGATACTGAAGAGATACCTATTCCAGCGACTCACTCTTTCCAGGAAATAAAGAGAAGGAAATGACAGACTGAGGTGTCAGAAGAAAAGGTGCTGAAAAAAAATTATTGCTACATTGAAGAGCATTAAAGTCACCAGGTCTCAATGGTATACATCAGAGAGTTGAGGAGGACTTTAAGAATTAAGTAACCAATCTGCTAACATGAATATGCAATCTCATTAAAATCAGATATTGTAGCAGAGAACTGGAAGGCAGCATGTGTATTATTTCTTTTTAAAAATATGCCAAGGGGGACCCTGGGAACTGCAGACAGTAAGCCTTACTTTAGTACCAGGGAAATTGAGATCTTAATAAGAAATAGAATTAGATCATATGTGGATGAATATGATATGATAGAAATAAAGAAAACCCATGCCCCTCTATTCCATTAGAAGAGTTGGAGCTGCACATCTTTATATCAGCCAATACGTCTGAGCTGAAACAGGTGGTGTCATAATTTGCTGCCAATGTGGGCCAGACATGAATTACTGCTTGCCCCATCCCACCCCTGCCCCCAGGAAAAGCCAGGACACACAGTGTCTAATGATGCTAAAAGCATGGCACAACAATGCATATCTCAGCTATGGGTTGTGGCCTTATGGTACAATCTAATCCATAACTAGCATTGCAGGAGAATGGTGTTCCCCCATCTACAGCTATCATTGTGAAACAAAGAAGAACTGAACATCAAGCACTTAAAGCGTGCTATAAAAGGTTGTTAATTATCAGACCTGCTAGGAATTTTAGAGAAAATAATGGAGCCTTTCACAGCACTGGACTACTTCGGCCAGGTCTACATTAGAACATTAGGTTGGTTTAGCTATGTAGTCAGGCATATGAAATATCCACTCCCTCCACACCCCAAGCAGCAATGTTAAACTGACCTATAGCCCTGTGTAGACAGCACTAGGTCCATTGATGAATTTTTCCAATGACCTAGCAACCATCTCTTGGGAAAGTGGATTACTTAGCGCCCTAGGCTGGTGGAAGAATCCACCCCTGTTCACATAGGTAGTATCTACACTACAGCATTTTTAAGTAAAGACATACCATTAACCTCTCTTAGGAACAGATTCTGACACACTTACTCCAGGTATACAATCAGTGGGATTATTTGTGGAGTATTGCACAACTCAGTGTGAGAGAGGATTGCATATAAGTGATGAGGGAGGAAGGGGTTATTTTATTAATATGCCTTTGCCGGTGCTTAGTGTTTATTTCATTTTTGCTCAGCTCCTCACAGGTTTTTAGGTGAGCCATTAAGTAAAGTAGAAAAGCAATATGGAAAGTAGACAGGGAAAAATTCTTACTCAGCCAACACCCACAGGCACAAATGTAAACAACTACACTTAGGCTCCCTTCCTGTCTTTCTTGTCTCAAAGAAGTTGCTTTTTCCTTTTTGCTGTTCTTTTCTTAAACGTTCACATGATTAACCAACACTCATATTGTAAACAACTGACTTAGTTTTGTTGAAGTTCCTGTAAATTAAACTCTGAGAAAGTGCTAGGCTAGAAAGAAAAACAAAGATCTAGTGTGGTGATATGGGGAGAAAAATCCAGTGACTGGAAAATAGAATAAAATAATGAGAACAATGAAGTGTTGATCCATTATACAGTCTAGGCCGCAGTGTCTCTAAGTACTGTTCTTCATGATCTGGAGTAGGAGGAGGGACATACTTCTCTCTTAGTCGATTCTGCTTTCTCTAGTAACACTGCAACTGAATACAAATAGCTCAGCAAGGGGTAGTGCATTAAATCTCATCTCCTCATCCCATGTAAACACAACATTAATACTGAAGAACAAAGGAAATGGTAAAAAGTCCAGTGTTTTGTTTTTTGTGTGTGTTTTGCTTGCTAGATTTTGTGTCCACCCTCCAAAATATCCCTACACATATTGAGGTTGTGAACTGGACCATCTCACATTCAAGCAAACACTCATACTCAGATTCCTAACACATTCTCTTCTCCCCTCAAATGGGGAGTTTATGCCTCATAGTTTTGCTCCTTTTATTATAAACTCCTTTAACGAAGTTGTTCTGAGAGCTCATAGCAGGCAGCTTAACAGCACCAGGGCTACTAAGTTCTAGTTGCCATGCTTATATTTCCCCATTCAGCAAAGAAGTCCACTTAAAGGTCAGGCCCATTGCCATCACAAGTGGGCATACACTCAAAGAGCTGATGGGTCATTATCCCCCAGTAGAAAATAAACCCCGTGGAAAAATCTAGTTCTTGCCTTTAAAATGGTACCCAAGCTACAACTTGGCCATTTATTTCACTAAATATATATGCATGAATTGCTCTAGTGAAAACAGGACTTACACTGACAGGTTCCTTCATCTTATATTAAGGTCACGAATCTTTTTACTGGACTGCTAGAACTGGGAACGGACAAGAAGCATGGAGATCAAAATTTCCTTTTAAAAGGAATGGATTGTAGGGCTGGATGTGGTTTCCAGATCAGCCAGAACTAACTTGAGGGTTGATCATCAATATATACCAAGGACATGCCTAAGCCTGTAGTGCACCTTCTCCCCAGTGGGATATTACATATGCTTCCCCTTCATTTTCAAGGCTAATTCAAACCTTTGGCTTGTCCTTCTTCCACATCAAGAGGGGCAATGTGAAAGTTCACAGGTGAAAGTTCTCCCTTTTTAGAGCAGTGCAGGTTTAAAATTCACAAGACAGTGACCCGAAGATCTTCCTTTACAGATAAAAAGCATGTGGAATTATTAAATAGCAACACTGAATCCTATTTGCTGTAAATCTGTCTTTGTTTAGCTGTTCTGAGAACAGACAATATTCTGCTCCCACCGCTATCCCGGACCATTTGTGGTAAGATGGGCGCATGGCTGACCCATCTTGTTCACACCTTCCTAATGCTGAAGCTGAAAGCCTGACAGGCACGGGTGAAGGGGAGGTGTCTCATGAGCACAGTCTGAAGACATGTCACTTCAAATCTCTACTGCTGGGTATGATATAAAAACAGAAAGTGTCTCAGTTCTAAGTTAAAAGACTGGGCCCCAAACATTAAGTGGCTCCTCCCTTCAATGTCTGTTTCCCGTAAACGGGCTCTGTCGTGCTAGCTGTTGTTTTCTGCCGTGAGATATTTGAGGGCTGCGAAGCCATAGCGGCGTGACATATCCTGCTGGAACTCCTCCTTCAAGGTCTTCAGACAGATGCGGTATTGCTTGTTGGAGCGGAACTTGGTGATGTCGAAGCTGGGAGCGTGCGGCATGTGGATCATATAGGCATTGGGCAGCACTATAAATTCATACTCCTGGAAAAGGAAGACATCAGCAATGAGAGATAATTCCAAGATCTCTCTCTCTCTCAGACACACACACACACACATTCATATGTTTTTTCTTATGCAGAAAAGTTGGTGCACTGTAGACCTCACGTAGAAGAACAAATCTGTAAAGATTTGCTTAACCTGTCTCCTTTCTCTTTTAAATATTTTGTTATATATACAAAGGATATTAGATATATTTTCCAGTTCAAACAATGTTTATATCCTGGGAAGCCAAAATATCAGGGTAACAATGCTAGAGCAACGTCTGAGGCTTCGTTTACCTTACACACTTTCGCCAGGATAGGTAGGTCAGGGGTCTGTAAAGATGTGATTTCTGATGGACGGAGCTGTGTTGGCAATCCCTCCAGTATAGATGCCGTTATATGGGCAAGACTGCACTTTTGCCACGATAGCTTATTTTGCTTGGAGGTACATGGGACAGCACTGGAATAAGTTCCAAATGGAAGGCATTCTTCACCTAGCTATACAATATACTGTATCTGTCAAGTGCTATTAGTGTGGGTGCATCTTAAGCAAAAGTGCAGGGTTTTTTTTGGGAAAAGCTGCGCCCACACTAATAGCACTTCACAGATATAGTACATTGTATAGCTAGGTGAAGAATGCCTTCCATGCGTATCTGTTGCTTGAGGAAACCCACCTTTGTGGGAGAATCTGATAAATTTCATAGGTCAAATGCAAAAACGGATTTATTAATCCATATGGCTAAAAGGGTTTTATTAAATGCTTTCAGATCTTAGGAAGATTAACTTTTCACTCAGAAAATTTCCTTTGCATGCAAAGTGTGAACTTTTACTACCACCTAATCCCTCCTCTGCAGGTCTTTCAACCATTTTTTAAATTTAGAACTGTGATTGTTATACCTCATTAACCAAACCTCTCCAGGAGTGGGTTTTATTCTTTGCCTAAACTATACATCATGGGGCAAAGGGACAGCCAGTAGAACTTCCCCGCCTAGATACTTCTCCATTTGAGCTGAGAGGTGTGATACCCAGCTCCTGCAGATGTACCTGCATTAGCCTGCTTAAAGTAGTAATGTAGCTGGGCTAGTGACCCAGGGTGGCCACTGGAGTAGGTACCTAGGGGTTCAATTGGTTATATACACAGATGGCTAGACCAAGCTACGCTGCTATTTTTAGTATGCTAGCTCAAGAGGAGCATGGCTGTACTCAAATGTAGTGCAAATGTACCACTGGAGCATCTCTATTCTCCCTTCACTGAGAGGTCTCTTCTGGGAGAATCCCACAGCTTCCACTGGGTTGAGATGAAAACTCATGTCACTTGCAAATTTAGGAGTCTATGCCAAGGCACAGAATGTTTCTAATAGGTTTATTAAGACAAATGTAGTCTCCCTGTAAATATATCTTATAACAAAACCCCATACACTGGAGGAGACTTGAAACTCGTGGGTTATACCTCTTCATTGCAGTCTGCAAATTTCACCATAGGAAGCTCTGGGCAGCATTTGCAAGAAGTGCATAAGTATTTTAGAAGAATAAGTCTTTGCTTACCTTTTGTAACCAGCCCCTCCCCACCACCACTTCCCAGATTACGAGGTTAGCAGGGACCATTGTGATCATCTAGTCTGACCTCTTGTGTAATACAGACTATAGAACTTCCCTGAATTAATTCGTGTTTGAACTCAAGTATCTCTCTCCAAAAACATCCAAATTGATTAAAAAGCTTCCAGGGATTGAGATTTCATCACAGTCTTTAGTAAGTGGTTACAGTGGTCACTTACCCTCAATTTAACAGAATTATACCTTATTCCTACTCTGAATTTATCTAATTTCAACTTCCAGCCCCTAGATCTTGTTATACCTCCGTTTGGTGGATTATCAAGAGCCCATTATCAAAGTTTTGTTTCCCAAGAAGGTCCTTATAAATGGTGATTACATCACCCCTTAACCGTCTCCTTGGTAAGCTAAATGGCTACAACCCTTGGAGGTCTGAAGGGGCAACCATGTTAGTTTAGTTCAGCAAAACAAACAAGGAGTCCTGTGGCACTTAAAGACTAACAGATTTATTTAGCACATGAGCTTTCCTGGGAGAAAATCCCACTTCGTTAGCCCCTGGAGTGTAAGACTATACGCCATGTTTTTCAAACCCTTTTAATTGTTCTCATGACTCTCCTCCAGACCCTCTCTAATTTATTAACATTTTTCCTGAATTGTGGAAACAAGAGCTGGAGTATTCCTCCAGCAGAACTGCAGTAGCAGTCACATTGGTGCCAAATACAGAAGTAATAAAACCTCCTTACTCCTGCTTGAGATTCCCCTATTTATAAATCCAAGGATTAGATTAGCCTTTTGGCTACAGAGTCACACTGGATGCTCATGTTCAGCTGATCAGCTGTCTACCCCCACGCCACCAACTCCATTTCAGAGTCACTGTTCTTAGAACAGAGTCTCTAACCCTGTTTTTGCTCCAAAATGTATAACTTCACATTTAGTTGTAATAAAATGCATATTGCTTGTTTGAGCATGAGTGATGCAGCTCACTCCGTATCAGCAACCTGTCCTCTTAATTATTTACCACTTCCCCATTCCTTCTGTCACCTACAAACTTTATTAGTAACAATTTTATATTCTCTTTCAAGTCATTGACAGAACATTTAAATTGGACAGGACCAAGAACTGATCCTTGTGGCACCCGCCTGATAATGACTCTCAATTTTCACTTACATTTAGAGACCCGTCACTTAGTCAGTTTTTAATCCATTTAATGTGTGCCATGTTCATTTTATATTAATATAGCATCTTCATCAAAATGTCAAGTGGTACAAAGTCAAATAATTTACATAAGTCTAAATACATTACATCAACACAATTACCATTATCACACCAAATTTATAATCTCATCAAAAAAGATATCAAGTTAGACAGGAGCTATTTTCCATAATAGCATGTAGATTGGCATTAATTACATTACCATCCTTTAATTCTTTTATTAATCAAGTCCAATATCTGCCATTCTATCATTCTGCCTGGGGGATTGATGTCAGATTGACAGGCCTATAATTACCTGGGTCATCCCATTTACCTTTTTAAAATATTGGCATCACGTTAGCTTTCTTCCAGTTACCTGCTTGGGTCTTTAAACTGTATAAGCCCATCAGGGCAGGCCCTGTCTCTCTTTAGTGTTTGTGGAGCCCAGCCCCAGCACAATGAGGTTGCCACCCCAACTAAGGTCTTTGGGTGCTACACACATACACACATGCATGCTTCTGGTGTCATTGGAAGGTTGGGGAAAATACCTGCAAACCTGTCCTTAGAGCAAGGAGGATCCTCTTTGGAAAAAAAGTCCCATTTGCAGGAACCTTGTGCACTAATTAAAAGTTTGTAAGGCCTTTGAGCAGGATCTCTCATTAGCTGTATATCTGTACGAAACCCAGCGTCACAGTCATGTGGTGCTTCCAGAATAATTACAATTATTTTCATCTTGTCTGCCATTTTGATGGGTGATCACACAGGCCTTCTGCAATGCAGTCTCACATGCAGGTCATCTGACTGGTGATGGATTTGCTAAAAAGCACCAAATCTTTCCCTGAGTCAGAGGTCACCCTGCCACCTGAGTTCACCCATCTTCAAAGCATCTGAGCAAGTGGGATTTTCCCCCATGAAAGCTCATGTGAAAAATAAATCTGTTAGTCTTAAAGTGCCACACGACTCCTTGGTTTTTTTGCCAGATTAATGAAGCAGCTGCTTAAGAAAAGACCTGACCAATAGGCGTGGCATCTCCAAAGCAGTGGAAAGCATCAGGGATGTCCAGTATTATTCCCTTCTCCTTTCTCTGCTCAATTTGGAGAGAGGATATTGGCAGAGAGGCCCTGTCAGTTTTATGCCACTCCCTAAGTCCCCTGATGATGAGCTGGGAGCTGGTAGCCTGTCAGCAGTGGCAGGAAGGAGTGGGAAGAAAAGAAAAAAGAAAAAAAAAAAAAGAGGGAGTGGAGATCCCCAAGCTCAGATCTAGCCAGGAGATCAAAGCTCTTTGAGGAAAATTTTAAATAGGCTCTCATTAGAGGGGTACATCTCAAGGGGCTATCTCCATTACAAGGCAGACAGAATAATGGGGAAGTACTATAGTCTCAATATAGGGAAAGCCCTGGTTCCAGAACTTTCTGGCAGAGCTGATTTAGTGAGCTGCTATATGGATGTGTAGCCCAGTAATTCCAAGTCTCCCAGAATGACAAATTCTTTGTAGGAGAATAGCCCAGTCTTTTGGCTATTATAAACAAGCCATCTTTTAAATATTACTGTGTTTGAGGCTAGAGGAGCAAGGAAATCCATCCCCAGACACAGTTATGTTTCAATAACGATTTAAAAGATCTGTGCTACAATCTCCTGTGAAAGACCTTCTGCTTCCCTTTGTGTGACACTGTACATAGGCTGAATGCCTCATCAGATATAAGTGTCAAACTGGGAGTGCTGTTTGACAGCTACGACTGGAAACCTAATCCTGGTTACACAGATGTACATAGAATAAATCATTATATTGATATTCTCCATGATTGATGCTTAATTGATTGGTGTTTGAAAAGTACATTGTGAAATTAAAATGTTATGCAAGTGCTAAGCACTAATTATTATTGGATAATAGAGTAGACACTATTTTTATTTGGTTAATAAACATACTTTTTCCTCTATAGCTGAGAACGCCTCCATTGGGTATGTCCTTATGGAACATAAAGGGCCAAACTGTAGCCCTTGCAACTGTTCTGAGGTGCAAGCAGGAAAATAAACATCTCCCTCTGTGCACACACAGAGACAGTCACACATGTACACACCCATCCCTGCATCTCAGCTGCAGACACAAGTGGGAAAGCAGGGGCTGTATGCCTTATACTCTACCCCACATAGGGTGGCCAACACAGATGAGCCAGTGTATGGCGGAGTGGGTAGTAAGTACCTGATACTGATCAGGTTGGTCAGTAGCTAATATTACTAACCTCCATGAAGAAGGGGAGAACAGAGAAGGAAATGTACCTCTCTGAGATGACTGATTCCTCATAGATTTGATAAATCAGTTAAATGAGGCAGTTTTGCTCTTAATACCCAGCAAATGCTAACAAGAGGCTCTCTCTGAGTAGAAAGCTTAAGGAATCCATTTGGGTCGGCCAAATAATTTGGTGACACAGAATCTGAATCTACATTATAAGGGTTTCAAATAAAAAAACACGCATCTCATTAAAACGTCTCCTTACCTGTGCATCTAGTTCCATTATATGAGCTACTTTGTTCCAGCCGAATCCTACAAACCTTCTGTCATACTCTGGACAGTCCTGCCTCACAACAACATATGGCTCAAAGTCTGCTTCCCACTCAACTTGATAAGGTGTGGTGGCAGTCCGCCACTTGGCAAAGTTCGTTGGTGCATGTCCTTTTGTCCAGACGTGATACCTTGAACAGACATAAATGGCACGGGCATGGGGGAACAGTGAAATAAAACGCATCTTAGTAAAGCTATGCAATATTATCATTTACCTTGAAAATTAGGACATAAGCTGTACAAGTCCACTGTTATTTTTATAGTATAGACAACTAAATATACTTTAACCACTTCTGAAGCATTTTCCAATACTTTCCTGTATTTGATGCTTATACATATCAGGCTGATAAGGTTAACCGTCAAAACGACAACTGTCAAAAAGCTATCCATGACTGATATGGGAGAGAATAATTATGGAAAACATAAAAGATGCACCTACACTAAAAAATTTCATATACATTTTCTAGCAAAAGTGAGGTTCCATCAATGCTGGAAAACAGTATGAAGTAGAGTAGTTCTAATAAAGCTTCCAAAAGCTAGCCATTAGAATTCCACAGGGTGAACAGAATATATTTTACACCTACATTTTAAAAATGTGTAAGGGACACCTGGAATGCTGCCTCTTTTTATTATTACTATGGAAACCAAAATAAATAATTAAATTAATGAGTAAAAGCCCAGGTGAATGCTCTCCATGATACTGCAGATATCATTTTATCAAACATGGTTCTGTGGAAGACACAGTTCCCTTTACAAGACAGGATCCTTTTAGATTTTACTAATCTTATTTATGTCACAGCAGGTCTCTTCCAGTCACAGCTTGAAGCCACCACATTAACACAATGATTCTTTTGCCTTTTTACTCTTCTTACACCTTTCCAGAAATCACTGAGACAGGCTCTGGCTGCAGAATCATGCATTAAATCAAGAAAAAGCCATAAAGCCTGTGATCTGTATTGCCGTATTTTGAGATTTATAATAGAAGGAGCAAATCAGGCATGCAGCTGTGCGATAATCAGCCACCTCGGCTTCAAGGGGGCAGACAAACCCTGCAGAGTTAGTGCTGCTGCTACTGCCCATAACACTTTCCCAGTGGCAACAGCAAGAGCAGAGCATGAAAATGACCAGAGTTGTAGCACTTTCACTCAGTGGCTATTGCTGGACCCAATGACACAGTATCTAGGCAGGAGCAGCAGCACTGGTATCCCCTGGGAGGGAGACAGAGAGAAAAGAAAACCAAAATGGAAGAGAAAAACAGGATCGTAGTGAGGTGGAATAGGCTTCTCTCTGAGCCTGATGAGTGGTGAACTGCAGGCACTTATGGTAGGCAGAGCCAGGCCAGCTCTTCTGCCTCCATGACAAAAGCAGACGGATGGGACAGGAAACATCAGAGGTAGACCTTCCAGCTCAGATGGGCTGAAGCCAGGGAAGGAAGCACATGTCTCTGTCTCACCACAGAATGCTGGGCCGGGGATTGAGCTGCACACCATCCTGGCCCAGGAGGAGACTGACCATGAAGAGTAGCTGCTGACACTTCTAGCTGCTGTTTACACAGAAGAGACTGAGGACTCTCAGATGATGAAGCCTTGCCACAGACTGTGGTAGGAAGGAGCTCAGAGAAACCAGTTATTAGTTTGGTTGTGCTGTTGCAATATAAGTCACTGTGTTGTAGAGGGGTTCCTGCTGATGCCACTGTTTGGGCCAAGTTCCCTATCCTCTGCTGCCAACCCCATCCCTGGGCTGGACACCTACTCACCTGAGCCCTGAAGGCCTGTCCCTGGTGCATTTGCTTTCTGCCCAAGTCTGAAAGCTGGGCTAAAGACTGCTTATTGCTTTGCCCCACCCACAGTGCCAGGACCCCAGCCTGCTAACCGACTGTTTTGCCATTTGATGCAGTGAGGGAGTGTGGCCTCCCTCCAAGCCAGACAAGGAAGGATGACCACTGCACCACTACAAGGGTAAAGAACAAGATCAGGTAGGGAGCAGAGGAGACAGAAGCGAACAGTGGGGGAAGAAGGGGGAGAGAACGTTGTTTAAAAAGAAAAGTGGAGACCTTGACTAAAGGAAGGAGGCGCTACGTGCTCCCTGTACAATCAATGTATTTCCTGTAGGCCACCTACATGTGAGAGGGTAGTTCATTCTCTAAGTCTATTCAGTTCTCAGCATCTCTGCCTTGATGACTGACATCACTATAAGATGCCAATCAGTGCACCAGTGATGAAGGTTCTGTGATTTGACCACCTGTCCATGAGAAAATAAATGGAGACCAACAAATCATATTGCTGAAAATTCAGCTTCCTTAAAAGTACCTGAAATTCCATTCTTAGTGTCAGTGTTTTCTTGTACCAGGATCTCAAAATATATCAAGGATTTTTATTTGCCTTTTCAGGGGATCACAGGGAGAAACCACACACACTAGCTACAGAGAGTTTAAAACTAGATAATAATCATTTTATTGTGCTTTAATACAAGGAAAAAATCTAGTTGCTGAGTGGATAAATTCTGGAATCAGATACTATATTGGCTGGGAGCACAATGCAACCACCGTGCTGTTGTTATATGAAGTAGATATTGTGTCTTATAGCAGATACCCCTGGTAAGGGTAGAGAAAGTGTGAGGTGGATCTGAAATGCTGAAATAGGGTCACTATAGCATGCTTATGGTGAATAACTGGGTTTGTAGTCATCTTTCTGATAGTTCAGGAATATGTACATGCCAGAACTGGGTCTTGGCTGAAGGCCGATTATCTTGAGAAATCAAGATATGAAATTATTTAGACAGGAGGGCCGTAACTACCACAGGGCCAATGGGGCTTTGCCCCAGGCACACCAGAGCAGCTCAATAGAGCCGCTTATTTAAAAGGCGCGTTTCATGGCGCCAGCCCCAAACATCACTAATGGCAAGGGGCATGTTCCGATTGGAACACGCCCCGGGTGGCGGATGGCCACGTTGCGGCTCTGTTAGATAGTGTTAAAAAGATAAAAGGAACTAATGTAATCTGGTAATTTTCAGCACAGATTAGTCACAGAACATAGTACTGACATTCTCCAGTCTATAGTATCATCTCTTCAGTGTGCAGACCAAGGTACCCAGTTTTCTCATTCAGCTACTTATCCTTCAAAGTATTTAAACATGTGCTAACTTGGCTCATGAGCAATTTCACTGATTTTAGTTGGAATACTGACATGGATATGAGCTGGGGCTCAAGCAGTTAATCAGTCATTGTTGATTATATTTTCTCAGGAGCATGTTTTATTTATTTATTTAATCATCTGTGCCTTTGTTATCCTTGTAAGATTCCACCAACAAAATAGTTCCTCATCCTTGGAACATTACCCAGTACTGAGTGGGTACATCTTGCCAAGATGCAATAAAATCTAATACCATGAAACAAAGCCAGAGTGATTTCACAAGGTACTCCCCTGTTGCAGAGGTTTTTCAACACAGCACCTCTTGGCAACCTAAGCTTAGATGACTTTTTTTTTTTTATGGGGGGGGGTAGTTGTGGGAGGATGTAATTGAAAGCCGCTTTGTATTTCTCGGCAGCCTGGAGGCAGAAAAGGTCACCATTTGGAAAAGAGGTGACAAAAGCAATTTCACTGAGGGAAAGATTGTAATCTAGCACATGGTGCGAGGATCTGGGATGCTGTAGGCATGATCAGCAATCTCTGTCACAGCAGTCCTCCTCCCAGCTCACTCCCACCAGCTCGGCCTCAACTTGCAGCCTTATTAAAAGCACCTTGAAAATGCAGGTCCAGCTGCAGTGTGCCTGCTGACAGATTTGACCAACATGATGAGTCAGAGAAGATTCAGAGACGGTTCATAAAACACATCCTACATAAGTACATAAATCTACAACAGGGCTGGCAATCTTTCCATTCTCTGTTCTTATTCAGTCCTTACTCAGGTCAAATCTCCAATGAAGTTAGAGGGAAGATTTTAGGATTTGACTGTGTGCGTGTAACACACATACATACTGTATAGCCTGAGTTGAGGTCTATAGTGGAAAACAATGTGCAGCCTGAAAATGTTATTGTCACAATGGAATACAAGATCTGAAGTCAAATCTTGAGGATATTTCCCACTAGAGGTTATTTTCTCAACTAAGAGGAAAATAATTATTTTCTATAAATAATCTTCAAATTAATCTAGAAATTGTTACACAGTTAAGGAGCAATGGAAGGGTACAGCAAACTTTTTCCACACCCTTGAGGTTTTTTCCCCAGGGTCTGATATAATATCTCTGTTCTTTCTCCTACCTTTCTCTTGTTTTGGGCTTCCAATTTCCAGCTGAACCACAGACAGTGGAACCATCAAATGATGTTCTTCAGGATCATACAAACCATCTGCTGTGATATCAGTAGAGAGCAGCTGGCAAAAATGTTACTAGTGCACCTCAGAAGATGTTTCAGCTTAGCAATGTGAGAGAAACCCACTGGAAATGGAGAGGTAGGACATATAGGTAACAGGGGAAGTGAGGAGTCCACCACCAAGATAATTTGAGAGAAGAGGAAAGAAAGGGGAAAGGAGAAGGGTTCTACTGAATAATAATAATGGTTATTAATAATACCACCTAGATCTTATAGAATAATTTTCATCTATAGCTCTCATAGCACTTTATCACAGGAAAGGTGTGCACTAACTATTATCCCCATTTTACAGATGGGAAATTGGGGCACAGACAGCTGGTTTTGTTTGCCAAAAGATCATCCAGCAGACCATAACTGGAAACAGAAGATCTCCTGAATCCCATTGTAACACAATATCTATTAGGCCACACAGCACACTTTCTAACTTCACAGCACTTTCTAAATATCCATGAATCCATCTTGTGTAAGTGTTACTGTTGTCTTTTTACTGATGTGAGGACTGAAGCAGAGAAGGGAAGTGACACGTCCAAGGCCACTGAAGGAGTCTGCTTCACAGATAAGCTCAGAACTCAGACCCAACAGAACACAATGTTTTCCCCTTGCACTAAGAAACACCATTCAGTTGTCTGGCTGCTTAGTAGCTTATGAAAGAGCCATGACCAGCCAACCATTTTTAAAATTGATTGATCAGACAATATTGGGGTCAAGTGGTAAATACTGAAAAACTATTTTTGATCACATGAATGACAGTTACCTGGACTCTATTTAGCCAACAAAGGGCATATTGCATACATGCTGATTTAATGCTCTTGCTTGATTTTGTAATGCAATAAAAATACCATAAATAAAATAAGGTCAATTTAACAATAGGAGGTTTAGATTAGAGGGAACAGTAAGACCTTAGGGAAATATTAGTAGATAGTACACAGGATTTACAGGTGAAATACATGGACCAATCATGCTCTGGATCACTGCCTTTCAATAAAGTGAGGAAAACCTCAAAGTATTTCTTAACTGAGCTACTGCCTGGCCAGGAGAGAGGCAAGGCAGATGTCTGCAGAGAAGAAAGAAGCCAAAAGAGATGACTGTTTGGGGTTCAGTGAAAGCTCCTTCTGTTACCTGAATGTGAAGAGGGTTCCCATGTCCAACATAGATAACAGCTCTGCTTTTGACTTGGGGAAGGCGAGGCGGTACCGGAGGGTCTCAAAAGCAGGTACAATCAGAGCTTTCTTTGTATTGGCCAAGTCTAGCTGGATGACAGACTTCCTGTCAGAGAAGAGCAATGAATATAAATGGGAGAATTTTAATGTGGGCAAGTCATAGCACTTTTCAAAGTAATAAACAAGGAGATGGCAGTTCAAGCAGTTCATTTTTATCATGGCACACCTTTTACTTGGTGCTGAATAGTTTTCCTCATCTCATCTAACCTGTTTGTCTAGGAAAAAAATAATTAAGCAATACATTTCTGAGAAAGTTTGTAAAATCAAGGTGTGTTTGGCTGATCAATCCTCACTGTCTGAGTTATAACTTTGAGTAGGTTCAATTGCTTGTCCCTAGAAAAGACACCCGGATGGATATTCCCAGCTTTAAAGGGAGAGTGTCATTGTTCAAACCCTCCTGTGTATTCTCTACTGGCCCACTGAGCTGTTACTTAGTCCATATTTTGAACATTTATTTTGAGCTCACACACCACACAGACAGAGCTGGTGCCAGTCTGAACATATTTCACAGCACACACTTGCCCTCAAAAATATCCGTTTGCACAGTTCTTGTCTCTGCTCAAGAGAAGGTCCCATTTTGAAGTAACAAGCTCTGAACTGAGGTGTGCTGTCAGATGCTACAAATTAAGCCTGAGATCCACTAGCAGAACAGTATGTATTATCATCATTATCTGTGCTGTGTTTGTATCTAGAGCCCCAACCCAACTGTGCTGGGCACACTGTACCAGTGTAGGACAAAGAGGCAATTCCTATGCAGAACTGTGTGTGTGTGTGGTATCCCTCTATCCCAATCTTTGTCTGTTTGCCTATTTTGATTGGATGTTATTCTGGGAAGAAATATACAGGGCCTAGTGTAATGGGCCCTTCATCCCAGGGACTTTAAATGCTGGTGATACACAAATAATTGTAAAATGATTAAGAATAGCAATAACACAATCTGGAATAACACCTGCCAGCACTGAAAGCATCTCTAGCAGGCACTAGGAAACTTTCACTTCCCTAAGAAACTAAAAATAAAGAAAAAAAAAGTCATTGCCACCCCAAATTGAATCTTACTATACTTGTCAGCAGAAATAACTCTGCCTCTATTTCCTTTTCATTATTTTTACATTTCATGTGAAAGATCTGCCTCTCTCCCCATGTCAAATTCAGTTCCCCTTAATAAGATTTACCATCCTAACTTTTACGGTACTGAAATGAGCAAGCAAGAGCAATGTGACAAAATATCTACACCATTCAGAGAGGAAGGCATTGGAAGCACTGTCAGAACATTGAAAGGGAACCAAGAAGCCACTTCTTTAGGTCCAGAATACTGAGACTTCATTCCCACTGCATCAAGGGAGGAGACAGAGAGAGTTGTTTAATAGAATCGGAGCTTTAGGGAATTCCCATTAGCTTTGCACCCCAGTATTCCTTGTAGCTCCGTTCTGTAAAACGAGCCCTCTCAGTAAGCTATCAGAAAGTTTTCATTGATTAAAAAGAGCCACTGCTCCATTCCGACAAACTTTAACCAACTGAAGAATTTTACCTGCTTCCCATTATAACTTCCCTGTACTTTCCTGTTTCCTTCCTCATCATTGCTAATGATCAGCATGTAGATGACTCCTTTATACACAGCTGCCTCAACCTGCCAGAATCACTGAGTGATGCCAAAATCCAGTGTATATAACATTTTTAATGATGCTTCCTTCTGCTTTAACTAGTGCCTTCTTCTAGCCACTCTCAGAATGGAAATCTTACTAATTTAGACTCACTGACACCATATTAGGATTCCCTTGGCTTTGTTCATTCCTTTGGTTCAGAGATGTGTAAACTGCACTACCTTGAGCCAGAAGTCAGGGCATTTCATCCCCAAGCAAGGGCAGGCAGTGTTTCTTAGGTGTTTTACTAGGAAATGGAAGATTTAAATGGTCGTTGTAGAAATGATTATTAATTTGTAGAGTGATAGCCCCAGTCTGAGATTGAGGCCTCATTGTACTAGGCACTGTACAAACACACAACACGAGACAATCTTTGTCCCAACAAGCTTATGATTTAATTTAAGATACAATGCCCTGGTCTACACTGACAGAGAAGGTCTATGTAATCCTTCTTACCTCGACCTCCTGCAACCTGCATCTCCACTGCTGGAGCAGTAAATTTGAATTAAATGGTGCTGTAATTTGACCTGATAACACCACCCCTGTAAGTGGTGTAGCACTGTAGTTGAAACCTACAATTCAAATTTAGGTCCATGTAGCCAGAGAGCAGTGAAATTTATGCTCATTGGCCTCCAAGATCTATCCCAGAACTTGCTGATCTTGCTGCTCCTGTTTTTCCTGTCTGCTGCACCACAGTCAGGTAAGCAGCTTAGCTCTTCCTTTGCCTGCAGCCCCAGGAAGTTTTCAGTTAATTCCTCTCTCTGCATACAGCATTGCACCTGTCTGTACCTACAACAGAGAAAGACAGCAAGGAAAGATTTTCCTGCCTTTTTTTTAAGAGGTGGGGGATGAGTAGAGGATGCTTGCCTCTCCACAAGCCCCTATGCCTAGCTGCAGTGTGTGATAGCTAACCACAGTGTATTGCGTTTCAGGAAGAAGTAAATGTGAGCAGTGGGGATGCAACATCCCAAGCTAGCAATCTACAGTGATCACTTGCCTTTGCTTTCTGTAATTTGACAGCCTACAATCAAATTACAATCCCACCTCCAGTGTAGACAAGTGGAATAAGTAGGTGTAGTAAACAAGTAAGTGGGAAAGGAGAGGGAGGACAAGGGTAACAGCAGTAGCATCATGTGATTATGTGAAGGAGGTTGTCTACACAACCAGATAGCTTCAGGGCACACATTTTAAATTACTAGATAGGAAAAAAAAAAGTACTGTTTATATTGGTAATCTTCATAGCACATCTGTCCACCCCTTGCCATGGGCAATTAACTGCAGGCACCATGGCAGAAACTGACTTTGAGGATGGTCTGGAACTGGAGAGGGCAGTCATTTTATCGACTAGTAGGGTAGAAAATTACGTGTATAGGGATGACATGGAAGAAAGTAATGGACAAATGGGCAAAGGAGGCTGGAATCAGTGACATCATGGAAAGGGTAAAGGCAATGCAAAAAGAGGGAAGACTAGATAAGCGGGGAGGGGAAGAGTTCTGAAGGGACTTAATGATAGGGATAAGAAGCTTGAATGTGATGCAGCAGAGGAACGAGAACCAGCGGAGATGCTCAGACGTGGAGCTGATGTGGTCAGGAGGATCCACAGCTGTGCAGTGAATGAATAGTAGCAGGGCTGGGCTTGAAGCTGGGAAGTCCAGAGAATTACTCAGAATGGGAACTGATGCTGGCCTGGGCAAGAGGTTTAGCACTGTGGATCTTAAAAATGTCCTGGTGCAGGAGATGTCATAATCTGGATAAGGCCTTGCTTTGCTGGGCTAGAAAGACAGGAAGTAAGAGTTGAAGATGACATCCAGGTTATGAACTTGAGTAATGGAGAGGGATGATCAGAGAATCATAGAAACTGGAAAGGACCATGAGAGGTCATCAAGTCCAGTCCCCTGCACTCACGGCAGAACCAAGTACCTCTTAAACCATCCCTGACAGGTGCTTGTCTAAACTGCTGTTAAACACTTCCAATGATGGAGATTCCACAACCTGCCCAGGAAGCTTATTTCAGTGATTAATCACCCTGATGGTTAGGAATTTTTCCCCTAATCTCCAGCCTAAACTTCCTTGGCTGTAATTTAAGCACATTGCTTCTTGTTCTATCATCAGGGGTTAAGGAGAACAATTTTTCTCCCTCCTCCCCATGATGATGGCACTGCCAGCTGTGACACAGGAAGGAACAAAAGGGGAGGGATGAGAATGAGTTCCATTTTGGACTCATTTAAGTTGGCAGTAACAGAGCCAGAAGGAAAAGTCAGGAGACAGGCCAAGGCATGGAACTGGACAGATGCAGACACATCAAGAGTAGAAAAATAAATCTGAGAGTCACCTGCATAGAATGGCAGTTAAATTCATGTGAGTGAATGAAGTCTTTGTAGAGATTTGGGCAGATGCTCCATCCTGGGCTGGAGAAGGGGTGCTACAAAGGACTGCTTGTGGCTCTTTGATCCTGAGGTACCTAGCCCCAGTGCAAGTTGTTGTAGGACAAAAACTCTAATGTGCATAAAGTACACGGAGGGGTTTATGCCAGTGGAGGAATGAGAATAGTCTCTGTTACACCCTGGCTTCTTACCCAACCCACAAAAATGCCTCTTTCCCATAGCAGGGGTCAGAAGCGACAACTGGTGCAGAAAGCTATGGAGCAGCCTGTGCTGTCTATCTTTGGCTGATGTAAGTCTAATGAGAACTGGGTCCCAGCCTGGCATGTAGCAGGAGAAGACAAGGGGACCAAAGACGGAGCCTTGTGGTACCTCCACAAGAAGTTGGGGGGGGTGGGGTTGGGAGCGAGAGGATAGGAAGAGGGCCCACAGATTGAAACAATGAAGAAGCAACCAGAGGATGGAGGGGAAACAGGGGCAACAGTTATAGAAGTCCAGGGAGAACATCATTGCAAGGAGGAATGTATGATCAACGGTGTCAAAAGCAGCAAAGAAGTCAAGAAGGATGAGGGCAGAAGCTCTGTGATTTGCTCATGAAGAAATTACTATTAACTTTGAAGAAAGCAATTTTAGTGGAGCATAGGGCGGACGCCTGACTGAAGGGACCTAGGGTGGAACTGGAGGACAGAAAATGGAGACTGTGGGTCTAGACAGCATTATCAATTATTTCAGTGGTGCTGTGGTGGTATTTTGAAATGGCAGGAGGTATCAAGGTTGGGTATTTTTAGGTTGGTGTGGGACCATAGCATTATTCTGAGCTTGTATTATTAGCCTGTATTATGAAGGGAAGGCTCCTGAGCAGAGTAAGCAGCTGACCAAAAGTCTGAGGGATGGTGGGGGCTAGCGAAAGTGTATAGTTTCTGGGTATGCAGAGTTCAGAAACTGCTTCTGCTTATCTCAAACCAACCACACAGATACTGATGGAGCATCACAGAATTCTTCTTTGAATATCAAAACCTTTCCTCTGTTACCTTCCCAGCCTTGTTCGTTTGTGAGCAAAGAACCTATCTTACAATATGCCTCCAGTATGGACAATGCAGCTCAGCTCATGGTAGTATACTGAGTTACCACAGATCTTTAGCCATCTTTTCCTTGCACTTGTTATACTGTTTTAATTATCAAAATATTTTTTTCAATGCTCATTTTTTGAGAGGCACCATTCCATTACAATCTACCCATTTTATACATTGCAGGATATTTGATTTTCTTCTTCCACCTTTTTGCTTGGCATTCTGGTGTTTAAGTTTAAAAGATTTCCACCATAATTGTCTCTGGATGTATGTAATAGAATACCAGCAATAAATCTGGATATTCTGCAACCAACACTGGAGAAACTATTTAATTTGTGTAAAGTTCTTGAAAAGGTATTTGCAGTTTTAATACCTCAACAACTACTTTCTAATAATTGTCCTTTTCCCAAAGTCTTAAAAGGAGGATATGGGAGTTTGTGAAGACTATTTTGTTTGTATTTCCAAGAAACAATTTCCAGTCATCCTTGTGTGCATCCCCTAATGTAGGATATATCCTTCTGATATAATGAAAGTTGGGTTATGTTTGTAATCTATCAATAAGCCATTAGAAAGAATAAAAAGTTAAATTTCTCACTCTTAATTTTTTTGTGACATGTGGAAGAAAGTGATCTTAAATCCAAGAACTCTCTAGGATGTCAAACTAACTCTCAAAATACAGCTATATAACATTTCTTCTTCACAGTATTTTATAAGGAATTAAGTTCCAATGGTAGCCGTGACGCAGTAGACTCCTTGCTTGTTTTACAAGGAGTTAGTAATTCTCACAACACCCTGGTATGATAGGTCAATATTATAAACCATATTTTCATATGGAGAAATTGAGATTTAGGGCATTTGCAGTCAGAGGTGTGGTTGCAGCCTGTGAGAGCATGACAGTGGTAGCTTTAATCTAGCTAGTGTGGTTAAAATCAGTAGTGAAGATGTGGCGGCACAGACTTTATGGGTGAAACTGGTCATGAAATGACAGATTTCATAATTTCAAGGAAAGAAAGGAGAGAGAATAGAAGGACAAGGGCAATGGCCTTCAAAAGAACGGACTTTAACATACTCAAAGGACTGCTTAGTAAGGTCCTATGGAGGAATATCTAAGGGGAAAAAAGAGTTCAGGAGAGCTCGTTTTCTCTCAAGGGAATAGTATTAAAGGCACAGCAGCAAGCTATCCAGGTGCAAAAGACAGACAGAAAAAATAGAATGCCAATATGGCGCTGTTAGCAGCTCTTGAATAATCTGAATATAAAAGAAAGATCTAACAAATAATGGAAACATGGCCAAATTTGCTAAGAGGGAGTATCAAAAATAGCACAAATATGCAGGTACAAAATCAGAAAGGCTAAGGGACAAAATAAGTAACATCTAGCAAAGAACTTAAAAGACAATAAGAAGAGGTTCTATAAAAACACTAGGAGCAAGGGAAAGATGAAGGAAAGTATAGGTCCACTATTTAGTGGGGAAGGTGAGCTTGTAATGGATATCGTCAAGAAGACTGAGATATTAGTGCCTATTTTACTTCAGTTGCCACTAGAAAGGTTAATGGTGACCAGATACTTAAGAGAACTTACATTAGCAACAAAGGGGGAATCAATACAAGCCAAAAACAGAGAAAGAAGAGGTTCATGGAAAGGATTTAGAAAACTTAAATGCACTCAAGTTGGCAGGGCTTGAAGAAATTTATCCTATAACACTTAAGGAACTAGTTGAAGCACTCTCAGAACTGTTAATGATTATTTTTGAGGGCAGGCGAGATCCAATGACAGGAGAAGGACAAACATAGTATCTATCTTCAAAAAGGTGAACAAAGGGGACCCAGGGAATTATAAACCAGTCAGCCAAACTTCAATACCTGGAAAGATAGTGGGCTAAATTATTAAATAATTTATTTTTAAGAACCTACAGGAGAAAAGGCTTTAAAGAAATAGCAGACGTGGAGCTGTCAAGAACAAATCATGCCAAACCAACCTAATTTCCTTTTTTAACAGGGCTACTAGTCTACTGGATAGGAGGCAAACTGTAGATGTGATATATTCTCATTTAACGCTTTTGACACAGTACCATATGTCATTCTCATAAGCAAATTAGGGAAATATGGTATTGATGACATTATTATAAAATTAATGCATAGTTGGTTGAAAGACCATACTCGAAGAGTAAATATCAATTATTCACTTTCAAACTGGGTGGATTTATCTAGTGGAGTCCTGCAGGGGTCTGTTGTGGGTCTGATGCTATTCAATATTTTCATTAATGACTTGGATAATGAATGCCACAAAAAAACTAAGAAGGAAATTAATAATTCTGTTTTCAGAGCAGGGTCTGAATAGTGTGCTGTTGCAGATGACACCAAGTTGGAAGGCATTGCAAGTGCTTTGGAGAACAGGATCAGAATTTAAAATGACCATGTCAAATTGGAGAATTGATCTAAAAATCAACAAGATGCAATTCAATAAAGACAAGCGTGAAGTACTATACTTTGCAAGGAATAATTAAATGCACAAATACAAAATTGGGAATAAGTGGCTGGGCAACAGTACTGCAGATAATGATCTGGGTGTCACAGTGGATCACAAATTGAATATGAGTCAATCACGTGATGCAGTAGTGAAAAAGGCTAATGTAACGTTGGGATGTTTTCACAGACGGTTGCATGTAAGATATGAGAGGTAAATGTCCTGCTCTGCTTGGCACTGGTGAGGGCTTAGGTGGACTACGGTGTCCAGTTTTGAGCACAACACTTGATGAAAGATGTGGATGAACTGGAGAGAGTCCAGAGGAGAGCAACAAAAACTATAGGAGATTTAGAAAATCTGAACTATGAGGAAGGGCTTATTTATTTATTTATCTATTTATTTTTAAAAGCATGTTTACTTTGGGAAAAGCAGACTGAGTGGGAACCAGATAATAATCTTGAATATGTGAAGAGCTGTTACCAAAAGCATGGTGATCAATTGCTCTCCATGTCCACCAACTGCTTAATCTGCAGTGAGGGAGATTTAGGTTAGATATTAGATATTCTTAGGTAAGAAGCTGGATATGAGTCAACAGTGTGTCTTTATTGCTAAGAAGGCAAACAGCATACCAGGCAGCATTCATAGAAGCACTGCCAGCAGATTGAGAGAAGTGATTATTCCCCCGTTTGGCACTGGTGATGACTCATTTGAAGTGTGGTGTCCAGTTTTGGGCTCCCCACTAAAGGATGGATGTGGACAAAATAGAGGGAGTCCAGCACATAACTTATGAAGAAGGGTGGAGGAAATGAGGCTAGTTCAGTCTGCAGATGAAAAGGGTGAGAGGGGATTTGATACTGGCCTTCAATTATCTGAAGGGGGGTTGCAGGGAGGATGGAGCTAGGCTAGTCTCAGTGCTGGGAAGGTGACAGAACGAGGAGCTATGGTCTCAAGCTGCAGTGGGGGAGGTCTAGGTTGGACATTAGGAAAAGCTTTTTCATTGAGGGTGGGGTGAAGCACGGAATGGGTTACCTAGAGAGGTGGTGGAATCTCCATCCTTAAATGATTTTAAGGCCTGGCTTGATAAAGCCCTGGCTGGGGAGATCGAGTTGGGATTGGTCCTGCTTTGAGAACAGGGTTGGAACAGATGACATCCTAAGGTTCTTTCCAACCCTTCTATGATTCTATATTAGGAAAACCTTTTTAACTACAAGGATAGTTTAGCTCTAGAACAGGCTTCCAAGTGAGGTTGTGGAATCTCTGTCATTGGAGGCTTTTAGGAACAGGCTGGAGAAACATCCATGAGGGATTATCTTGGTGCACCTGGTCCTGCCTTTTCGGAGGGGATTGGATTACATGGCCTGTCAAGGCCCCTTCCAGGCCCATATTTCAATGAGTCCAGTGTGAACTGTACAAACCCACCAGAACCCTAGGTACAAACATTGCTGGCCCATGTCAGGATCTGTGTTGCTGTGTATTCACTTCTGTTTTGGGCCATTCTAGCTTTATTAAAGTTCACATAGGTGTATCTAATTTCAATACAATCATACCTTTCATTGCAATATAGATGTTCCTACAGAAAGGTTAATAGCCTAATCGTAAATCCAGCGACTTGGATGGGAATATTCCCGCTAACTCAAACGGGGCTTACACTAAGCCCAAAATGACTTGTCCAAGACCAATTTGCAAGGCAATGGCAGAGTTGGGGTTAGAACCCAAGAGTTCCCACTCCTGTGCTCTGTCCATCAGTTCATTTTTCCTCTCTGCAAACCCAACAAATATACCTGACAAATTAAATTAACATATCTGCTGGAAAGTTTGTCTACCACTGAAGAGCTACTCCTGTGCAAAGTGCACAGCCTCCAAAAATATCTCACATTTTATGCTAGAGAGGGGCAGGTATAAATCCAGAGGAACACTGTGAGAATATAAACTCAAATGGTGTCCCTGGATGTGCATATATTTTAGACAGGTGAGCCAGAAGGGAACCTTCACACTAGCCACTGCAGTTCTAAAGAAAGAACCTGTCTCATTATCTCAAGCTGTAAAAACCTCTGAGATGATTCAAATACAGTATTTGCTGCTATCAAAAAAGAGCCTTTGGCTTTGGGGCAATGATGAGGCGATCTGACAGATGACTGATGCTGTCTGTGGCTGACAAAATTATTCTACTCGGGATACACTATAAAGGTGGCTTTAGTATTCTAAACAGAAAGGCTCTGAACACTACATGTCTTCCCCTCATACTTTACAGAAGATAAAGAGCGGAGGGAAAGAGTTTTGATGGAGATTAAACACACCAACATGACCTTGTATAAACAGATGTGAAAAATCTCAAATCTAGCTGCTAGCAACATACATCTGTAATAGTGGCCAGATCTCGTCAGGGCCAAATCATGGTATGTTTCTGAAAGCATACATACATCATTATTTTTTCAATACATCTCCCCTCATCTTCTACTTCTGACCATATAGGCTGTAGATACCTGCCATTCACCATGGATAAATCACCATATTATCAGATAGACAGTCTCTTTAGGACAACCATGACTTAAGTACCATAAATTATGATGTTAGCCTATTATTACTGTATGTGGGGGAAGAATGATTAATGTGTGCATAGGCAGCCCTAAAGAACAATCTCTGCCATTCAGATGTATATTACTAATCAACTACCCACAGAAGGTACCAGTATGAACTCCAGTGAAAAAGTATGCAGGGGTCACCATTACTTAAAACAGGCTGGCGGTTTGCTATGCTATTTTGCTTAAAACTGCTCATTATTTAACAAAAAGCCCTTCACAAAGTGCCCTTCTGTAAAGGGCCAGAAGTAATAAATTAGCAATTTTGATCTTCCTGAGCAACAGGGAATCACAATTAGAGTCTGGCTGGTGTGAGAACGGCATGAACTTTTGTGAAGCATTACACATTGGTGGCAATATTCAATGTAAATCTTGTTTTCTAAGGGCACCACTAGGTGGGGCTCTCTGTTAAGTCAACTGATGCAAATTCACACTCTGAAAATTATTCCTATCCTTTACTGTCTCAAGTATATTTCTTCATATTAACCACCGGTGTGCCTTTCTTTCTGCCTTTTCGTGCTGGCTCCCATTACTGTGCCCCTGAGCAGTGAGAAAGAATGAGGTGCTTTCTCTGGAACACAGGTCAGTATTGTAGCTGCAGCAGTCACTTTCAGAGCACTAACTGTAAGCTAAACTGCAGAAAGCATGGGGCATGTATCATGGATGACATAGGCACCAGAGAAAGGGCGGCTAATGATCATAATCCCATTGCATTTCCTGGGGGCAAGGGCAGAACTGTTTTGTGGTTCTCCCAGCTTAAAAGGGCAGAAGATAAATTCTAGAATAGGCTACAAACATGGGGATAAACAGAGTTTGACACCAGACGGTCCAATGCCTTTGATTTCAATGCACTAAAGTGCACCTACATCCATATGCAGATTTACAAGGTGCATACTAGGAATCAGATTGCATCCAAGTGGTGGAGGGATCTTTTATAGGAGAATACCTCACCTTGTTATGTGTCTGTGTGAGATGATAAAAACCCTAATGAGTTGTGAATCTGAAGGCTTTCCTGCATCAGTCTCATTTACTGTAATGTGCATTTCTCCTTATACTTAGGGAGTCCTGGCCTGTGCAGTTAAACTGAATATCTGCATAGTCAGAACCTTCGCTGGATGACTCTGATCCAATGTTAACAATTTTTAAGCAAGAGGAGGAAAGGAAAAATGAAACTCAGTAGAAATTAAGGAACTGAAATCCTTCTGTCTGACCACGGGGTGTCCTCCTGGCCCTACACACTGGGGCCTAGTGGCCAGCCTCTCTCTTTGCAGAGGGGAAAAGTCTTCATTAAAGGCAGCTGTGTTAAAATGATCAGAGGTCTAGAGTTCGCTCAGTCAACTGTGTTCACGTTCATTACTATACAATACACATTCAAGTCACCCCTTCCAATTTTAGTACATTAATTATATTGCGTTGACAGGCTCTTGTCTTGCAATCCTATATAAAACTTATTTGGATCATAACCCCATTTCCAAAGTACAGTCCTGGGTTAACAGTATCACCTCATGGTGAAAACAAATTCAGTAACACTGTGTGTTTCCTCTGTCCCAGACATCCTAGATTAGAATCCTATACATTAGAGATGAAAAACTATCAGTCACCCAGTCCATCTCCCTGCTAATATGCTACTGCACATTTACTGGGTCTTGGTCCAGTTTAATTTTCAAATTGCCAGGTAATGAGGGCCTTTCACCACTTCCCTTGGAACACTTCTCCAGATCTCATCATCAGTCTCAGTTTCTCCTTTCTGCACTTCATCCCATTATATCTAGTTAGAGCCCTTTCTGTCACCCTAAATAGTTCCTCTCCTCACTCTTTATTTACCTGAGGTACTCGTAGAGTCCATACATGGGCAAGAAGTCAATGTCAGACAAGAACATATATGGTGTGCTGATGTGCTTCATGGCCACGTTCCGCAAGAGATTCACAGGGTAGAACTGGCCCTCCTTGTACACTATATGGTACCCAACATTGTGTCGACTCATGAGGACTTCCGATCCCTGGGCGTAGCGCAGAAATTGTTGGGCCTCTGCATCAGAAAGATACAGTGCTAGGCTGATTGGGCCCTCCCAGTGCTTGCAGATGGCTTCAAGCATCTGGAGCCTGAAAGAAGAAGGGGAAGAATCAGAAAACTGAACAATAATCTGTGGGGCGCTTCCTGCCATAGGCCATGATGCTGCATGAAGGCCTGCACAGGTGGACACCTGTACCTGTGTGATGTCCCACTCAAGTCAGTGTGGCTCTGGGCAGGTGCAAAAATCTGCCTGTGTCATTCCATTACAAACTGGGGCCTGAATGCTCTCATTTTCCACCAAAGTCAGGGTAACCTCAGCTAGTAAAAATTGGTAGCCCCAAGGCAGCAGATATACTTTCCCATAATGCACCTGGCCTGCTACAAAGGCCCTGGGAGAGCAAGGTTCTAAAAGGAATGAAATTTTCAGGCCATGTGATGTGATGGGTTGCATGATTCTTCTACAGAAATGGGATGGATGGGCGTGTGAAGGAACTGGGCTGGCAGAGCTGATGGATCATGGAATATAAACAGAAAACTCTTGAAACAGAAGTAGCCTTTCAAATATCAATTTCTATAATTTTTAATGATTTCTCTCCAAATGGTTGTGCCATGGACTTTCAAAAATGGATTTTATTTATAATATTTTAAAAATACTCATACCTCAGTAATGACATTATTGACAAAAATATCAAACAGAGATTTCGTACTCAAAACTAAATTAAATCCAATCTGATCCAAATGCTCTAAACACTCAAGACACTATCTAGGGGAAATACAGAGATTAAAATATAACCTCTAAAACTACATCAAGTGCTGGTTATAAAGCATGTTTAGTCAGTGTTGAGACAAGGCTATACAGCATTGCCAAATATTCTGTTAAAAATCAGCAAGAACAGACTTTGCAGTGTGATTGTCCTCTCTATCTTCCCAATCTTCACATCACTAAATTTTTCTCTATTAATATTCATACAAGACACAAGAAAAGTTTTCTGCATCATAGTAATCAAAGGAAATAACTTCCCACTCCTACGATCTCCCTGAGCTTTGTAGCAGAAAGGAACAATGTATTCATACTGGCAAAATATAAATTCTGATTTTTACTTAATAGCCTTTTCTTCCAGTTTTGAGTGATCCTGATGACATCCAAGAAGATATAAAGCTTTCTCCCTAGATATGAAAGATTGCCTTGACTAGTTCATACCTGGTGCTTTATTTTCTTTTTATCTATTATTGAAACAAAGGTTATTATCAGGGTGCAACATGCAGCTGTATTAGAAACAGAGATCAATAAAAAAAAGATCTAAAAGGTATGTGAAAGGCTTTAGGCTACTGATTTTAGGAATCATAAATAAAGCCTGTACTGTAGCTAAGCCAAAGCATAACTCATTATTATTATTGTTTTTTTTTCTTTTTTGGCTACGTAGTAGAAACCAATTAATCAGCAGTATCCTATTTATCAGCACATAGATAAAGGACATCTTTGCTTAAATGGGAAAAGTGCCAAGGAACAGATGCAGAGCAATGCCTTTCAAGGACTCCAAGCAATGGATACATGGTACACATACGTCACTTAAACGGCACGCCTGATAATGTCTGTAAACTTCACTCAGTAGTTAGGAGGGAACTGGTTTTTGTTAATATAAATTTCCTACTGTACAGCTCTTCTCCCTTCAAGATACTTGTCCTGGGGAATTCTGTGCCACTATGCAAGTGAAGAATTAGTGCCCCCTGCAAATTTTTTCTCCCTGTAGAAAAACTGATTCCGACAGGGAGGCAAAGGGAAGCTATAAAGAGAGTCACTGCAATTACATCTTTTGCTCACCAGGCGCTGAAATGGTGCCAGAACTCACAGACTGAAGCAGCTGGTTGCGGAGAGGGAAGGAGGCAGAAGTTGCCATCCTCAGAGTGCCCTTCCCACTGGACTAGGTCAGGAGGCATGAGATTTGGGGGAGATGGATAAAATAAGACACATGAGGCTGCTGGAGGGTCACCCAGACTTGGGTTCATAAAGGCTAGTGGGCCAGCCCAACCATATATGTGAACTAGGAAGTCGCCTATTGTGCCAAGCATTACAGGACACCAAGTTAAATGTAAGTGATTTTTTTTCTCTATTTAAAAAGAAGTTATCATTTTTCTCTACAGTGAATATGAGGGGAGGGTGCCAAAGTCACAGTTTCATAGGGCACAAAAAGCCCCTGGACTGGCTGTGTGTAGGGCAGGGACACAGGAGCCAATGGGGTGACAACACTATGCCAGGGACTGAATGGGAATGGGAGTGCAGGGCCACATGAGGGGAGTGGGGAGAGAAATAGAGGGATACAGGGGGATGGGGGGAGCTATGCCTGGCTGAATGGGGATACAAGTACACACAGGGACAGGAATGAGTGGAATGCGGGGCCACATGCCGACACGTGCAGATATGCCTTGCTGAATGTGGAGTGGGGGTACAGGGCCACAGGAGAAAAGGGACAGATGTGTCTGACTAAATGGGAGAGGTTTGGGGTCAGCTAAGGTATGCATGGGTAGGCTCCCTGAATCCCTAACAAACCCTCCCCTCCAAAAACACCCTGTCCATTACTTCTCCCACCCATACCCAACAACCTTCCATGTTCACTCCCAAACTCCTTCCATGGAATTGCTTCCCTCTCTCTTAACTCCTCTGTTACCCCTCACTTCCTGCTTCTGAAGAGGGCAGGAAGTATGTTTCTGTATTGTAGTTTCAGTAAATTTTTACTCAAAGTTCTGTACTAATATGCCTAGTCAGGAATCTATTTGTCAAAAACACATTTTCTGAATCTTTGTTGTCTGTATTGTTACAGTAATACTTGATGACAGGTATTTTGAAATAAATTTCCAAAATAATTGAAATTGGTGTCATTAGACTGTGGTGTTTTGGCAAATCAAATATGCAGAATTTTAAAATACTGCACACAGAATTTTAATTTTTTCAGTGAAGAATTTTTATATTTTGGCACAGAATTCCTCCAGGAGTGCTTCTATAATTCTAATTCTGTAGCATCATTAGGCCCAATGCAAGAATCACTAGGTCAAATTCTGTGACCTCTGTTATGCAGGAGATCAGACTGGATGATCCTAATGGATCTTTCTGACCTTAAAAGCTACAAATTCTAAAACAAGAAATAAGGTTCCTTTGGATTTTCAAATAATTGCTTTGCACAATGCTTACTGTCAAAGCATTCATGAAGTAAACATCTCCCAGCACAATGGAATCTCTGACAAATCAAGATGATCAGTCAGTTGATAGATGATTCTTTTCAACAAGGTTTTTGTCGGTCATGAGGATTTCACTGTAATTCTTCTGTTGTTATTGTTTCCTTGTGACCAACTCGCCCCTTAGGAATCCTTTACTTAATCCCTGACTCCCTCTTATTCTGGTTTCAAGAAGTAATAAACTCAACTGGTGCCATATATGGCTTTCTTTGGCCACACTTCCAGCTTGCGCTGCCGCAACTACCTTTTACGGTTGAATGCCAAGGATAGACCATGCCTTAAAAAGGTGCTCTAGCTAAAGTATGCTCCTGAATAACACCTGAATAGCTAGTGGGGCAGTCAAAGAATGTCCAGAAGAGAACACATCAGTCTGAAAAACAACACAACAAGTAACAAACACCAATGAGTGTGTCTTCTTCTGTGGGTATCTAAAATGTAGCCCCTCTCCAATTCTCTGGTCTGCATAACAAATATCTGTAAACATGTCAATATAATCATCTCAATCTTAGCCCCAATGGGGATAGATCTGGAGATACTGATAGTTGTTGACTTGGTTTCCCATTTTATCTTACAGTAGTTTGAAGGAATAATTCAGGTGTACACCACACAGCAGTGGTTTTCAAACTTTTTTCCTCAGGACCCAGTTGAAAAAAATCATTTATGCCCATGACCCAGTAATTACATCTTTGGGCAATGCACTCCTTTCTTTTGGCAGTGGCAGCAGGGCATGCCGCGACCCAGTGCCCAAAGGTCTGCGACCCAGTACTGGGTCCCGACCCTAAGTCTGACAACCACTGCCATACAGCACATCATTACATATGTCTGTCTCTATCTGAGACACTATTCATAAATCTTTATAACTACTACAGAGGAGCTTAATAAAAGCAGCTTAAGAAGATAAAGGCAGCAACTGAAAGACATGAAAAAATAAAACAGCTAAATGCTTCTTTGGTAAGATATTATTCATTGATTTTAGCTGAAAGAGTATTTTCAACCCAAATCAATAACTTATAACAACACAGCAATGAAGCATAGAAGGATTTCCTGCATCACATCAGAAGGGATAGCCTTTCCGAATAAAAATGTGCAGCTCTGTCTATCAGTAAAACGTGTTTCCCAGTGAGGATCCAGAATAGATGATCAGTCTTTGCATCATTGCTAGTGGAATGGCACAGAGCTGCAGCTCATTCTTTTGAATTGAATTCTGGAGGGAAAGCACACACATATACCAGCTTTACTAATTTATTATGCCATTCACTCAGAATCTTTTCCTACTCGAAGGTTTGTGAACACCCAAGAAATAGTTCTTAAACTAAAAATCAAAAAAATGAAACTCTGGTGAGCAAATCAGAGCTGAATGTGTCGAACACAGTGCTGAGGAGGTGGCTAAATGGTGCTGCTTTCATTAGCCTGTATTTATTTTCAAAATATCCTGCAAATGTTGTGTCACTCTGAATTCCTTTGGCCCCAGCTGAGAGAGTGCTGACCTTCCACTGGAGCAAGAGAGGTGTCATGCACGTGTCATATTGCATTCTGTATGTGCTCTACTTAATGCAGCATCGGTTCCCTCTTTGTATAAAATTGGTGCTTTCCCCCCTCTTGTAACACATTCTGATAGCAGTCAGAGTGAGGCTGGGCTCAGGTTCTGACTAAAAGGCTGCAGGAAAATGAAGACTGACTTAGGTAAAGTACTGTAAAAATGGTCGATTTTGGGGTGGGCTTTTTTTTTTTTTTTAAATATTTATTTTTAGGTTTCTGAAAGGGGACCACTAACTGCAATTGCTGGAATTAGACAAGACAAGTATTGTGTACTGGAGGGTCAGCAAACGGACTTTTCATCCCTCAGGAAATTAGTTTCCACTTCAGAACAGAAAACTAAAATACTGTAAAACTGAGCAGAATGATGAATTCTGAAAAGTTTCAAACCATCAGTGTAAAATAAAAAACTTCCATCAGGAATTTTTTTTCCCAAGAAACGATCTAAGATGTTGAAAGAACATTTTATTATTTCAAACTGACATTTCAAATTGAAAAATGTTCCTTCTCTAAATGTCAGCTAGAAACAATATTTTCTGTTTCGAGTCCCCTGATTAAAAAATAATAATAATAATAAAAGATTGAAATTGACATTTTGGAAAATGTCAGTGTCAAGGAAACTGCACTTGCAAATTGGACACTTTTGTGCTGAAAATTTTGACCAGCTCTTGCAGTGTCAGTATCCAGCACACAGTTCTCCTAATTTTTATAGGCGGTTATAAATCCCAACAAATAAATCAGACGCCACTGTCCTGAATTGTAGCAACCCCTGCTATTCCAAGCCTCAGCTTATTGTGGAGCTCTGCCTGTGCATCTCAGTTCCTGGCATAAATGAATAGGGGATGCTCGTACAACACCTACTTGCACTCTTCTCAGTTCCAGAGCGTCAGTTCCCCATTTTCACAATTAAAATGTTACACTCCTCTCTCTAAACCGTGGCACTGCTAGAATTCTGGGAAGCTTCTTGGAATTTGTAGGAGAAATGCAGTGTTTCTGATTTCCTTATAAATAGAACAAACGGGCCTTCCCTACCTGTCCATGGAGAGCTGAGCCACCAGTGTTACATCAGTGTTGTCCGAGGCAGGCTCATACTCATAATGTAGAAAATACAGATGAGTACGATGGACGGTGAAGCGCTCCCGACGAAATTCATAGCACAGGTCATCCTCATCCAGCTCAGACAGCTGCTTCTGAAGCTGTAAGCAAACACCAGGCGTAAAGGTGTTGTACTATTAATTTCCTATTACAAACAATAGAGAACAATGAGGTCTGGGGCTCCAGCCTCAGCACAACTGAACCATGGGCTGAACTGAAGGAGAAAATCATAGTGCTACTCTCCCAAGTCTTGTCTACTTGAGTCACAAAACAAGATACCAAAAGAAGGCACATCCTATAGATTGGGCAGTCCTTAATAGTAAGAGTGTCCACCCTCCTCCCCCTTTTTTCCCATGATTCTTTGGCCAGCAGTGAAAAAGCCAACACTAGCATTTAAATTATCATTACATTTCAGAGCTATCACTCTGCTGAGATGAATAAGACAGTTCACGCCTCTCTCGGCACTAATGTGTCAGACTGTCTGTAGACTCAGGAAGACATCATTTCACTGATTGACATTAGTTTCACAATGAAGATTTTCTTAGCAACTACAATGCAACTGAAGATTATGTAACTAAAGAGGTGGGCCTATATTTTTAAATGGGACTAGTGATTTGAGGGTGCCCAACCTGAAATATTTTAAGGGAGCCTGATTTTCAGAAGTCACACTTAGTACTCCTTTTATGTTAGGCCCCTTCAAGGTCAACATAGGCATGTAAAAAACCCACCTAAAATAAGCAGTTACTTTTGAAAATGGAAGATTGAAAGGGGGAAGTGAAGAGAAAGCTTAGATTCGGGGGGTGGGGGTGGGGAGTTGCCAAACCACCATGATCCAGCCCCGTTCCAATCTTGTGTCAAATTCTTTCAAGAAAACAAACTACTGAACTGAATTTAAACAGCATTCTTTCAAAAAGACAAATCCAAGCATTAGCCTTTCTGGAAGAGTCCTAAAGAGGATGACACCTGTACGGTTCCATAGAAATTAAAAGAGGGTTCTACTGGAATCACTCTTAAGAACTCTAGAATTTAATAAAGAATGATAGCCTTTTTATACCTTTTATAAACTGCCCTACAAAAGTGATATAATTCTCTAATAAATTACATAGAATGATCCAAAAAACCTAAGCAGGATTGTCATTCTTTATTACATTTTATAGGACTTTTCTATACGAATTAGCCCATGCAAGTCATTTTAAAATAGAAATGCTCTAGTGATGTCTGTCTTGCCTATGGTTTACAAGCATTTAATTAAAAGAAAAAAAATTGGCCAATTAAAAGTATTTTAAAAAGCTATACTATTTTCACAAAGCAGATTTTTAAAATATGAGAGGTCACCTGTGTTGACTTTGCATTGCAGCAGCAGCAGCAGCAAATGTGCTGTTTACAGAGATGTAAACATAATTGTTGACATCAGTGATGAAACACAGAGCTGCATGTTCCCCTCTGGTGCCTGCCGGAATAATTAGTGGAACCTTCTCATATATCCCTCTTCAGTCTCCTGAATAATATGCCTTCACAACCTGATCAAAGGCCCTCTGAAGTCAGTGAAAAGATTCTCTCTGATTTCACTGGGCTTTGGATCAGGCCCTAAAACCTTCACTAAGCTCTGTACATATCCCTCAAGAGAGAATACTTTTAGAAACACAAGTCTAAATACTGCAGGCAAAACTCCCATGGAAGTTTAGGTCAGTTCTACCTCAAAAGAATGAGAAATTCTTTCATGTTTTGTTGGCATATTTCATTCATTCACTTTACAAACCACCATGCAATGAAGAGTCTTTCACTTCATTTTCCCCAGATGTATTCAAATTAACTTTGAATTAAAAAACAAAATTGGCCAGAGTCACTAGATGGAATATCTTCATTTTTCTCTTCCTCCCTTGTAAAGAGACATGTGTGTTCCCTTATTAGAACTCTCAATCAGCTTAAAGTTTAAATGGTTAAAGGAAATTATAGAGTGCTTCCTACAGATACCTTAGGCCCTTGCTTTATTTTACAAATGACTAGGATATGTATTTGTAATTGCACAGAAGCTATTAAGAAGGCAGGCCCTGAGTGATTATCAGATTACTTCAGGATTCCAAACTGAAAGGATAAAGACTTAATTATGAGTTCCAGAATAACATTTTGGGCTAACGTACAGCTATATTGAGCACTGGGGAAGAGACAGAATTTTATATGCCCCAAAGTTATGACCATGGAATTGATAAGGTCATCAAGGGTGCTGGTGAAAAGTGCCATGAGCAACAGAATTTGCTACACTGAAAGGCAAGATGTAGCTTGCCCTTTCTCCTGTACTTCCCAGTTCACAGGGTAGAGACATGTCCTTGTTCCCCGTCTACCCGCACACAGCCCTTCTGAGTCAATCCCCGAGGATCTCCTTTACATTTTCCAATACCAGTAGTTAAAATTGGCTGCCTCGAGCTTTGGTACCCTGGAGGAGGGAATGAAAGGGGACTTCTTTGGATCTTTCCGTCTCTCTGGGTCATTCATGCAGGAGCAGCCATAATTTGAATCCTCATGTTTTTAGTACTTCAAATCTGCAAGAAGTTTGCATATATGCTGAAATTACAATGTAACATACAACGAGGAAAGCAACAACATATGACCCAAGGACTATGCAACAGAGGAAGTGTAGAGGGGGAAAAAAAATCTGGTCTACACCATCTCCCCTTTTGGGGGCAGTCAAATGTAGATATGCAAGTTACCTAAACTAACTTGCATATCTATGTTCAACTTCTCTATTCCTGGCACGCATACTGTGCTCGTTCAAACGAAGGGGCCTCCCTTTTAACCGATTGGCTGAGCAGGTCTTCACAGACCTGAGCAGTCAATTAGGAAGTTCAACCTGACAGTGGTGCCGTCAGCAAAGACCTGCCCTATTGTTCTGTTTTCTCTTTCCTTGTGGAGAGATGAACAGAAGAGTGACCTGGATGGCTGGGAGAAACAAGTAAAGGTATGAACAGTGCATGCGAACACATGCATTCACACACATCCCACTAAAATGAAGTGGATTAAAAGAATATTAAGAATGCACAGTTAAACACTCAAAAGCCAGGAAATTGTCTAAGCTAAGGCTGCATGAACAAACTTAAGTTTTTCCCACTGGGAGTTGCCTTACATTATTTTTTGTCCTCCTGTTTCTCAATGGCACAATCTTATCCATATATACATTCAGCGTATATTCAATATGTACAGACTGAGAATTTATAGCCTGCTTGAAAGTTTGCAGCCACGTTATACATCCATGAAAAGAATGGGAACAGTGACAGATCTATGCGAACAGTCACTTGAACATAGTACACCAGCAAAATCAAGGTCTTACACCTGTTACTGCTAAGAAAGTGACATCTTCATTATACATATAATAAGCTTATTATAGCACAAGTTCCTTCCCTTAGAATGACAGCATGCACTTCCCAATTGAGAACATCTGGTTAACACCACACTCTCTCTCCCCACAAAATCTTTTGCTCTCAGGCTACTGGTCACTGACCATAGAGGGAATACTACCACCAGGGAAGAATCCCACAGTTTGAAAGCCATGTTCTTTTCACCCTGCATATAGCAGCTACTCTCTGGAGAGACTCCGTGGTTGGAGGCAGCAAGTGCTTTCATTAGCGTCTGCATGTTACATGTTGTGGAAACGAAAATGGCAGCGAGTGGAGAAAGTATGAGATGCAAGACACAAAACAAGGAGACAGACAGATCCAAAAATAAAATGCATTTGCTAAATTACTTCTCTGGGCAGTCAGCTGTGGCATGTGAACTGACTTCAGCTCAGGGAAAGTGGCCTTTGAGGCAGGGCTGGACTGACAGGCACAAGCAGCCCAAGCATTATCTTTTAAGCAGCTCACTGAATTCTACCATAAATCCCCATAATTTCCCAGAACTAGTTGTCTATATGTTTATACTAAGTGGATGGTGCTTGCTATCTGTGTGATAAAGGGCAGAATCATGATAAACTGCATATACCACACACCTCTGACTGCCAAACCCATGCTCTGCTCACTAGCCACCTTTCTTGAACTGTTTCTAACATCTCAAATCTCTGAGCAGCTTCAGTGAGATTTTTTTCTTAAACTGACATGCCACAGAAGTATAGACTGCCTTGAAATATCTGTAGGATTTCCCCTCAAAATGATACAGGTCCAACATCTAGGATGGTCAATATCCCATCTGGGATTAGATGATATAAACTCCAATATTTCATGACCATTCAGGCTAGAAACGCCTTCTGTATCACAATAGAAAGGAGAAAAACCCAGCTTCCTAATGCTGTATAACCTGACTCCTGAGTTTTAAAATAACACTATTCTGTAACACAATTTTAAATCCTTTTTAGAAATGTATTAATATTGCATTTTTCCCCCCTCTGCTTTAGGTACTTATACAACCCTTGCCCCAATATCTAAGCACTTCATAATCTTTTAGTGCTTTCATCATTACACACCTCTGTGAAGTAGGGTAGTGCATTATCCCCATTTTATAGATAGGGAACTGAGACAGAGAGAAACTAGGAAACATGCCTAAAGTCACACAGAGAATTTGTGGCAGAGCAGGCATCTGACCTTGGATCTAACCCTTCTAACTGCACATTCACACCAAAGCACATATGCTTAAGATTCACAGTGGGAAGGCAGCTTGGCTTTGCAGTTGGCAAGAGGAGGGGAAAAACTATCAGCACAGGGCCAAACTGTCTGCCAGCCTTAAGTGGTGCAGCTTCATTAACCTCAATGCAGCTGCACCAATTTACACCAGTAGGCAACTTGACCCATAGCATTAGCACTTAAAAATGTTTACATTAACTGCTCTCTGTAATGCAGCATAAACAAAATGGATGATAATGTAGGATGGCAAAAGCATTTACATGCCCTTGTTTGCGATGATCTACATAATGCACTTCTGGCTTTCCCCCTGCTTAGTGACAAAGCCAGTCTAATCCCACATCAGTGAAACCTTTATTCTTCCCACACCATCATAAATTTTCCATATATATAATGAGGCAAATTATGGCTTCAAAGAAACTAAGCTGCAATAAGATAAATTGGAGGGTCGCTGAGAAGCCATGTCAGGAGTCGTTAACCTGTGTATGTAGAAGTAGCCCGTGCTTTCCCAGTGGAGCCATTCTGGCATACAGAATGAGAAAAGGTCATAACCTTGCCCATACCCAGTCCAGAAACACCACCTCTTCAGTCACAATGTGGCCCTGGACTCTTACCCAAAGTGCCCCCTTTTCTGCAGCTGATTAGGGCTGTTGGCAATGCAAACTGTATGGCTTGTACCAATGATGGGAACACTAGTAGAGATAGGACACCACGATTTTTACCACTATGTGGTGCTTTAACTACCGTTACACCTTGCTTACAACAGAATTAAGATTTTGTTATCCACCTCTCCTTGGAGAGGTGAACGGGACGACTGGGAGTAGTAAGTACAGGTAAGAGCAATGGCAAGGCATCTAGTCTGTCTTCTCTGACCAGGCTCCCTGCAGTCACTTCCCACTCTGTGGGAATGGCATGTGAACAGTCTGGTCAGCACTAGGAGCTGAGAGAAGCTTAGCACACCGAAGAACAGAATCTTCAGGAATTTAACTTGTTAAACTCTGGCAAGTCTCTTCTAAGCATGCATGAACTGTGATTTTTCAAAGGGTTAAAACTTGTCCAAATCTGAAGTGGTTTTCTTACAGATCGCAAAAGGCACACCCCTGAGGCAGAGGCCACACCCTGGCACATTTCAAGTTCCTGCATCCATGCAAGGTGTCTTAAGGAAAAAGCCACCTGATTTTTTTTCAACCCTGGGTAAAACAATACATTTTCCCACTATCACATTCTCAGAAATGGTTGAATTTCAGTGGCTGAAATTTTCTAGACATGTCAGTTTGAGGCAGACACCCAGCATGGAAAATTTTAGCCCACACAATTAAACTCCAAGACAAATCCTAAATCCCAAGCTTTCCATTAGTGCAGTAACTCGTTCCCATGCTGGGGTGCTCCACAGACAGAAGGGTTTTTCCTGCATTTATTTGATTATATGATCAGGGACCTTGTGCTTTGCTTGAAAGTTGGCTTTCCAATTATTTCTAGACACATTTAATTTTTTTAAGAACAAAGCTTACATGCGGTGGGGCATAGCTTGCAACATTCACCTGTTTCCTTGATGAAAATTATAACAGTACACACAGCGATTATTGCTATTAGTTAAAATCTTTCCTTCTCCAACTTGGTAAAAACAGTCGACTTCTCAGCACTTCTCAGTGAGAGCTAGTTACAGAGTTTATGTTAATTTCGTTGCTATTGTGAAGGGCCAAAAAGAAAATAGTTTGAAAAAGTGCTTTTTATTTTTCCTTTTATTTTTTGGGAAATTCTTTGAGCAGGGCTTCATCCAAAGTCCACTGAAATCAATGGGAATCTTCCCATGAATCTCAATGGGCTTTGGATCTGGCCCCGAATCTCATATATAATGGGTTGTCTGATTGGGCTTCACATGTAAAAGGAAAAAATAAAACCATTTGGCAGGGATTCTTTTCAAGAAGCTGTCTGCAGAAAGGAGCTTTTCTGAGACAGTGTAAAGGTTGAGTGTTTGCATCTGTCTGCCAAAATCCAGCTCATAGTGGATGTTATATCCTGTCTTGCAGCCTTAACTATGGAATCACATTAGGACACTAAATATACTGCTCAAGTACTTGAGGCTTTACAGGTAGGTCCTTCAGTATGAAATGCTGGACATAAACATTAAATGCAAGTGAAAACTCATAAATAGAGATTTTTGTGAGCTTTGCCTCTATGGCTTTCCTGAAACTTTCCTACTTGCATTAAAAAAAAAAAAAGGTGGTGGGGGGGAAGCAAGCAGAAGTGGAAAAGAGCATGAAACAAATGGGAGACAGTGACTCATGTCTCAAACCAAAGACCAGTGAATTCAGTGGAAGCGAAGGGATACGTCACAGATCTGTGCAGGAGAATGTATTCACTCTGATTGTTCCTTTAGTGCCCATAAAACAGAAGGTGACTAATAGCACTGGCTCTTCTGCAAGCAGAGTCTGATCAGTTCCCTCCAACGTACGTCTAGGTGTCTGTTCCTCTGCAGACCTAGGAAGGAGCTCTGATAATCGACCTCATTTCTGACCTACAGCTTCTCCTTCTATACCTGCATTGTGCCGCATGGATCCCCATTGTGGGAAGTGGATGAGACCCTCAAACATCATTTGCTGTACTGTCAGTCGTACTAAGGGAAATGAAAGGTCCTTGGATCCAAGGAACTTGCTTCATTTCTGTTTGGGGGGAAGGAGGAAGAGTGGGGCAAGGCAATGACTATTCTAATTCAGGTGTTTTCATCCAGAATTTTTAATCATGGTGGTGCAGCAGCAGCCACCAATGAACATTTCTACCACCTGAGCTCCAAAGTCCCACAAGCCAGGTCTTTGCTTTTCCTTCTTTAAAAATCATCACCATCTATGCACTTGTCACAGCTCAAATGGCCTCTTCCTGAAAGCTGGGAGGATCCAGATTTGACTCATTCAAAAATGTTATACCTTTCTCTTTTGTTATGCCAACTCACCAAGGGTTGGCAACTTCACAGGGTTTCCTTCGCTATGGTTGCCATGTCAGGTGGGTTGGCTTTAGAAGTGAAAGACCATAGAATTTCTACTGTGTCACCTGTACATGATGCCCAAAAGCTATGAGAACCATGATCACTGTTTGTGCTGCATGAACAGAAAGTTAAAGCTGCCACTGCATGTGTTGTGTGATTCCCATAAAGAACGTATCAGCTCTGTCTGCAACTGGCAGCAGTTTGAAAACACTACAGCCATAAATGGAGAGGAGGCTAACACACAGCAGCATGCACAGATGTCTCATTTTTTCTTGGTGCAAAACACTTATCATTATGCCTAAGCCAGTGGTTTCCAGACTCTGGCATCCTCATGCTTCTCACTTTTGGACCTGGTATTCTAGATTCCAGCTCCAAGCTATAATGATGAATCTGTGGGTATGTCCCATTGCCTAATTCCTCTTCATGCTCACGGTTTCTAATCCCCACTGGAGCTTGTACTACTTCACATTCCACACTCATAATATCCCTGCTATTTGATGCAGCTGAGGCACCATTACTGATTAGAAAAGACTACTAAGTACCAGGTCCCTGGACCACATTTGGCCGCATTCACCTCAATGTATGGCCCCATGGGTCTTTTATAAACACTTAAAAAAAAAATAAAGAGAAAATATGAGTTAATTCATCTGCACATAGATTGACAGAGACAGCGGAGCAGATTGTCATTTGAACTAAGTCCCATTACATCAGTCTGGCAGTGTAAAGGAGCCTTAGTGAGAATAAATATAATTATACACTTTTTAAGGGCATCTTTGCAACTATCTTAATAGTGCCAGAGGGCTGCAAAGAGGCCATTGTGTAACTGGGAACCAAGCCCACAGTATAAACTATTGAACTTAATTATATATTTTACAGATATTTGCATTCCAAACAAGATACCTTGATTACAAGTTACAATCTAAATACATCACCATTACAAGTATGAAATTACAGTGCTGTAATAGCTTGCATGTTGAATTGCGGTCTTAAGGGTGGCGTTTAGTAAAGCCAGATTGCGAGTAAAGCCACTGTTCTTGTAAATGATCACAAACAGGGTTCTGGGCATTAGTGATCATCTAGGTCTCAGTAGTCTTAAAACAGCCTAGTGTCATGGCAGGTATACCCGCTTAGTCTGTCACCTATCAGTATCTATGTACCAGCTACAAGCTCAGTAAAAAGTGCCATTTTAAGCTCTCTGAACTGCCTGTTTCAGCACTCAAAAATGTACATTTTCTCTGCACTCCACCAGCACAATCTCTGGAATAAATCAAGGCACAGAGGTACTGCAGAGAACAGGGAGATACAATGACATGCAGCTGGCTGCACACAAAGCCTTCTAATCCACCAGGAGTATCATCATCTCAGCATAATTCCATCCCCCAGCCTTATTTAAGCAATAAAAAATGACAAGGGAGTGTGAATCATGCTGGGATAATGCCATACTGGACCACAGGTGCTGCATGAATCCTAGGTGCAACATAACAAGGCACACATGACGTACATGCTTCTTTTGCCATGCCATGTGACCTTTATAAAATCACCTACCATTAAATCAGAGAGATTCAAGACATAGCATCTGAGAAACTTTCTATATTAAATACTTGTCTTACTATAAAGGAGGAGTCTGGTGACACTTTTTTAAAGACTAATAAATTTATTTATTACATGAGCTTTCACCAGACTCCTTTTTGTTTTGCTGAACGAGACTAACACAGCTAGCCCTTTGGAACCTGTTTTACTATGTGATCCTTGTTTTGTTTTTTTTAATTTTCTCTCCCTTTTTATCCTCCATTTTTCCTTCTATATCTTGATGCCTCTGTTCTTCAGCCTTTCAGTGACCTTTTAACACTTCTCAGTTCATTTTATTTTCTAAAAGTCTCCTCCTCAAGGAGGTTTTTCCTCTTCTAACTTGATGTTTCCCCTCCACATCTATTTTTGGCTTTACTATTTCTTCCCTTCTCTGTTCCAGTCTCTCCTCATCACTATTTATCAGTTTCTACCTATCTCCTTTGATTCCCTACCCTCCACATACAGGCAATGACTACTCTTTGGTTACTCATTGGATAACTCACTGTGTGCCATGGAGTACGTATGGAAAAGGAAGCTCTTTGACATTCAGAGACAGCATTCTTGATGTTTTTATTCCTTCTTCATTATATGTGTTACAGAAACACCAACTGACCACACCTGAGATCAGGGACCCACTGTGCTGGCATTGCGTAAACACTGTAAGAGACATCTCTGTCCCCAGAGATCTTCGCCCTAAGTAAGGGGTTGTCAAAAGTGCCTAAAGGAATTTGGACCACAAGTCCCACTGGATTTTTGACTCCTAAATCTCTTAGGAACTTTGCACAATTTCATTTTAAATAGAATGGGCAGCCAAAGAGTTGGAGAAAAGCAGGATTATTATTATCCCCATTTTACAGACAGAAATGAAAGCAGAGGGAGAGCAAACAATCTACTTCAAGCTACACCTGATATTACTGGTAAAGCATGGAACTGCACCCACATTCCCTAAGCCCCACCTCAGCGTCTTAACCACACAACCAGTTTTCCAATGGTCTTCATTGTCTGCGTGTTAAAAGACACCAGCAGACCTCCCACTTACATTTTCACTATTGATGTCAGCCTCACTGGGGCATCCAAAGAGCTCCCGCCTCAGCAGGTTCCCATCGTACTCTAGGAATGTCAGGTAGAGGTTGCGGAAAAACTCCACGTGCTTGTTTTTCACTCGCAGCTTCTTTGGTGAGTTCCAGTGAATCACCTGTTAGGGAGAAACAATCCTGTTGTCAACATGCCATTTTGCACTGCACATCTTTAGTATCCTTCCTTCACAAAAATAAACCTCCTTCTGCCTTTTCACTGGGAAAGCTTTGAGGAAATAACAGCATGCACAGCATAGGTTTGGATGCTTTTGATATCTTATATATAGTCCATGTATTGCATATATGTGTGAGTGCCTCATTACACTTTGTGATGCAACACCACATGCCTGTTGGCATGGCTGGTATCATGGACTGTTTATGTTATAGATGTTGGTGAGGGGAGAAGTGTGATAGAGAAAAAGATGAAGTTATAAACTTTGACCAGGCATTTCCCTGTGACTGTCCCAGTTGATGAAAATTATTCAGTCTCATGTCAGACAGCTTCTTCACTTATCTGGAATTCAAGAGAAAGATCTTTGAATTAATTTCTTTTTCTCTTTATCCACCCTTCTGCCCCTCAGAATAGACTGAATATAATCTGAAAAGATGCAATAGGTGGTAACGCTTCCTGTGAACTTGTCATTGTGTGGCATGGCAACTTTGTGTCTCATTCCTTTAAATCCAAGTGCCAGAAGGTATTCAGTCATTAGCAGAGGGTGGTGATTCCCTTACTCACCTAGGTTTCACTGAGCCCCAGACACAAAGGATCTGAGTCACATTTATGTTAAGGCCCCTTCATACTGCTCTGTCAGTGTAATTGAGAATAAAGCCCAAAGAAAATAGCAAGGAGAGATAAGTGGCTTGTGGGAATGGTTTTATGTTTTGGAGGTTATAGTGTAGTCATAAACATGAATGCTTTGTATTCAGTATTTTTTTTCCTGCGGCTTTCAAAGGGATTAATCTCCCAACCACCTTTTATGGGAGTACTTCCAAATGGGGACTTCTGGACATCCTAATTGTCCATTAAAGTAATGACATGAAGGTGTGGTGTCCCTCACATTTGGCTACAACAGACGTCTGTGGATGCCAACTGCTAACCTAGCAGTGACTGCTGCATCCCTACTCCATAAAACGTTGTTCTAACAACAAATTTTTCTGATATGGAAACCTTTACTCCTTCCCTGGCCACTTCTACTGAACCAATCAAGATTTCGGAAGATCAAATACACAGTGAGGCATATTCAAGTTGTGAAAAACAAGACCCTCTTTAGAAATAAGTAAATTCAATTTTCCAATTAAAGAAACACTTAAAATAAACATAATGAAGTGTTTACATCATCACACACCATGTCACATTGCAGCAGATCCGATGCCTCTGTTCCACTCTGTCAGTGATGATATCAAATCTAGACAACTGCAGATACCAGCTCTGAGTCTCTTGCTACTGCAACTGAAAAGTTATTGTGTCTGCAAAAGCTGATAAGTGCCAAGGACCTGGTGGTCATGATCTGATCAGATTTGAAATGTGTGTCAAGATTCTCTATGTGTGTACATGTCAAAGATGCCTCAAGTGAGTTGAAGAAAAATGAAAGGAATTGATTATTGTTCAGAAAACTTGAATTTGTGTCAGAATGAACAGATGTCAACTGGCCAAAGGGCAAAAAGACATTATGCAACTCAGCCCAGGACACTATAAAAAAACACAAAACAGATCTAATAAAGAGCAGGGGTGACTTTAAAAATGAGCACGATTAATGAAACTCCCTGTAATATCTGAAAATACAGAAGAATAGGAAGCTTCACAAGGCCCTAAGAACTTTAACCACTGGCGTCAATTCCTAACAATATACACAGAAGACAATAGGTTTTTCTAAGTGGAAAGCCCACAAATTCACCACAGGCTCAGACAGAAGCTGGATTGTTTTCAGGTTGTGCATTATCACCAACAGCAGAGACTTAACAAGCTAAAGATACCAGTGCAATCTTACAGAGATTGGAACCGGCATCACTGAGGGAATAATATTAGGATAAAAATGTACGGGTATAGCTAAAGACACAATATGACTATAAAAACGCTTGTTACATGGAATGATGCATTATATGGTTACAACTCACTTTGACTGTTAAGAGTTCAAAGATGATTTGGTGAACAGGGCAGTAACACATAAAAATAAATCTTTACTTGTAGGCTAAGCAAATCTGAGCAGGAAATTAGATAGAGATAACGAACAGAGAAACATTTTTGCCTTGTCCCTTTCCTAGGACAGAACCATTCTAATATTATATTAGCTCCCTCCTCCCTCAAATTTCTTTTGATAGCCTACCATTTTTAAAGTAGTTGTGCAAAGAGGCTGCTTCAATTTCCAGGACTTTAAAGCTCTGTTGGTGTGGAAAAACACCCTGTCGCTAAAGCATGTTAATTTCACAGACTGGAACTGCTTGGTTAGATCCACCATAAACATTGGTCTCCTTGACCAAGGCCTCATCAGAGCTGAAGAAAATATACCCCTTAATCTTTATTTAGCAGTTTATGTACTGAAAGATGAGAGCTCAGAATTCCACATCCATTTAACGTCTGATTAATCACCATTAAGCAACTTGGCACTATCTAAATTCCTACTAATACCATCACACTTAATCAGCAGCCTTTACCACTCACTGAAATTAGGCTCAATCAGTTACCTGGATCAGATCCAAATATATTGTGCCCAAGTGAAACAGGGTTCTGTAATGCTAGTTTACCTTTATACTTCATCTTTTGTCCCAAAGCACTTTATCTTTCATACATTTGGCACACCATGGAAACACAGTGAACTCTGAGATGGAAGGCAGCAGAAGATGCTATTCAGCAGTGAAGGAGGGTGAGGAAGGAAGTGTAGCATCATAATACAAGCACAAACTCCTGTCCTTACAACCCTGGCTCTAACATTCATATGGACAACAGAGCTTCAAGTTGTTAAAAATCTGGCCCGGAAATTTACAGTTTACACGGAACTCAGTTAAAGACAAAGGTCTGAGCCACTTTTCCTAGGTTTCAGGTTGCTTCAAGTAGTACCAAGTTGCATCATTTCCTCCAGAGAGACTAAATATTTCAAACCTGATGTTCAGAGCACACAACCATGCCCTCCAGGAGAACACTGTTTTTCTGAGTACCTTTCTCAGGACTTGTCTACATGTTGGGCTAATGTGCTTTTCTAGGCTGTGATTTCTAAAGTGCTCTAATGTGCTGTGAATTAATTGGTCAGAGTGGAGCCTGCTGCTGCCCACTGAAGGCTCCCTAGTGCACTTTAATGTAGCACCCTTTTGAAAAGCACTATGCTAGAGTGCACCAATGGCCCTGCACAAATCCATTAATGTGCAACACATGAATGTGATTTAGAAATCACAACCCCATGGAATGCATTACCCCACTGTGCAGAGAAACCTGTACCCCATTTCCTTTGAAATCACCTTTTCTCTGTGCAGAAAATATTTATGCCAAATGTTTACTTCACTACTATCCCTTCCCCTTTCACTAATGTTTCTTGAGAATCACTCAACTGTTTGACCCTTATGGAAATCGTGAGACCCAGGAGAGCCAGAGGGATCTTGTTCTTCCCCATGATTCTCTGCTTTCTAAGTTGAAGAGGCAGGAAATAGTAACAGATCATATTCACAGAACTTTATCTTTACACAGGTCTGTACAAACTCCTAATGAATTAATTCTCATTGCCATTCTGTGAGGTAGGTAAACAAATGGGGAACTGGAGAGTTTAAGCCTGAAACAGATGGGGGAAATGGATAGTTTAAGGCTGAAAGTTTGAGAAGTGGGTACCTACATTTAGGCTCTCAGGTCCTTAGGCAACTAATTAAGTGATCCCCTTTTCAAAGAAATATTAAACATTTGGCAGTGCTCACTAAGGTCAAAAAGAGCTGTTGGATGCCTAGCTCTTTTTAAAATCAGGGAACTTATTTATGGCACTTAAATAGGGACTTAAGATTCTCACTTTTGGGTATGTATAGCTGATATATTTGACCTAAGTTACTTGGTGTAGGTCACAATGCAAACAAAGGTCACACACAGAACCAAGAGGTCTCTTGACTACTCCACCAAGACCAATGGCACAGTACCTCTCAGGTAAATCTCTCAACTTCTGTACAAAAGCAGCGAGAGTCCTGAAGCACCTTATAGACTAACAGATTTCTTTGTGCATAAGATTTTGCGGGCTTCAACCCACTTTGTCAGTTGCTAATGTTTGAAAAAATCTGTTAGTCTAAGAGGGGTGGCCAAACTCATGGAATTCAAGAGCCACATAAGTTGATTATTAAAGCTTTGAGAACTGCACTGAGGCATATAGCTATTTTACCTACTGCAAAATTACTAAGTTTAAAATTCATTGCATACCTCAAGGTTATCATAAAAAGAGGGTGAATACGGATCCTACTCATGTCAGATTCTAATAATTACTTAAGGTTACCATGAAAACTAGGCCCTACCCTCTCCGACCATGCTGCCACTCCTCCTTGCCATCCCGACTCCCTCCCTAACCCCCAGGCCCTAATGCTGATTCCTCCGGGCTGTTCCCCCTCTCCCCAGGGCTCCCTCACCTGACTGCTCCAGCAGCTAGGCACAGGCGGGGGCTCACTCCCCTTGCTTAAGCCCTGCCCAGGCTGAGCATCCAATATGGCCACCCTGGCGGCTAGGCACAGGCTGGGGCTCCCCGTTGAGCATGCTCTGAGCATGAAATTTAAAACTTCTAGGCTGGGGCTGTCTTCCTCTGCCCTTCTTCCACAAGCCATACTTTTTCCACTGAAGAGCTGCATGTGACTGCTGAGCCACAGTTTGGCCATGGCTGGTGCCACAGGACTTTTGCTACTTTTGCTATACACAGACTAACATGGCTATCCCTCTGGAAATTTCAACGTCTATACTGTATATCTAAATTTCCCTATCTGTAACACAGCACTCTTTAACAGGCACCCAGTAAAATAATCAGAGAGCAGCTCTTTTTGGCACAGTGGGCTAGTGCAGTGCCCTTTCATTTCTGAAGAATATTCATACCTTTGCTCGGTCACAGGAGAAATCAATTTAATTCTTTCAATACTGGTCTATAACGGATGGTTACCCACATTAAACACTCTCCACAACATTAAGAAGTTAAAGCTGGCATTAAGAAAAGCACATGTACAGTAGTGCAGCTATTGCTGCAGACTAGCAGTGAGGTGCTTTTGTAGTACTGTGAGGTTCAAGGACTGGAAAAGCAAGAGTTACAGGGGGTCATGTTTCAGGTGGATTTGTTAGAATGGTATTTGGGTTAAGGACTAGAAGAAGCTTTAACTTTAGAAGATGGTCCTCCAAAACTGATCCAGTTAGCAAGACATTCTGGAGGAAGACACAGAGGAATTTATTAGGGTCATTATGGAAGCTCATACACTCACAGACTCTAAGGTCAGAAAGGACCAATATGATTATCTAGTCTGACCTCCTGCAAAATCCAGGCCACAGAACCTCACCCATCCACTCCTGTAATAAACCTCTAACCTATGACTGAGTTACTGAAGTCCTCAAACCATGGCTTAAAGACTTTAAGGTACAGAGAATCAATCAGCAGGTGAGCTATGCCCCATGCTATAGAGGAAGGCTCCTGCTACTGCAAAATTAGTTGTATTTAAAGTCTATTTAAAAGGCATAGAACCAATGCAGGGAATTTGTGTTCATGCATGTCATCTAGAAAGAGACAAGGTACAGAACGTAGTATCTTTTATTAGACCAATTTCTGTTGGTGGAAGGTGGAAGCTTTTGAATGACACAGAGTTCTTCTTCGGGTCTGGGGAAAGAAATTAGAGTGCAATAAATACAAGCTTGGGCAGATTCGTAAGCATACAGAGTAAATTGTTGTGGAAGGTCACTTGAGACAGAGTGAGAAATGAAGGTTGAATTGCTATGCAATAGGATGAAAGACTAGCAGTATACCCATGGCTGACCCAGCTCAGCTGACTCGGGTTCTGGCTGCAGGGCTATAAATCTGCAGTGTAGTTGTTTGGATTCGGGCAGAAGCCTGACCTTGAGAACCTGTGAATGGGGTTGATCTCAGAGCCTGAGCTCAAACACTTACCCTGGAACCCTCAGCCCTACAGCCCAAGCCAGAATCAGCTGACCTGAGTTCTGAGACTTGGTGGCATGGATTTTTTTTTTTACCATGGTCTAGACATGCCCAAAGAATCAGCAGGCAGAGACGTGTAACAAGTTGGTGAGTCATGAAACTGGTGTCCTTGCTTAGTTCATGTTTTTTTAGTGCCTAGCAATATTAGGAATTTAAGTTCCTGGGCTCACTTTTTGGAGGTATTGTGGAAGTTTCCTTTGGATGAGGACTGCAGGTCAGATATGGAGTGATGGATGTGTGAAAAGTGTTCGCCCACAAGTGTCAGGGTGTTTTTGTCTTTTATCAGTTTTCTGTAGGAGTTCATTCAAGGGTGCAGTGATTGTCTGGTTTCATCCACAGTTGTTGCTAGGGCATTTGATGCACTAAATGAGGTATACCTTATGTTGTAACCAGCATGTGTAGGACCCATGAATGTTGAAAGGTGTGTTGCGGGGGGGGGGCAGTATTTGTCATTGTAGCAGTGGAGATATGTCTGAAGGATTTTCATCTGTTGTTTTGCCAGTCTACTGCTGCTTTGAGTTTGTGTTCTGGTCTGTAAGGAGCTTGCGTTTGGTGAGGTTAGGGGGTTGTATGAAGCCCAGAAGAGGAGATTCAGGAAAGATTTCTTTCAGTATGTAGTCCCCCTCAAATATTGGTTGTAACTGCGTGAATATCAGTGCTTCAGCACCTCTTGTCCAATATACCGTGTCATCAGAGTATTTTTCTAAGTGTAAGATGTGCAAAACACAAACAAATATCTCCATCCTTGCAGGTCTCAGGAGCAATAATTTGACTAGAAGAACTAAAATGAATACATCTTCTTTAACTTTTTTTGATGGTTTAAATTAAAATTTTCAATTCAAGTAGGATCTGACTGCATGAAGCACTGAGACCAGAATTGATGAAAAAAGGAAGACTATCCACATATATGCACATATACATACATAAAGTCTACTGCCCTCATTAGTCATAAAAGCTAAGATTCTATATGATATGGTTAACAGAAAAAAAGGTACTTTAATCTATCATTCTAGGTACTTTTACTGCCACCATCATAACATCTGAGATGGGAACTAGGTAAGTACAGATATAAAAGCTAGAGGCCCCTTAATCTGCTGTCTCTACTAGATGGAACTGTGGTGTTTAAGAACAATGACCATAAGCTAACACATTAAAAATTTCTGCCTCTTTTATGATTTTTGCAAGAACGGCTCACACAAATCAACAGCCAAATTTAAACTGAACATTTTGAGGCTGATCCTTAGCTGGTGTAAATTGGCATAGCTAATTTAAACAAAAGCCTCTCAAATTTAAAACAATAAAAATTGCTAAGGAAGTTAGAAACAACTTAGGAGGAAAAAGCATAAAGAAAAGTAATGATTAGAATCCTATGCACTTGATAGGATATATACAAGAGCCTCCTACACCTTAATAAAGCATGCTGACCATTTTGTGCTTCTATTATTCAGCCTCTGACTGAAGCAGCAGAGGAATGTACATAACCGAATAGCAGCAAACTCTTTAAGTTTATTTGACATAATGTTGTATGTAAGGATTACAAATTCTCAAATCCTATGGACTTTGAGACCAGATGGAATTAAACTGGTGTTTTTTTCAGCTTAATGGGAAAAAACACAGTTTGATTTGAGTTAGAGTAATATTAAGGCCTGGACCAGCTTTAGTCTGGAATTTAAATCTCTTTCAGCATTTCTTTTTCCCTCACAACATTCTTCTTAATCCTCCAGCACCAACTTAAACATTCATCTTTCTCTCTCCCCCCTGGAGGCCTCTACTACCTTATTCGTCACTCCAGTCTTATTCACCATGAAATACAGAATGTGCCAAATACATTGTGTTGTACCATTTATATCAAATGTCATGGAAACTGACTAATTTACAGATTTAAAAAATGATTTCAGACCTCTGTTAAATACATCTGCTGCACAGTTTATGCAAAGACGACGTACCAACACTGCTCACATTTTGCTAGAAACTAGAATCTTACTAAATGTCATAATGCTAATCGACAAATTTAATACTGCTTTCAAACATAAAATAAAAATCCTCATCCTGTGATCTCAGGCTATGGACCAATTCCTCAGCTAGCTTACGTTAGTATAGTCTCACCTAGGTTTATGGACCTATGTTTATCAACACCAGCTGAAGCACCAACCCTATATCTTAATAAAGATTTATTCCTCAATTCAGTAAGGTACTTAAGCTCACACTTGTTTTCAGGTTTGTATGCACAACTGATGTTGGAGGGACTAAGAATCTGGTTAAAATTAGGCATGTACTTTAGTTTGCTAACACTAGAGTGCCAGGTGAGTTTCTTCTATAACTAAGGCTTCATTACATTTTACAGTGTTTTAGTAGCATGCTATGAAATATAACAACAATTGATACTAAATGACATTAGTCAACATAAAATTGGCAATCCATAATAGGAGTCTAAATTATTTTCTTTACACACAGTTCTAGTGTATATGGAAGAGATATATGACATTTTTCCACTAGAGGTGCATTTTGACACTATTCTGCAGTTAAAAGCATTTTTGCTTCTACTCCGCGATCTCATGTCTTTTTTTTTTGTTCTCATCCTGGCAATCACTCTTCTGCTCTGGTCTTACTAGGAGTGTAAAGGAACCAGAATGAATGCCAGCATTTCCTCACAGGGCAGGGTACAATGACACTATGAATCCCTGCCTGGATGCTGGCTACCCGCAAAGAATAAAATATTTACTGCCTCTATTAATTTTTCAGTAACCCTCTAAATCACTCCACCTAGATTTGTGATATATCTCTAGCAAAAAATCAGTTTTCCTCCACAGAATTATTAATAGCCCTAGGTGAATAATTCACAACAAATAATTTGGTGATTTTTGCCTCTTTTGTTCTTTATGAATTGTCAACAAGCAGTTTACAATTTTCTTAAATTTGTTCCTTATTTTAAATTATTTACTGTATAATTTTGGCAAATAATTCCTGATATTAGGTCGTGCAAGAGCTGTTTCTTGCAAATATCTGATCTAGGAAATTCAATGGATGTTAGCTTTGACTGGACACATAGGTCACATGCTATATTGCTGATCCCTTTTTGGATGCACAAAATTTTTGGAACCAGGGTTTCCAGAGTGATTACTTACATTTCAGAATCCAAAATTTGCTGTTTCTGTGAGCACTCCAACCAGTAAATTCATTTGATAGAACATTCAGAGACAGCAAACCCAAAGACATGCACAGCCAAAATGAACTTGATTTAATATTCAAAAATAGTCACAAAAATTGTTTGCAATATTCAAACAGTTCTAATTTTGAATACTCTGTGTATAATATCCTGCCTACCATTGCCTAGCCAAAATGTACTATACTAGATCTTGCAGAACAATTTCCACCCTCTTGTCCTGGACGCCCTACATGCAACATTTGAACTGAACATTTCAGAACTGCAACGGCACAATTAATCTTAGTTCATCTGGGTTTGTTTAAATCCATCCAACCTGCCTTGTAGAATGGAAACTGCTATGGAACTAACTGAAAACTATTTATGTTCTAGTTTAGAAACTCATTCGGAACCATAGGGCAGATTAACACTTCCCATTTATTATATAGATACTATTATTTTTTTCCTGCCTTGCTTCTGTTTTTCCTCCTACTCTTCAAGAGCCAGTTTTAGGGGTCCTCCTGGTGTCTTGAGTCACCTGTCTATTTCCTCTTCTGCACTCTCCTTAATCACAATGAAAAAAAGGAAGAAAGGAAAACAGCAGGATACAAACCCTGGACCTCAGAAAACCAGACTTCTACTCCCTGAGGGAGCCAATGGGAAGGATCTTCTGGGAGGCTAATATGAGGGGCAAAGGAGTCCATGAGAACTGGCTGTATTTTAAAGAAAACTTATTGAGGGTGCAGGAATAAACCATCCCCAGGTGGAAAAAGAATAGAAAATATGGCAGGCAACCAGCTTTGCTTAACAAATAAATCTCTGGTAAGCTTAAAAACAGAAAGGAATCTTATAAGAAGTGGAAGCTTGGCAAGATGACTAGGGAGAAGTACTCCTTGCGTATGCAGGAGTGAAGTCAGGAAAGCCAAAGCATGATAGGCGTTGCAGGTACCAAAGGAAACAAGAAGGGTTTCTATAAGTATTTTAGCAAGAAGAAGGTGGTCAGGGAAAATATGGGCCCCTTACAGAAGGGGGAGGTAAGTTAGTGACAGATGATATGGAAAAAGCTGAAATACTGAATACTTTTTTGTCTGTTTTCACAGACAAGGTCAGCTTCCAGACTACCAAACTGGGCAGCCCAAAATGGGAGGAAATGAGCAGATCTCAGTGCTAAAAGAAAAGGTTTAGGACTATTTAGAAAGATTAGACATGCATAAGTCTAGGGGGCTGGATGCAATGCATCTGAGAATGCTGAGGGAGTTGGCTGGTGTGATTGCAGGGTCACTGACCATTATCTTTGAAAATCTGTATTGACTGGGGGAAGGTCCCAGATGGTTGGAAACAGGCAAATTTAGTGCCCATCTTTTAAAAATAGGAAGAGGATCTGGGGACCTACAGACCAGTCAGCCTCACCTCAATCCCCAGAAAAATCATGAAGTAAGTCCATTTTGAAGCACTTGGAGGAGAGGAAGCTGATCAGAAACAGTCAAGAGGGATTCACTACGAGCAATTCATGTCTAACCAACCTGATCATCTTCTATCAGGAGATGACTGGCTCTGTGAATGTGGGGAAAGCAGTGGATGTGATAATACCTTGATTTTGATACGGTCTTTGCAGAGCTCTAGCCAGCAACATAAAGAAATATGGGTTGGATGAATGGACAATTAGGTGGATAAGGAAGCTGGCTGGATACCTGAGCTCATCAGGGAGTGATCAACACAGTCTGATGTTTAGTTGGCAGCCCTTATCAAGCTGTATGCCCCAAGGGTTGGTACTGGGGCTAGTTTTGTTTAACATCTTCATTTATGATCTGGATGATGGAGTGGATTGCACTCTCAGCAAGTTTGCGGATGACACTAAACTGGGTGTAGTGGCAGATATGCTGGAGGGTAGGGATAAGATTCAGAATGACTTAGAGAAATTGGAGGATTAGGCCAAAAGGATTCTGATGAGGTTTAACAAAGACAAGTGGAGAGTCCTACATTTAAGATGGTAGAATACCATACATTGCTACAGACAATGGACTGAATGGTTTGGCAGCAATTCAGTGGAAAAGTACACAGGGATTACAGTGGAGAAGCTGGATATGAGTCAACAGTTAGCCCTGATAGCCAAGAAGGCTACCAACATTTTGGGCTGCATTAATAGGTACACTGCCAGCAGACTGAGGGAAGTGTTTATGTCCCTCTATTTGGCATTAGTAAGGCCACATCTGGAGTACTGTGTCCAGTTTGCCCTCCTCCCTCCCCAGTACAGGAAGGGATGTGGACAAACTGGAGAGAGTCCAATGGTGGGCAACAAAAATGCTGAGGGTGTTGGTGCACCATAATTTATAATTTATAGGGAGAGGCTGAGGGAACTGGGCTTGTAAGTCTCCAGATGAGAAGAGTGAAGCAGGGATTTGACAGTGGCCTTCAACTAACTGAAGTGGGTTCCAGGGAGGATGGAGCTAGGCGGTTCTCAGTGGTGGCAGATAACTGAATTAGGAGCAGTGGTCACAAGTTGCAGTGAGTGAGCTCTAGGTTGGATATTTGAGTAGGACGACGGTTGATGCATTAGAACAGGTTACCTAGGGAGGTAGTAAAATCCCAGTTCTTAGAGAATTTTAAGGCCCAGCTTGACAAAGCCTTGGCTAGCAGGAGTGCCCCTGGCAAAGAAAAAGACCCGGGGCTTGAGAGCTGGGATTCGGGTCTTGTGTGCTTTAAGTGTGCCACCACGGCGGCAGGCTTGGGGCTCTGGCATTGCGACTCAGGGCTCAAGCCCTGTAAGCCTGGCACCAGTGACACCCCTACATGCTGGGATGCTTTAATTGGGGTTGGTCCTGTTCTGAGAAGGCAGTGGGACTAGATGACATCCTGAAGTTCTTCCAACCTTAATCTTCTATGATTCTATGTGTTGCATATTGTAGCATTATGTTTATCATGCTATATCCTTTGATCCTTGCTTGATTTCTGCTCAGTCCTCACTCCGAGAAAGTGCTAATGAAGTTTGTAGTTTCCCAGAGTAAAAGGCTCACAAGCACTGAGTAAGAACTGTATAATGTCCTTAGGATGTGGTCCCCCATCCATCACAGAAATAGAGTAATATGGGACTGGAGGGGACCTCAGGAGTTCATCTAATTCATGGCCCCTGCACTGAGGACACAGTTCAGTTCAGGGTCACACCAGTTCTCTTTGTGAGACTTCCTATATCAGTTCTGTTTAAGAACACTTTCTGACTGCTCAGACTACAAGAGTGATGTCATCCCCTGTTCAGCAGTAGTCCTGAAACAGCAGTGATTGCTGCAGGTCAAGCTAAAGTGTGCTTGGCTGAGCCACAGTGTGTGTGGATAAAGAGGTGGTGCAGCCTCTGTCTGTACCCAGCCTCACTCTGGCCACTGTCATCAATCATTCGCTCTCACAATTGCCAAAATGCAGACCAAAACAAAGGCACATTTTTTCTCTCATCTTTTACTACATAAAGAATGCACACAGGCCATCCTTTATGCTTCATTTCTGGGGGAACTTCCGTTTTATCTCCCAAAATGAAAGCAAGATCCAAGTCACTGGGTTGCAGCATCAGCTAAATATACCTTTAGGTCAGATACATCCCTGTAGCACTGTTCAGAACGGGTGTGGTCAGAGAGCTGCACATTCCAGAAACATGGAAGCTGGTAGACAAGGAACGGGTTCTGCTTGATGACTGCATTGAAGATATCCTGACAGACAAAAACAGAAAAACCATCAGGTGCATCATTTCAGCAGAAAGATGATCAGTCACATCCCTCTAAACTGACTCTCTTCAGCCCTTTGCTCAGAGAGCGAGTGATAGGAGAACAGGGAGTTATTACACTAAGCTGTCAGCTCTGGAAATCTAGCTTCAAAATCCTGCTTTGGTTAAAGGTGCTGGAACCCAGAGGCTGACTCGTAAATCTGAACTAGCCAAAAACACACACACATAGAATGATAGCAAAGCAGTTGGCTTTTCAAAATAAGTATTTTGTACCAATGGAAAAAATTGTTTTTTCCCCATCCTGGGAAGTACTATGCGGCAGATGGAGAACTGCCTGCTGTCCCTAAGCACAGCATCAATTTTCAATAAAGGAAAGAGGAGCGATCCTGGCAGTTCCTGTCCCTTAAGATGAACTACCATCAAGAGTATTTGTTGTTTTATATTGCACTAGCCATTTCATAGAAAACGCTTGTCAGATGGGCCTACAATATAGCTTATAGTGTAAGTACCACTGCAATCTAATCTTATGCAACTGTGCAGTGGGAGGGGAAAGATGGTCTTTCTCATTAAAGTGCTAATAGTAAGAGTCCAGGGCTCTGGTTCAATTCCCACCTCTGTTACATGTTTTCCATGTGATCCTGGGAAAGTCATTTAGGATCTGATTGAGAGCCATTGATATCATAGGGAGTCTTTCCACAGACTCCCATGGTCTTTGGATAAGCTCCTTACTCTCTCTGGGCCAGAGTTTCCATCAGTAAAATGGGGAGAGTAGTCCCTCCTCACTTAACAGGGACATTATGAGGATAAATCCATTAACATTTGTGAAATGCTTGCATTCTACAGTGATGCAGACAACAGAAATATCCAGAGACTAACAGAATCAAAATCACCATTTGCCAAAACGAAAATGACAGAAGCAGTAGAGAAACATCTTTTTCAGGCTTCAAAATCTGAAGTCTTTCAATGAAAGAAGGAAAGATTAAAGTAAAAACTACAAAAAAAGTCTCCAACTGTGTGTCCTTTCAAAAATTATCTGTGCATCAGAGATAAAAATTTCAGAGTGTGAGGAGGAGTCTTATGGATAAATCCCTATAACTCAGACTCAAAAAACTGCACAGAATGACATGGCGGAGTTCTGCCTGTTTAAAAGGTCATGTCAGGACACCTACCTACCTTCTTCTCTCCCTTCCAAGAGTCCCCACCCTCCATCCAAGGAGCAACGTTTGTACCAGTTCTTCAGAACTGGCCACCCAACCCACCTGGTCAGCCAACGAGGTTGACAGCATGCTCATTAACTCTCTTTCAGCTGTGAGTCTCCACATCTGTTCCCATTTCATCTTCCGCAACTTATCCAGAAGGAGCAGGATAACCCCTAGAGAAACAACACAATCCAGAGAGAGAGAAGCCGTAATGTGCAAAGCAAGGACCTCCATGCCTACATGTTGCATTACTGCCGTCAAAACAAGAACATTTTGTAAAGACCAGGGTTGAAAGCTGTGTCCATCCGCCAACCCGTTTTTGACTGAAATCAGGATAAATATTTTCAGACACATTGCCTATTGACATAAACTATCTTTAATAAATAATAATTTTGAAAGTGAAATTTATTATTATTATTACTTGTCACAGTGGTGCCTGAAGGTTCCACTCAGGCCTGCTGCCTCATTCGGCTGAGTGCATACAAACATAATAAAATAAGACAGTGTCTGCCTCAAGGAGCTTACAATCTCAATAAGGACAAGACATAACAGGGTGCTATAGAACACCATGCAGACAGGGATAACTGCCCTCCAAATGCATAGTAAAAACTGAGGGCTAAAGGACAAAAAAAAAAAAAAAAAAGTGGGTTCATCTAGACTCAGCAAAGGGGCAGCTAAGCCAAAGGTGGTGATGCAGCAGGTGTAGAGCATTACACACCCAACAAGCTCATTGCTTTGACACTGCAATAAAGCATGATTTCAGTTTGATTGGCCTGGACCGTAGGGTATGCCAGTACCATTTACCAGGAATATCTAGTCACATTAAAGAGATCGTCTTCCAAGTCAGCTTTTTCATTCCACAGGGACTTAGATGGTAGTTAGTTTACACATGAGAAATGTCCTTCCATAGGGAACTCCATTGCAACTCCTTTAAAAAAGGAGATATGGCCTCTGAAGGGAACCATGTCAAATTACTCTGTCAGAGAACCAGTGGTAACAGTAATGCATCTTAAGAACAGGTGAATCTATCATCAGCCAGATTTAGCCATCCTTATTCACACCAAGCAGAAGTTTACTCCATTAAAAACCTGCTGACTTAAATGAGTAGATATTTAATTTTAGCCACACTAAAGTCAATTGGCATTTTGCCATTCACTTCAGTAAGGTCAAGATTTCGCCCTTAAAGTGAAAAGAATTACCTGGGGTAAGTGTGGCAGAATCTGGCCCCATGTATTTATTTCAATCACTTACAGTCGGATTGCAAATATTGTGCTCCCATAAGTAAGTAGTTACTCACAGGAGCAGTCCTACTGAGGCCTATGAGATCATTTCTGTAAGGAAGGGGGTCATAATCTAGCTCTTCCAGGAAACCTCTCTCTGTGGCCATTAGCGTTAAGCAAGTCAAAACTGGGAGAGAGAACAGGATCCTCATGTCAGAAAGTAAAACTTAGCAGGGAAAACAGATTGTTCAATGTTCATTCTATTTTACTTGTTTTGCTTCTGGACAGAATTATACTATTTGTGGAGGTAGGAAATGCAGTAGCTTGATTTAAGTTAAACCTTTCAGACAATCTCTCACAAAGCCTTACTTGAAAAAAATTATTCACATGTACTTAGATAAGAATGCTATTATGAGGAAGGAAGATTATATGCAGGAACATAAAGAATAGCGATAAATGGTGATGTACTGAATTGGTGGGAAATGTCTAGTGGGATCACCTATAGCCCTTCAGTGGTGCTGTGGAAGAAGGAGTAAACAGAATATAAATTACATTTGCAAGTGATACTAAACAGAAGGCTGCCTAAAAATTAGCACATCTACACTTAGACTTTAGTCGTAGACTTTAAGTGTCACAGGACTCCTTGCTTGTTTTGCTGAACTAGATTAACATGGTAACCCCTTTGGAACATGATAACTAAAGGGGATTATAGCAACTGCCCTCAAATATTTGAAGGAGCAACTACCAAACAGGCAGAAAATTGTTTGGGGGAGCCAAAGGGGATAGAATTAGAAATATTGAGAAGAAAGTAAGAAAAGGAAATTAAATGTAGGCTGAATATTAAGAAAAAACATTTTAGGAATTTGTATTAGTTTATGAAATAATCTACAAAGGTAATTGATAGAAGCCCCATGCTTGAGTTTTTACAATTAGAACAGACAGAGAAGCGGCAAACATGAAAGAACAATCCTGTATTGTCAGGGCATGGACACTAGCATAAATCTACGGCCAGAAGAGTTAACAACAAATAGAAAAAAAATTAAGTATATTAGGGGAAAAAAAAGAATTCTAGCAATAGCTTTGGTCCATTATTAGTTGCAAGTAGTGGAATAATAAATAATAATGAAGAAAAGGCAGATGTGTTCAATAAATATTTCTACTTTATATTTGGGAAAATAGATTGTGTGGTCATGTGATATAACAACACTACTGTCTCAGTAATGTTAAACAGCAGCTACTAAAATTACATATTTTTTAAATCAGCAGATATTGAAAACTTGTGTCCAAGAGTTTTGAAAGTACTGACTGAGGTGCTCCCTGGATCATTAATGTTAATTTTCAATGCATCTTGGAAAACGGGAAAAGTTATGGAAGACTGAAAGAAGGTTAAATATTGTGCCAATATTTAAAAAAGGCTAAACAGTATGACCAAGCTAATTACACTGACCCTGAGCAAGATAATGGAGTGGCTGAAACAGGACTGGTTCTGTGAAAAATTAAAGGAAAGCAATATAATTAAGGACAAATGACATGAGTTTATGGAAAATTGATCCTGTCAAACTAATTTCATATCTTTTTTAATGAGATTACAAGTTTAGTTGATAAAGGTATCACCTGACATTTTGATTTAACCAGAAAGGCATAAAATAAACACATTAAATAGATGACTGACTGATCGATCTCAAAATTATAATTGTAAAAGACAAATCATCATTGGGGGGAGGTACTTCTAGTGGTGTCCCACAGAGAATGGATCTTGGCTCTATTTAATATTTTTACTGATGACCTGCCAGAAAACATAAAATCATCACTGACAAATGTGCAGATAATGCAAAAATCAGGGCAATGAGTGAGGGGGACAGGTCCCTCATACAGAGCAATTTGGATCATTTGGTAAACTGGACACAAGCAGACAATGTACATTTTAATATAGCTAAATTATGCAACTAGGACCAAACAATGTAGATCATGTTTACTGGACAAGGGAATCTATATGCAGAGAAGTAGTGAGTCTGAAAAACATTCTGTGGGGAGGATAATCAGTTAAATATGAACTCCAAGTGTGACGTTGTTGCTAAATGGGCTAATGTGGTCTGTGGAGGCATAAACGGAAATCTTGTGTAGAGGTTATTTTACCTCAGTATTTGCCATGGCTGTGATGGCTGTTGGAATATTATATCCAGGTATAGTGTCTACAATTAGAGATGTTAATAAATTGGAGAGGCTTCACAGAAGAGCTGTCCGAATGATTAAGGGATTACAACCCATGCCTTACAATGATAGACAAAAGGAGCTCCAGCTATTTAGTGCAATAAAGAGAAAATTAAGAGATGAATTGATTACAGTCTTTCAGTACCTACATGGGGAACAAATATTTAGTAATGGTCTCTTCAATCTACCAGCGAAAGATATAATATGATACAGTGGCTGAAAGAGAAGGTAAACAAATTCAGAGTGGAAATAAGGTGCAAATTTTTAACAGTTAGGATAATTAACCATTGGAACAACTTACTGAGGGTCATGGTGGATTCTGTATTAGTGATGACATATATCTAGACTGGATGTTTTTCCTACAAGATCTGCTCTAGGAATTATTTTATCTTATATAGGAAATCAAACTAGGGACAATGAGTCATTCTTGCCTTTGACTAGATGAGATTGTAGGCCTTCTCTATCTCCAGCTTCTCTGGCTTTGTAATGTTCAAGGCTGTAAAATGTTATTTTCGAAAGGTGAGAATGTTCCAAATGAAAACTAAACAGTGGAACTATTGATTCCAAGTTAGGAAGAAGTTGCCACATATTTGAATCTGAATAAACTTTGAGAATTGAAATCTTTTGCTGCACAGTGACTTATGCAAATGCAAAAAAAAAATGAATTGGCATTGTGGTCTGTAGCACTAGTCTGGTGCTGTTCTCTACTTCAGCCCATCTGATTCCCAATCATGCTTGAGCCTTTACTGGAGGAATCCTATTTTATCTTCAATCTGCCTTTCTGTTGCAAGTGGTTATACTGCAAACAGACACACCACCACAGCATGCCACAAAACTTTTTTGCCAAATTGTTTGTTTTCTGTCCAACATAATTGATTTTTTTTGTTCCAAGCAGATCTGTGAGCACTGGACTGGAAACACAGCCTGAATCCTACCAGGAGTTTGCATGTGTGTGTTTGTTTTTGAGCACATTACTGTGGATTGGTGGAGACTGAAGGTCAATAAGCAGCAAATTCTTCTCACTGCAGGCACAGATTAGGTGAGATAACCTCTCATCTCGCTGTAGGTTATTTCCAGATGGCAAAACTGTCAACTTTGGTTTAACAATATAACATACCTGAGGCAAGGAACAATCCCTTTATTTATTTATTTTTTTAAAAATCTCATTGCTGGAATCAATTAATTCTGCTACATTTGTGAAGTGTATTTCATATGTGTGTACTGTTAATTTTACCTTCTAACAAATCTTCTTTGTGAGGTGGAATGGGGAAAAGACTTCACATTTGCAATATTCCCCATTTATGCATCCTTTCTCGATCTTCTGCCAGGCAGAAGCTTAAAGTGTCAAAAATAAAGAGATTACGAGTTCCTGAGGGGTTATCACAGTAGCAGCCGAGAGGTAAGAACTGCAGAGAAGGCAGGGAGAGACTAGTGTAGAGGCAAATAATGTGTACATGAATTATGATCCAATGCAGTACAGTTCTCAGCTGTTAAATACAATGACATTGAGTTTATTGGTGACTTCCACTCTAATTTACCTAAAGATTTAGTTTAACACATTGATACCATCATCGTTCAGGGCTTCTGCACTGCAGAACTGTTATTTATTACCACTGTAAAAATAAAGGGGGATATTTATAGCAGTTTAAATATTTATTCATTAAAGCTACACAACTCCCATTAGTATTAGTGAGAATAAAGGATTCACATTGAGGGGAGAAGTTAATACGACTAATTTAATTCACCTTACTTAGTGTGAATGAAAAAATAAAAATGTGGGTAGGAAACTTTCAAAATGATAATGCAAAAGGAGATCAGTACCTTCTTTTTATGAGTGCACTGGATTCTAAAGTTCTTCCATTGATAAAAGGACACAAAATTAATATCCCATCATCCTGTGAGTCTGAACTAGCTCAGTTCAACACTCAAAAGGCTGACGAAGTGCTTGGGACCATAGGAGGGAAAGGTTTGCCCCAGATGTCTGCTCCCTAGAGCCAGCCTGACGGAAGTTTCAGGCAATAAGATGACAACCAGCAGAATGCAGAGGACTCAAGGACTTACCCTCACCTGCAGTGCTGGCAGAAGAAGACGGAAGTACCACCTCCTATCCCCAGAGGAATCTTTCATGAACCTCTTGCCCCAGTTATTGGAGCTTTTCATCTTCAGATGAAAGTCCATCCTTTTCCATTCCCCATTCTCCCAAAGAGAAGCAGAAGGAAAATTCTAGCAGAAAGTAAACCCAGAGAGAAAAAGGGGAATCCAAGTGGCTTATAAATATTAGCTGGGCTATGATTAACCACAGAATATCTTATCATAAGAACAAGTCAAGGCAAATATTACAAAGCTGTGAATGCCTTGAAGGGCTCTTTGAAAAGCACTCTGTTTCAGGGCCCATTCAGTTTCTGTGGGACTTAATATTGTCTCTGTTTCCCTTTCTTTGCATCTAAGTATTAAGAACTATTGACATATTAACAGATTCCTTGCTTCTGAGAAGTTCATTTATTCTTACTGCTCACTGGGTATCATCATGGGCTATATGAAGTGTTCCAGGCACTGTATAGATGCAGAAGGGTCAAGAGGGCTAGGGGGAAGGCTTGGTTCTTTTTGCTTTGTAAAAACAAGACTCAAAATGCTGTATGCTTCAACACTTTGCAGAAGAGAAAGGTTTTGTTATTATTTTTTATTTGATTTGGTACAAGGTGAAGGTTTTTTCCCCTTGGACTGTTTAATCTACAATTCCCTGTTGACTCTACACCAGGTTGATGTTTGATCAGCAAAATAAAACCATCTTGTATTCTGCCATTTTCAGAAACTACTGCCTCAGACAGAATGAAATGCTGTCCATCTTTGATTTTACTGGTTTTTGAAAAATAAATGAGGGATAGACTTCCAATTGATTATCCCTGGGGAACCATATGCTTATTTCCAGTCTTAAAGCCATAGCTTTCTTTCTGCAGAGCTGTCAGTGTATTCACCTTATTCTTTTCTTGCCATCCGTTTCATTCCTTACTGTAACATCTGCATGAAGGGATGGAACTTGGGGTGAGGCAGGCAACACAAGGGAGGAAGGCAAAACACAGGCAAATCCTCTTTTCCTAATCCTCATCACATGAATACTTTGTATTCTCATTTTCCTTAAAGTCAACAGGTACACATTTGTGACATCATAAGTGGTTGCTGTCAACATTCTTCTAGTTTGACCTGGGCTAAAATCGCACCTCTGTCCTCCAGGAAACTGTGACATATCAACCCTTGGTTTTGTCCCAAAACAGGATGAAAAGCTGAAATTTTTCATAGAAAGGAAATTCTGAAAAAATTAAACTAGGAAGTATGGAAATATTTCTGCATTTTCCTGTTATGATGCACTGTCTCATGGGAGCTGCACTGCAGGAGTCTTATGTCCCCAGTGTTCACTCTGGGCCAGGCTCCCTGACTGAATTATGTCTGCCATGGCACATCCAGAGGGATGGGACTCCTATCATGCACCAAAGAGAGCTTGGTGAGACACTGAACAGTATTCCCCTAACAGTGCATTGCATTATGGGAAATGAAATCCTCCAGGGAGCTGAGCCCACAGGACAGAATAGGAGCCCATAAGGCAATGCACTGACAGGGTAATAAAGTTTAATGTTTTAATAAACTGGTTTGAAACAAAATGTTTCATGTCAGTTTAGCTAAGTGAAACATTTTGATTTAGGTTGGAATGATCAGAAAAATTATTTGGCAAAAATTGATACTTATAAGTACAAAATTTTGATTTTGCAGAAACTGCATTTCCCATCAGAAAGTCATACAGATGGGAAATTCTTGACGAGCTCTGCTTCTAGCATACGGAATATAGAGGTTTCTACTGAAATTCACAAAGGAACGTGAATGCAGAATGCTACAAAACAGCAATTTAGCTTAGAAAATACAAGTCATATAGTGAAACGTTCAAATTCAATTCACTAACTAAAGCTTCATTTTAAGACAAGTGCAAAAACATTCGATACTGAATAAGGAGAGTTTGGCTGTATTTTGACTGGTTTATTTAGCTTAATGTGCGATCTGTCTCTTTATTTTAGCCAGTCCAAAGTGCTTGTGTGAGCTGTTCAAGTAATACCAAAATATAAGAACAGCTTCTACGAATCCATCTATTTAGGTATTTATGTAGTGCCTGTCACCATACTGTCCAAGCAGTGGATCACCTAAGCCAGTAAAGTACCAGACAAGAGATAGCAGGGACTACTTTAAAATTTATTATAAAGCATTGCTGAGATTTAAAACCTCAATGAGATTTTACCATCTATACAGGCATAGCATTAGTCAACTCCAGACCACTGACTGCAGAGCATGGTAAGGGGTAATCTGCCAATCAGTAGGTTGGCAACTTGAAGATTTATTAGAGGTCAGACTAAACTTTTAGACTCAGCAAAATGCATGGCTTGTTGCTGAGCTCTGTCTGGAGGACCACCAGCACAGGAACAAATAAAGACAGAAACACCACCAGAACCTAAACCTGGGATATTCTAGCTGCTACCTAAAAGCCATAAAAAGAAAACCCCAGAGCTCCATCATCTCAGGTGTTGGCACTCTTACAATAGGCTTATCTGGTTATGTGGACTCCCTCCTCAGACTCTATGCTATCAACACTCCTAGCTGTCATCAAGACACCATGCACTTCCTGCGAAAAATCCAATCCATTGCTGAACTTCCAGAAAACACCATCCCAGCCACTATGGACACAGAAGTTCTTTACACCAACATCCCACATAAGGATGGATTACAAGTTATTAGAAGAACCATCCCAGATGATGCCACAGCACACCTCATGGCTGGACTTTATACTCACCTACAACCTTTTCAGATTTGAGGATAATTTATACCTTCAAGTCAGCGGCACTGCAATGGGTACCCGCATGGCCCCAGAATATACAAACATTTTTATGGGTGACTTAGAACAACATTTCTTCAAGTCTCATTCCAAAGCACTTCTCCTCTACTTACACTACACTGATGACATCTTCATCATCTGGACTCATGGTAGGGAAGACCCTGAAGATTTCCACAGAGACTTCAACGATTTCCACTCTATTATTAAACTTAGCCTGGAACACTCCACTTTCTGGACATTACAGTACAAATGAAGGATGGACACATAAGCACCATCCTATACCAAAAACCTACTAATTGGTATAGTTACCGACATCCCTCGAGCTTTCATCCAAAACACACCACATCATCCATTGCTTACAGCCGAGCCCTAAGATATAACTGCATTTCCTCTGATCCCTCAGATAGACAGACACCTTCAGAATCTCTATCCAGCATTCTTAAAACTATAGCACCCAGCTGCAGAAGTGAAGAAACAGATTGACAAAGCCAGGTGGGTACCCTGAAGTCAACTACTACAGGAGAAACCCAAGAAAGAAAACAACAGAATGCTTCCAGCCATCGCCTTCAACCCCCAAGTGAGACCTCCACAGGACATCCTCAGGGATCTATAGTCTATTCTACAAGACAATACCTCACTCTCTCAAAGCTTGGGAGACAGACCTCTCCTCACTTACAGATATCCCCCCCACCTTAAATAGATACTTAACCAGCAACTACAGATCTAACAACAGTACCATTAAAGTAGGCACATCCCTGCAACAAACCATGTTGCCAACTTTGCCCATATATCTGCACAAAAGACACTATTACAGGACCTAAAAAAACCAGCTACTCTGTCAAAGACTCATTCACCTGCTCATCCACCAATGTGATTTATGCCATCATGTGCCAGAAATGCCGCTTTAAGTCATATATTGGACCAGCAGGACAGTCTCTGCACTAAAGAATAAATGGGCACAAATTGGACATCAGAAATCATAACATTCTAAAACCAGTGGGTCAGCATTTCAATCTTCATGATCACTCCATTAATGATTTGCTAATTGTGGTGCTCAGACAGATGGATACCAGATCAAGGATTCAAAGAGAAGTTGCTGAGATTGAATTTATTTGTAAATTTGGTTGCATTGCCTCAGGACTTAATAGGGACATTAGCTTTTTCTCTCATTACAACAGGTCATTTGACCTCACCTTCCTCTGTATGCTGTTCTCCAGTGTTTGAATCTTTACAACTGTTTTGATTTGCTGTTGAAGTGTAACCTGTTCCCATGACTTACACTTCCTTGCATTTATTTCCTCCCATGCTTTAAGTACCCCCATCTTTAAATCATTTAACAAAGTGGGATTTTTCTCCCATGAAAGCTAATGCAGTAAATAAATTTGTTAGTCTTTAAGTGCCGCAGGACTCCTTGTTTGTTTTATAGGAAGAAAATGTGACACAGAGAATCACATTTCTTCCCTTGCTTCAAGGAAGAGGAGTAATTATGCCACTCTGGTTCTACTGTTAGAAGACGATCTTCTAAAGACTTATGCTCATGCTTATTACTTTCACTGTACATACTTAACTTTAAGTCAGTAGGACTGCTCACAATGTGTAAAGTTACGCATGCATAAGTCTTTGCGGATGATTGAAAAATTAGGGGAGACTGTTACATAACAAATAGGACAGGTTACCCGTAAAGAATGCTCTTGTTCACTTCAGAAACTGGGAACAAGCAAGCAACAAGAGTTTCAATAAAGCTAAATGTAAACATGCAGATCCAGGGACAAACAATGTTGGCCGTACTTATGCAGTAGCGAACTCTATCCTGGGAAGTAATGATTCTGAAAGACTTGGGAGTCATGGTGGATCATCAGCTGAAAATGAACTTTCAGTGTGACACTTTGGCCAAAAGGGCTAGCATCATTAGAGGCATAACCAAGGGACTCATTGGTTACATCTTGCTTAAGTCGACTTAATAACTCTCAGTCTTCAAGTCAACTTTAAGGGTTAAATTAACTTTTTAAAGTCAACGTAACAAAATGTGGCCATTAAAGTCGACTTAATAAAGTCAACTTAAGGTGGTAGAGCCATTTAATTCAACTTTATAAAGTCGACTTAAGCCAGGGGACCCATTTAAAGTCCACTTTATTAAGTTGACTTTAAATCAATCTTATTAAGTCAACTTACTTGAACCCTCTAATGTAGACACAGCCATAGACTCTAAGGTCAGAAGGGACCAATATGATCTAGTCTAATCCTTTGTACAATGCAGGCCACAGAACCTTAACACATCCAGTCCTGTTATAAACCTCTAACTTATGACTAAGATATTAAAGTCCTCAAGTTGTGATTTAAAGACTTTAATGTACAGTGAATCTACTAACAATGAGCTGTGCCCCATGCTGCAGAGGAACATCCAAGAGGACACTTCACCTCTGTTTCAAAAAGGATGTTGATAACTGAAGAGCATTCAGAGAAGAGTCTTGAGAATGATTAAAGGATTAAAAAACATTCCCTATAGCAATAAGTTCAAGGCACTGAACCTATTTATCTTAACAATCAGAAGGTTAAGGGGTGGCTTGGTTACAGTGTATAAGTACTTACACGGGAAACAAATATTTAATAATGGGCTCCTCAGTCTAGCAGAGAAAGGTACATACAGCACAATCCAATGGTTGCTAGACAAATTCAGACTGGAGATATGGCATACATTTTTAAAATTGGCAGTAATTAACCTTCAAAATAATATACCAACTGTCAGGGTGGAGTCTCCATTACTGACATTTTTCAAATCCAGATTGGATGTATTCTAAAAGACATGCTCTATGAATATTTTTTGGAAGTTCTATGATCTGTGTTATACAAGAAGTCTCACTAGATGATTAAAGCAGTCCATTCTGGCGTTGGGCTCTATTATCAATGAAGATAATGGCCTAAGTAACCAATTATGCCATGACCTGATAGGGAATCCACTGGGCCACACCAAAAGGTATGATTCTTATTCACATCAGACAATTATGAAGTTAAGCAGCACATTCTTAGGTGGAGTCCAATGCAGTAAATTTTGCACAGAAAAATGCTTATATATACATGCATATATATGTGTATGCACACACTTCTTTATTGTGATGGGGACCTCTAGGCAGTACCATGATAAAAATAATAAACACTAACAATAACAAATATGTTTATTAGAAACCCATGGAATTCAGAATTAAGGGTGCACTTCCACAACAAGTCACAGACTCACATTCAAACAGCCACCACAAACATAACTAGGCTTCTGCTGGAGTGTGATAATTTATAAGTCTGAGATTTAGAAGTCTCTGCACAGGTTTTTAAGTAGTTCATCTTAAGGAAGCCAGGTGTGCAGTTGGATATCATTAAGTGAGAGATACCAGTTCAGAATGTGATAGTGAAATTATTGACATGATTTATAGATCAGCTGTCTATCTCTTGGTCCTAACACTCTGGCCTGGAAATAATGCGGAATTGTTTTCTGTTGGTAAACGCTAGTGTAAAGAAGACCATATCTTATGAATGTGTTTTTTTGAAACTTAGCGAGCAATAATACATTTCTCTTGTATCTTAAGGTATGACAGTCATGCATTTATGTACACAACACTTGTGTTTTAAAAAAGGCTTTAATAATTGATGACACCTAAAGAAAATCTGCAACTCTGTGTAATTTGCTAAAATGAGAACACAAACTGCTTCCACATTTTGCTCTTAAAAAAGGAGTGGAGCCCAAGATCTGTTTTGAATTTAGAACTAGCTATTTCCTTTGGGCATAATGACAGAATGCAGAAAGACAGTTACTAACCTTTCTGTAACTGTTGTTCTTCGAGCTGCGTTGCTCACATCCACTTCAGTGAGGTGTGTGTGCACATGCATTGTGCACAATTACCAGAAGGCTCTTCCCCTAGCAACCCCAGGGTTGGCTACAGAGCTCCCTGGAGTGGCGCACCCATCTCACTCCTTATAAGGGCTTGCCGACCCTTTCCTCCTCAGTTTCTTCTTGCCAAGGATCTGACAGAGGGAAAGGTGGGTGGGTTTGGAGTGGATGTGAGCAACACATCTCGAAGAATGACAGTTACAGAAAGGCTAGTAACTGTCTTTCTCCTTCAAGTGCTTGCTCACATCGACTCCAATTAGGTGATTCCCAAGCACTTACTAGTGATGGGATTGGAAGTTATCGGACTATGGATTTCAGTACTGCTCTGCCCATTGCAGTGTCCTCCATCGCATGGCTCGTGAGGGCATAATGGACTGCAAACACTTTTATCAAGGACCATGCTGCTGCTCTCCAGATGTCCTGAATGGGGACTTGTGCTACAAATGCCATTGATGCTGCCTGAGCTCCTGTTGAATGGGCAGTGATTTCAGGTACTGGTCTCTTTGCTAAGATACAGAAAGTCTTAATACACGATGTGATCCATTTTGAAATTGTCTGCTAGGAGACTTGGAAGCCTTTCATTCTGTTAGCCACAACCACAAACAATTGTGGGACTTCCTGAATCGTTTCGTTCTTTCTATACAAAAAGCTAATGCTCTCCATAAATCCACGGAGGGCAGAGTCCATTCCTGGTTAGTGGTATGGGGTTTTGGATAGAAAACTAGCAAGAATATGTCTTGATTGGTATGGAAAGTGGAAACTATCTTTGGTAAGAATGCCAGGTGCAGGCAGATGCATACCTCATCCTTGAACAATACTGTGTATGGGGGTTCTGTTGTAAGTGCCATAAGCTCAGACACTCTTCTGGCTGATGTAATTTCCACTAAAAGGCTACCTAGATCAGAGCATGTGGCTAGTGGCTCAAACGGGGGCTTGGTAAGGGTTGGAAGTACCAAATTAAGGTTCCATTGAGGCATTGATTTGATAGCTTGTGGAAACCTTCTACTTAGTCCTTTCAGGAAGTAGCTCACAACTGGGTTTGAGAAGAACCCTCCAAGTGGACCATGAAAGGTGGATATCGCTGCCAGATGGACCTTGAGCGATGACACTGATAAACATCCCCGACTGAAGTGAAGAAGGTCGTCCAAGATGGTGTGTACTAATGCCTCATTGGGGGGAGATATTTGCTTGCTGGCACCAGTGGCAGAAGCACTTTCATTTTGACAGGTATGTTGACCTTGTCAAGGGCTTCCTGCTTTCCATCAATATTTTCCTGACTTGTTGAGAGCATTGCAATTCCTGTTGGTTCAACTATGAAGATTCCATACTGGTAAGTGGAGAGATTGAAGTTTTGTATGACGCAGTGGACCCTGATTCTGGGTGAGTAGGTCCAGATGCAGCAGTAAGGTGAGAGGAGCTGTCACCAGTGGGTCTAACAGAGTGGGAACCAACATTGGCAGGGCCATACTGGTGCGATTAGAATCACTGATGATCTGTCTCTTTTTGTCTTTGCCAGGACCTTGTGAATCAGCAGAAAGGGTGGAACACATAAAGAAGACCTTCGCTCTAGATAAGTTGGAAGGCATCTGTCTGGGAACCCTTGCTGAGCCCTTGGAAAGAGCAGAATTGTGTGCATTTTGTGTTTTCCTTTGTAGCAAACAGGTCCATATGCGAAGTTCCCACCTCTGGAAAATGGTATGGCCCACATCTAAGTGGAGTGACCATTCCTGAGTCAGGATAGAACTGCTGAGGGAGTCCGCCAGTGTGTTTTGGGACGTGAGTAGGTATGAGGCTTCCAGATGAATTCCCATAGGAATGGAGAAGTTCCATAGGGCTAATGCCTCCCTGCAAAGTGGAGGGGAACGGGATCCCCCTTGTTGGTTTATATAAAACACTGTAGCAATATTATCCATTTTTACTGACACAATTTTGCCCATCAAATGGTGTTGGAAGGTCTGGCATGCTAGCTTGATTGTTCATAGCTCCTTTACATTGATGTGGTCTGATAGTTCCTTCTGGCTCCAACAACCTCATGTTCTCAGATGGTTGAGATGGGCCCCCCAACCCAGGTCTGATGCATCTGTCACTAGTATAACAGATGGTTGGGGCTCTGAGAATGGGATGCCGGCACAGATTATATCTTGGTCTGTCCACCGTTGGAGGGAGTCCAGGATATATGATGGTATAGTTATTATCTGGTTCAAAGGATTGCTGGACGGTCGGTAGACCAAGGCTAGCCAAAGCTGAAGGGGTCTTAGGTGGAGTCTGGCATAGATGACCACTTGCATGCAAGCCACATAGTGACCTAGCAGTTTTAGGCAGGCTTGGACTGTGGTAGAAGGGTGGCAGGACATACTGTATATTGTTGCCACAATATTTTGGAATCGAGAGGCTATAGTGGTGTTTGAGTCTAGTGTGGCTCCTATTAATTCTATTTTTTGGGCAGGTATTAGTGATGACTTCTTTTCATTTATACAGGCCCAAGTTGTCGAACATATGCTTTATAAGTCCTATGTGAGTGGACACCTGCTCCCTGGACCTTCCCTTTATCAGCCAATCATCCAACATGGAAAGATGTGCACCTGTTGCTTCCTGAGCAATGCTGCTACTACCGCCATGCATTTTGTAAAGACTCTGGGGGCTGCTGGCAGTCCAAAAGGGAAGGCTGTGTATTGAAAATGTCACCCACAATGAATCTCAGGAACCTCCTGTGCCTCAGGATAACTGAAATATGGAAATATGCATACCTGAGGTTGAAGGCAGCATACCAATCTCCAGGGTCTAGAGAGGAAATAACTGAAGTCAGGGAGACCATGTGAAATTTTGTTTTCCTTCCAAATTTGTTCAGATTCCATAGGTCCAGAATAGGCCTGAGGCCTCCCTTCAACTTGGTGACCAGGAACTACATTGAACAGAATCCCTTCCCTCTCATTTCTACATGGACTTCCTCCACTGCTCCTAGATCCAGTAGTAGTTGTAACTCTGTCCAGAGCTGTTTGTGAAATGGGTCCCTGAAAAGGGACAGGGAGCAGGGCTGAGGGGGTGGCGGGGGGAGCAAATGGAACTAGAAAGAGTACCCCAGTTCCACTGTGCCTAGCACCCAGCTGTTGGAGGTGATTAGAGACCATGCATGGTAGAAGTGGAATAAGCAGTTTAAGAACAAGGGGGTTACATTGTGCAATGTTGGTATTCTGTCCTCAAGCGTGACTTCAAAAGTTTTGTTTTGGTCTCTGTGGTTGTTTTGAGGGGCCATTGTTCCTATTGGACAAGAAGTATGGTCTTCTGTTATTGCTGTTGTTAGAAGCATTCCTGCCCCATCTGTGCCCAGAATCTTGCCTTTGCTGTGGGCGGTAAGGTTGGGGAGGAAGTTGGAGCTTGAAGTGGTGTCTCTGTATGGCTGGGGCATGCATACCCAGTGATTTAAGTGTGGCCCCAGAGTTCTCCAGACTGTATAATTTTGAATCTGTTTGTTCTGAGAATAAAGATTTATCTTCAAAGGGAAGGTTATGTACTCAGGGGTTGAAGTATAATTTGGTGGGCCCTGGAAACTTCAGGCATGGGTGGGCCCCTCAATACCCGTCCCGAGAACCCACCTCTTTCCCCAATACTCCCCCCCCCCACATCCCAGCAGCACCCCTACCCCCCAAAGTCCTTACTTCTGCTGTTTGCACACTGGCCGACCAGCCACAAGCTGCCCTGCCCTGCAGAGGGGAAATTCACAAACTCCCGGCCTGCTACAGCTCTCTGCTGGCTGGTCTTAAGGCACAGCAGGGTTTAGGGTGGACCCCTGGAACGCCACGTTCCAGCTGCTCATGCTATTTTTAGCAGGCCCCCAGAATGCAGCGTTCCTGTCCATTCCTCTATTTTTAGGGGCCCTGCGTTCCGGTGCGTTCCCCCTTACATTAACACCTGCGTGTATTGTCTGTTGAACTTCATAAGGAAGGCTATACGCTTGGAGCCAAGAACTGTGCCACATAGAAATGCGGGAGGCCATAGCCTGAGTCACTGCATCTGCTGCATCCAAGGCCCCTTGCAGGGAGGTTTGGCCACTGATTTGCCGTTGTTGACTAGAGTAGCGAACTCCTTTCTAGACTCAGGTGGCAAGGAAGCTGAAAATTTATTCATAAAGCCCCAAGTATATTGGCTCAGGATCGCTTGCTGACTAACAACTCTAAACTGAAGACCTCCTGTAGAGTACACCTTTCTACCATAAATGTCTAGCTTTTTGGCCTCCTTGGCCTTGGGGGTTGGTACCTGTGCCCCTTACCTTTCTCTGTCATTCACGGCTGCCAGGACCAGGGACCCCAGGGAGGGGTGGGTATACAGATAGTCATAGCCCTTAGAGGGTAAAAAGATTTGTGTTCAACCTGCTTAGGTGTAGTGGGCACTGAGGAAGGGGTTTGCCATATGGTTTTCTTAGTCTTATCAATAATCTTTATTAGAAGTAAGGCTACCCTAGATAATCCTGAAGAGGACAGAATGTTTATCATTAGGTCAGAGGATTCCTCACTGACTTCCAATGTTTCAATTCCTAAACTGCAAGTTACTCTCCTGAGTAAGTCCTGGTATGCCTTGTTAACTTCCAAGGGAGGTGCTGGAGTGGTCCCTGTGACCATCTCCTCGGAAGATGAGGAGGAAGATTCCCTCATCTGGTTGAGGTCACCCAGATCGGCAACCAGATCCCCTTGCAGTACCAGGGGTTCAAGTCCATCTGCAGCACCAGTGGTCTCGGTTTTGGTGTTGGTGTATGTGCTCCTCGGTATTGAGCAGAGGGCCAGTAGAAAATCTCTGCCTGGTGCGGAGTCCCCCCCGGAAACTGTCTCATACCTAGTACCCTGGGTCTGTTCCCCAAAATCATTGGGAAAAAGTGGGTAAATTGGGGCTCTTGGGCTTGGTGGTAGGCCCATGGTGTCCAAAAAGGCCAGTTATTCAGCTTGATCCTGGAAGCTATCTGAATATGACTCTGGCTTATTGTACAACTGCAATTTTCATTCTGGGGTTTCTAACATTTTATGTATTTATTTTAACTTCAGCCTTCCTGAAAGGTTTTAAAAAACAATATATATGCCTATACTTTAACTTCTCATTAACTGTTTTAAGAAACAGGAAGAGGGAATTTTCCTACCCCCCCCCTTTTTTTTTTTTTGTTAAATAAGACTCCAGAAATACTGCTGAAGAAGAACTTTCTGCAGATTCTAGGGGGAGGAAGTAGGTGCCCCAACACAGGCATGCAACAGACTTTTAGAAATTCCAAGGGGTGAACACCCCTACTGATCATCGAGCCTCTTGATAAGCAAAGTTGCCACCCCATCCTCCTCTTGTGAAAAGTTTCTGAACAGTCAGCAAAAAGAGAGTAACACTTTTGAGAACTGCAGACTTTGAAGAACACAGCTTTTCTCTGGTAGAACCCAGGACTGCATAGATGTACCTCTTACCTCCCCTCAGCTTTCGCAGTGCTGGGGACTCTCAATTGAAAATCTATAGGGAGGAGGAGAAGTGTGGCTGATGGGAGGCTTAAAAATTAGCAGAAGCAGAAGCAGCATGGGGGAAAAATTCCTCCTGCTCACAGTGGAGGCACGGTAGGGAGGGATGAACCTTACTGCCTTCTTCTATAGCTGTTTCTGCTGCTCTCTGGGCCCAGTGCAGGCATCTGCAGGGATTGAAGATCCTTTGGAGAGGCTCATCCCATGAATTTTAGAAGGTCCTCAGCCTCTTGGTAGTCTCCGCCTCTTGTGGCCCTTATGAGACTATTTGAGGCCTCTCAAACCTGAATATCTCATAACTGCCCTACCAACATCAAGACCCAGAACATGTTCAACGATGATATGGGGAATGAGCAGTGTATTTTATAAGGCTCACCAATAAGGTCCACAGGCAAGAGACCAATGGCTCCAGCTCACCTTCTCTGGCACCCCAGAAGATCTCAAAGTCAATGGGATTTAGAATCCTAAATCACTCTTAAAAATAGAGCTTATGATCCTAAGTCATTCAGGCATTTCTCAGAATTTGGGTATAGAATTGTGATGCAATGTGAAAAGAGATTTGAAAGAGATTATGAACCATAAAAGCAGAGATTAAGCCACAGAGCCAATGAAAAGTAACAACTCCAAAGACTTCCAGATTGGTGAGCCAGTGAGAGGATATGTGAGGGGGAAAGCAGCAGAAACTCACAAAGTCCTGTAGTGCATTCTAATACCCCAGAAGCTATAAACACCAGCTAATACATTCAAATGTCAAGTCTTGGTGAGTGAGAGAAATGGCAGTTGTGAAATCTGCACCTTGTAACAAGAGGACAACGACCAACCAACATGGTAGAGTGAGACACATCACAAAGTTGTGAGTGCATAACAGTCTGTTTTTCAGGGACAGCTATTTCTCAAAGGCAACTCAGAATGCGTTTCTATGTGTGTCCAGAAGTCAGGAATGGAGTTACCAAAACTGATAGGGAAGCATTGCCAGATACATCTTAACACTGCTTAACAGTTATCTTAGCACTTAACACAATGGAGTTTTGAAAGATTAAAAAATGTGGCAAAAATGCCAAAATTTTAAGAAATATTAAGAGTTCTCACTTTGATAAGGAAAACAGGGATGTGGCTACTACACTGCAGAAACCTATACCTCTCCCCAAAATTAAGAATGAGGAGTTTCAGCTCATCAAGGGACTTGATTGGCTGGACTTTCATAAAGGCTTTATAATGAGACAAAAAAATCCTGCTTAAAAGTAGCTACATTGTTTCACAGATTATAGAATGAGAAGGGACCACTGTGATTATCTAGTCTGGCCTGCTGTATGTGACAGAGCACAGAATTCTCTAATTCTTATTTGAACTACAGAAGAACTTTTGGAGGGAAAAAATCCAATTTTGATTTAAAAATTGCAGGTGACAGAGAATCCACTTCAACCCTTTGTAAATTGTTCTTATGGTTAATTACTCACACTGTTAAAATTGCATCTTGTTTCTAGATTGAATTTGCTTAGCTTCAACTTTTAAGTGTAAGAGCACATGAATGAAGAAGGTATATCCAGCCATAGGAGCTTATACCTTCTCTGGTAACAATGAAGACCCCTCTGTTCTCCAGTTTCTGTTCTGATATATGTATTTATAGACTGTGATCAAGTCACAGAGTCCTCTTCGTTAAACAGGTTGAGATTCTTGGGTCTATCACTATGAGGCATCTTTTCTAATTCTTTAACCACTCTTGTGGCTCTTTTCTGAACCCTCTACAATCTATAAAAAAAAAACAAAACCAAAAACCAACACTTCTTGAATTGCACACACCAGAACTGGATACGGTATTCTAACACCAGTCACTTTGGTGATAAACACAGAGGTACCATAACCTCCTTGCTCCTATTCAACATTCTCCTCTTTATACATCTAAGGATCATATTAGTGATTTGGACATTTGGCCACTGTGTCACCCTGAAGACTCATGTTCAGCTGATTATCTACCATGAATCCCAAGACCTTTTTAGAGTGATTGCTTCCTAGCATAGAGGCCTTCTCTCCTGTAAGTATGGATTGCATTCTTTTCTCCTAGATGTATGATTTTGCACATAGGCATATGGAAATATATAAATGTTGAGTAAAACTCAACTGTTCTCGGTGGTAACAGAGGACAGAACAAGGAGCAATGGTCTCAAGTTGCAGTTAGGGAGGTCGAGGCTGGATATTAGAAAAAACTTTTTTACTAGGCGAGTGGTGAAGCATTGGAATGAGCTGCCAAGGGAGGTGGTGGAGTCTCCATCTTTGGAGGTGTTTAAGGCCCGGCTGGACAAAACCATGACTGGGATGGTTTAGTGGGAGTGGTCCTGCCTCTGGCAGGGGGTTGGACTAGATGACCTATGAGGTCCCTTCCAACCCTAGGATTCTATGATTCTATGAAATTTCTGGAATCCTGCAGAAAACACGAGAAACTGTGCATTAGGTGGCTGTCCTAAACAGAAGTTTATGGGGAACAACCATCAGCCCCCTAATCCAGGAGCAGTACATGCTCTCCAAAGTTCCTATGTAGGAGTTCCAAACCCCTGAATTTGGTTCCTTACATACAGACATATTCAGAGATAGGGATCTGATGCACAGCCCACTTTCTCAATGCATAGGTAGTGAAGAAAATCCCCGATGCACGTTGTGCACCCACACCCCTTTCAACTACAAGTACAGTGGGGCTGCCACATTGATGCAGACCTTTCTAGAGCTCAGAAACACCAAACTGAGTTAATATGTGGAGAAAAAAAACCACACACCCCTGTCAGATTCTCATCTGGTACAAATCAGATTAGCTCTACTGAATTCAGTGGCCACTCATGAACATCAGCTGAGGACCTGACCCACTGTGCTGGGTTCTTTTTAAAAATTCCTCAATATATGACCAAAGGAGAAAATTAACTTAGAAGGCTGTTGTTGATTACGCTGTACTTTCAAAATCATCATATTTAATGTGGGGTGAAATGTCACTGACTTAATAGATTTTCCACTCTGAGTTAAGTGAAGGGGAAATAAAACCACACATACTACAGGTAGGTAATTATCCCAGCTGGCTTCTAATAATAACAACAGACCACAGTGTTAATTGTATGGATGGGCATAGTGTCAGAGAGCTGGTCACAGCCTTCTTTGACTGAATGCTCTGTTAGTGTTTTATGAAAACAAGGGTGTATGGGGGGGAAATGTGCCAAGCTGGCTAAGCAGACTCTTCAGTATTTCTTTTCACTTTTGGAGGGATGTTTGTGTATATGCATGTTTAATGAAACAACTGCACAGTAGCCATAGTTTTCCTGTTAATCAGAAGGAGTAATTGGTGTAATGGATCAGGTTCAAGAGACATAAAGCTTTACTAGAAATGTACAAAGGGAGGGAGAGCAGGCACACAATATGAAAATATTACCTTTAGAGATTTTTCAGAGTGTTCAACCAAACTTGTACCACACCCCTGTTTTGAACTCTGGTAATTCAGATAAAATGTGGCCCACACATGAATCACACCTTTTCCATAACCAAAAACCACCTCTGTTTTTGCCCATTTCTAGTTAAAGTTAACTTTTAAAACAGCCATTAGTTGTTTATTATCTGTTTATTGTTTGGCTGCTTTATAAAATGTTTTTAAGAGCTTGTCTACAATGTGTGACAAGCCAGGATGTGAATGAATCTACAGCACTGCATGCCACAACTACTTGCTGCTCTGTAATATCTTTCGTGGACATTGCTACAGCACAGTGAAAATCCTGGAGCGTGACTTGATGTAGATGCAGCAAATTGGTGCACTTCTTTAGATTCACTCCCTGACTTGCCATACAGTTACTTGCCTTACAGACTAGTCCTAATTGTACACATTACTAAGCAGACAGTATTTTCTAATGCTGAGATTTTAGCCATGGATTTTTAAAAGCATTCATATTAGTGCAATGTATCCATTCCCATGACCCTTTCTGTTCAAATAAAGTTGGGCTCACAGCAGAAGTACATAGCTGGGTGTGTGAGAAATAAGTTTGTTGGCTGTTGCTTGGAGCAGTAACTGGCTGCTAAGTGGACAGCTGTAAGTGGGGATGCTTATCTTTTTACCACCCCTTTCTGGTGCAGCACTGGGACTGGAGGCAACACATCTTGACAGGATGCTGAAATAAACTATAAAGACTCTTGAACCTATTACACCTGCTGGGAGATGGTAGGCCACCATCCATAAATGAAGGCCCTCCCAACTCAACTGAGAAAGAACAGCCAGGGAACCCAGGCCATAATTAAATACTGTAGACAACAAATGAAGAAACAGGGATAGGAGTACAGGACACAGGGTGAACACTCAGGTAACCAGAAGAGGCCACTGAACATCCTCAGCAGTGCCCACTGCTTGTCAAAGGCATTGAGAGAGTCCACAGATGCTTCCCAAAGGAATACTGCTCAGTGGTGTGACTTCATAAAGGATCAGGAATAAGTCTCACAGGGTGCAGAGCACCTCATCATCCAACTTGCTCCTCCTGGAGTGATGAGTGGCCATCTTGGCCAGAGGCAGGAGGAAGTTTGTAAGGGGCTCTCATAACTTTGTGAGGCTACACGTATGTGGGCTGTGCACAAAGCAGCAATGTGGTTAGAATTGCAGCCAGAACCTCAGTAAGAGGTTCTGGAGGACCCAGAAGAGGGGCTACAATCTGATACACCCTATCTGGATGTGTGCTAGGGCCTCTCTCTTGCTGTAGAAAGGACATGTGCCAGTGGAGTTAGTGAACCATTCCAAATACAGGCCCTCAGTCTCATTTCCATGAAGGAACCACCAACTGATATCCCTGGTGGGCTGAGAAATCAGAGTGGAGTACAGGCTGGCCTATAAGTACACTCTCCTGAAGTGCCCCCTTCCTGGAATTATGTTCTGTGTAGGCAGAGGGAAGAGGGAAGGGCTAAGAAACTGCACCTGAAATGGTTATGGTTAGGAAAGCTGCAGAGCAGAGAAAGAGCAAGGGAGGGGAAAGCATTAAAATACTCCTTCTAGGCCCTAGCACTCTACATCATTTTGCAGATTTTTTTTTTTTCTCCTTCACCATACCAAGTAGATAGAAGCACAGAGGGGGTGACCTAATGACACACTTCTGGGTAGTGCTCCACATTCTGAGAAGTCCTGCACTAATGGTTTGGAGAGGCAAAATGGAATCTAATCTGGATTCTGCAATTTCCTGCTAGTTGAACTTGGGCAAGTCACACAAGCTCTGTTTCCCCAACTGTAAAAAAGGAGATATGACTATTTAATTGTCTTTTTAAAGGAATATAAGAACTTGAGATGAAAGGCACTCCCTAACAGAGAAATACTGCTGTGTTTGTTGTTTCTATATATTTGTATAGGATTCTCTTTCTGTATTCCAGAGGTTTTTTTCTGAGTTTTGGTACTAAGATAACTTTGCTCATTTTTATGCATAGTTCCCTCATCTAAGCCTTATATATTAAGAAAGGACCCCCTATAACAGAATGAGGGCAGCTCAGAGTGCTGCACAACTGACTGATAAGTCTCCCTTGATCATACAAATACTCAAGAGCTGTCTCTACAAAGCCAAAAATACTGCACTTCAAAACGACCTCCTCAGTGGGCTGGAAAGTTTAGGATTTTTTTACCCACAATTTAATTTATAATAATATGCATGTCTGTGCATTTACATTACACACAATCCTAAAATATTACGCCTGCGCTTTGATGTCAGTAAAACCACTTTAAAGTTGGAACAACTTCATCAGCTAGAATGGTGTTACCCTTTATTTACATCAGTGTTACGGAAATTAGAAAGAGATACAGTATGCATTTATGCCACAGCTTCTTCATCACAGGTTCCTTGGGAGATAAAGCTAATGGCTACGTCTATGCTAGGGGCTTAAGTCGACTTAAGCCTGCTTAAGGGTTATATTTAGAATTTATTAAGTCAACTTAAGCACTTGCTTAAATTGACTCCCACCCTGTAAGCTGGCTTAAGCTTTTAAGTCGAATTCGCAGGGCAGGAAGCCCTGGGCCCCCCTTCCAGTCCCTCACAGCAGGTGGCAGAGGCTTAGAGCTGGCTCCTGCTGCCTGCAGTGAGGAGCTGGGAGTCTGATCTGGCCCCCAGTCTCTTGTTGCAGGCTGCAAGGTCTAGGAGCTGGCTTGGAGCCCAATCTGACCCAGAGCTGCTTGCTGATGTGGGCCCAGTCAATTTGAGTAGGCTACGAGCTGCTTGCCTATGGCGGCAAGAGGCTCCGTGCCAGATAGGGCTCCCAGCCAGCTCCTAACCCTTGCAGCCTGTGGCAAGGGGCTGGGGGCCAGACGAGGCTCCTATCACCTCTCTGCAGGTGGCAAGATCCAGCTCCCAGCCCCTGCCATCTGCTGCAAGAGGCTGGGAGCCAGATTGGACTCCCAGCCCCTTGCTGCTGGTGGCAGGAGCCAGCTTCTGGCCCCTCAGCCTGCAGCAGGGGGCTGGGATCTGGATTCAGCTCCCAGCCACTTGCTGGTGGCCCCCATAGCCAGATCAGGCTCTGTGAGTGCCATAGGAACTGGGGCAGGGCTGCCCAGGTATGTTTGCACTGTGTCCAGTGCAGACATACCTTGAAGTTGACTTAACAAGGTTGACTTAAAATAAACCTTGTTAAGTTGACTTCCAAGGCGTCCCCCGCCCCCCAATGTAGACATAGCCAATGCGTGCTCGAGGAAAGCCAGGTGATGTTCTAAAGAATGCAGTTATAATAAGGCTTGATGGAGTTAATTGCTATGGAGCAGAGGCTGTATCTCAGAGAATGCAATGAATAGTGGACCAATTTGTTCACAATTATGGCATTATTTCCTGGCTAGGAATCAAACTGGACACCATTTTTAGAAACCAAATACACGTTGACCTTCCTTTCTGAAATGTGAAGCGTGTTGTAAACTAGTTCAGAAGACATTCAATGCTTTAGAAACTGAGAGAAGATGATTTGAAAAGAAGCTGCTTTTGAGCTGCAGCCATTTTTTAGATATCTTATTTTTAAGTGCACATTGTAGATTATGGAGAGAACAAGATACGAGGAACTGGTCATTAAAAAGCAGAATTGCCATTTTAGTGTTCCACTGATGATACAAAGACATTGAGGTTGCTGCTCAAGGCTGAGAGCATTAATGCCTTGACAGAATTACATACTTACAAAATCATTACTTAAACTGTGCACACATTATCCAGATTTTTCATTAACCAGAGTTAGTGCAGTTGTGGAAGAGAGAATGCATGAGTGTAAAAGTATGTTGCATACACATCACAAGATTCCTCAAATAAAAGAGAGCCACAGCAAAATCCAGCACAAAAATTTGAAGAGCTATGACAATATTAAGTTGATTAGAGAGATGTGATACCTTTTTTCTTGGCACTTATGTTTGACCTCATTCTTCCCTCAGGTCTCGTCCCCCCCCCCCGCCAATATAAAGTGCATTTTCAGTTGTTTTCTAAAGATTCTGTCCTCATGGTCATGCCTAATGCAAACTGCTGTGAGGCCAGTACTAGTTGCGGCTAATGCTTTGTGTAACAGGAGGTGCACCTATGACACTGGCTTTCAAATAGGGTGTGGATAAATTTAGTGAAGTTGGCTAGCATGTGTCCTTTCACATGCTGTATAGCTCAGGGTTCTGTCATCTGCTGGTCCTCAAAACTTTTAATTCTGTCAACGCCTGATCACCTCCTCTCATAAACATCTGCTACTTAATTGTCAAAACAGTCCTTCCTATAGACCACTAGGAAAGGCTCTATTTGTGGTCAACGTACACAGACCACAGTTTGAGAATCAGTGCCTTAACTAGGTTGTTCTGGTTGACTTCTGAGTCTTGTGAAAACAAAATGTTGGTAAGGTGAGCTATATACTAGGTATAAGTAGTGGTAGCCACAAGAGCTGATCGTGAGGACTGATCACCACCAGAAACTTCTAGCAAAGTCACTGGGAGTTGCAAAAGCTCAGAACTTCTCAGGAATCACATCAAATACTTAGTTTCTTCCAGTATAATCAGAGCCCTATCCTGCAAACATGCACATGCAAAACTGTGGACATTAACAGTTACACTGAGCAGAGTGGAACACTCATGTGACTAAAGTTACACATGCATACATTTGCAAGGTTAGGGCCTTAATTTGACTTTCAAATGGCTTACATATATTAAAACTCTCTGTTGTCCTTGGCAATTTATTTGTTACATTGAAACCACACAATATCAATCCTGGCAGGCCCAAAATGTGATATAACATTATTCTATATATACAATCTGCTCTGCAAGAGACCTTATTTTGTATTAATAATTATACAATCTTCATGAAAAGTCTACAATTTCTTTGTGTGTGTTTCACACTCTAAACCAGAGGTGGCCAAACTTACGGAACTCAAGAGCCGCACAAGTCGATTATTAAACCTTCGAGAGCCGCACTGAGACATGTAACCACATATTTTTACCTACTCCAAAATTACTAAGCTTCAAATTCATTGCGCACTTTAATTTTATTGTAAAAATAGGGCAAATATTGATCCACTAATGTTAGATTCTAATAATTATTTAAGATTGCCATGAAACTAGGCCTATACAGTAAAAAATTTAGCTGTTGCTAGATGTAGAACACTACAGGCTTGTAGCAAGTTTTTTTTTAAAATCTGGGCAGTAACTTATCAATGCAGCAGGTAAAAGCAATGCTGCTCTCTAAGTATCGCACAATGTTTTGAATTTCATTGTGGAATATCATGCTTCACAGCAGTAAGTTGTGCCAAAAATGGAAAGTAATCTATGTTCAGTTTTATACTTTTCTCCTTTGTGTTTTCATTTCCTAGTATTCCACATCATGTTTAGGACTTGTAAAACATGATTTTATTTTAACAACGAGTACACTGCATTAGGGCCTATAAGAAAATCTAAATATGCTATGGCTTCTCTCCCCCACCCCCCGTTGCTGCTTCCCTGCTGTCTCTTGCCGCGCTGCTGCTTCTCTGCTCTCCCCCACCATGCTGCACTTCTGCCTCCCACCCCACCCCGGCACCTACCATGCCCCCGCTTCCCTGCCAATATTTCTGCCAGTAAACTTGCTCACTAAAATACTCATGGACAATGAAGAGAAAAGGTCTGAGGACGCAGACACAATTAATTTTAAAATGAGAGTAATAGTAAGGGAAAATACTGCTCTCATCTTAATCCTGTGAAGAGATGCACACAGGGACACCTTTTCAACTGTTCAGAATCACAACAGATCAATGACAATTTTTGGGGACATAAAGTGCTAGATCAGAGCCTGTTTCAGTAAGTGCTTTGGAGTCCATGCACAGAAGATACTATAGAAAAAATCCCACTGAGTTTATTCGGTTTGGGGTCAGGCCCTGTATAAATTCTAAATATTAATATTTGGTTTTTATAATACAAAGTAAAATCTTTATTGGTGAGAGATTTTTTTCAGAAAGTTTACAACACAATTTTCCATCCTCAGCCCTTCACAACAATTACTCTCGTCTAATGGGCTCAGATACCCATAAAGTCATTCATGAAGACTGCACTGAAATATAAGTAGATTTAGACTATACATCAAAAAAAAAAAAAAGAATTAATACATATTGAATGTTATTTAATCAGTAGAAGTATAATGCTGCTATTGAACTTTGCAGTGAATGTAAACTATCTTGGTAATTGACTTAGTTATATTAATTAAAATTTTCGTATAAAATAAATGTGCTAGCAGTTCCTTCTGCAAACAGATGACATACTGATGTCTCAGGCACACTTGTTCAATCGACTTAAGGCATTTTTCTTCTAAAGCCAGTTTTCTGTAGTGGTGGTCTATCCTAAGTCTAAATCATTTTGCATGCTGAAAATGAACCATGATCCATAATAAGTACTTGTAACATTCTTTAAATAGAGGGTTCTTTTAATAACCTTTTGACAGTAGCCAGTGTTTTGGATGTAACATGTGTGTCCATTTTCAGTCATTTCTGATGATTCTTATTTAATTCTCAAAATAGAAATACAAGAGAAATAATTCTGCATTATATTACAATATCTGGAAATGCCAGGTTATTTTTAAAAAAGAAATTTCAATTGCTGACTATCATCCCTTATCTGTTGTTCATTGTAGACTTGTTCTTGAGCAATTTATGTTGCCAGTTTTAAAAATATTTACCCAAAAACAATATCAAAAAGTATTTAAAAAATCATGCACTGATGAAATTAAAGATGGTATCATTATTCACACAGACAAGGAGGGTAGAAATTAATACTGTGTGTGGGTAAACTGTAGAATCTGACAGTTATTTGCTCTGAGTGCTTGCTTTTCTCTGCTGGCTCTGACAATGCTGCCCCCACCCCTGCGGGCTCTCACATCGCTGCTCCTCCCCTCCCTTCCCCGACTCTGACCAGGCTGCTTTTTCCTGCAGCTCTCACAAGGCTGCTCCTCAGCTGCCGGCTCTCACCCTGCCACCGCTTCTTTGCTGTCCCCGACCACTGCAAATTTCTCTCCCCTGGCTCCCGCCATGCCGCCCTTCCCTCCCGTGCTCTCCTGGGAGCTGCAATTTTTCTTTAAAGAGCCGCATGCGGCTCGTGAGCTGCAGTTTGGCCACGTCTGCTCTAAACAAATCTTTTAGTGGTCTTCTTTCAGTCAAATAATGAAGAAACAGACTAATGCCACTCATGAAACATCCTGAAACAATAATCCAGCATGCATATGTCTGACATGGAATGTCACAACACATAATCCACTAGTCTGTGTGCGCTATGCTTGCTTTTCTTCGCCCAATCCATATATATGTTCTGTTACAGATCTTAGTTGGAAAGCCTGGCTCTTTAACTCAAGTAGGAATTCCTGCCTCTCTCTCTCTCTCTTTTTGTGTGTGTAAGCACAAGAGGTCCTTGTTTCAGTCCCAGTGAGTGAGCTGGGATAGTGGCTATCAGACAAGGGGGCTAATCTGGGAATCAGAATGCTGTTGGTCTCAAATGCTGAGGACAGACGTTCTTTGTTGAAAGGAAGTGTTGTCTACTGCTTAGTGTATGTTATATGTTCCTTTCGGTGCCCAACCCATAGAGGACACCAGTCTGTTATAGAATTTAGCTCTACAGATTGAGCTACAGCAACTCCTGTTTCTTGCTTGCATGGTTCCTAGCTCCTACCCTAGTCTGGATTTGGATGGTAGTAGTTATAGAAACATGAAACAGTAAAGGAAATTTTGATGTGAAAACCTTCAGTTTCAAGTTTCCAGGGGGCAGGATACAATTTATCATAAATCATTACAGAAATTGTTATTTTTCCAATGAAAAATGAATTTTTAAATTAAGAAAACTATCAGATTCTTCTTTAATTTTTTCTCTGTCAATAAATTACCTTGGTTCTTTAAATGCCTATTTTTTCTTCAACTTAATCATGTTCCTCTTTGTTCTGTGTTTGCTATTAGTTCACATTGTGTCTCTGCTCCTTTCAGAATTTCATATACCATCCTGCGATAGGCATCCCCCCCAAAGGAGACCTGTGCTATGATGGGGAGGTATAACAAGGTGAGCTGCCAATAGTGGGCATTATTGTAAAGAAATCAAACTTTTAGACCCTGGAAACACACTAATAAAAATATCACATGACATAATTTTGTTTGAACCATTCCACAATGCCATTTTGAAGACTCAGAGTCAGATCCTCAGATGCTGTACACTCATCTGCTTCCACTAGAATTAAAGGAACTAGGGGTGATTTAGATAGATTGAGAATCTGGCCTGAACCTACTACAATGAAAACACCAGAAACAGGTTTTTAAAAGTTTCCCCCCATTTAGGAAAGTATAACATAGACAGACCTATACAGCAAATAAATTAGCAGGTCCAGAAAGTTTACACTTCTGAGTCTTAAAAGAGAAGAAAAGAGATTAAAAAAGAATCCTTCACTTTTATGTTCAGAATTTCTTTGAGAACATAGTTTCCTGAGGACTAAGATGATGATTATTCCAGAAAAGAATAAAAAGATAGATACCATTTCTAGATCTGACAGCATAAACTTGATAGAGGGAAAAATCCAAGAAAGGATTATGCAGAACCTACAGTAGTGGGGAAACACTTTGAAAAGCATAGTTTAATTAAAGACCACCAGCATAAATTTAAAAGATGGAAGGTCTGTTATAATCAATGTAATGGGATTCTTCAAGAATTACTGCCACTGTAGACAAGAGAACTTGGTGGAAGTTATATACAGCACTGAGACTTTCACAAAGCATTTGATAAGGTACCACACTGAGTTTTATTGGACAAAGCACAGAGAAAACTGGTCCAGTTGTTAAAACAGCTTGCTGAACTGAAAACTGTGTCAAACAATGGAAAAAAAGAGGGCTGTAAATGGGAACTTCTCAACCTGAAAATGAAGTTTCCACTGAAGTCTGCTCTCCCTCATACTGGATATTGAGTTCTCTCTGGTTTTAGATGGAAGTCTCATGGGCTGGATTGTGACCTGGACTGTCTGGTTGTGCAAATGAATGAAAGAATAAAAACCTCTCTTACAAACCTGTGCGGCTATTCTGGCTTTTTGTCCGGGCACGTGGGAATGTGGCTACTCATTCTCAGAATTTGTTCAAAGAGCAAGTGGGCAGGGAGTGAGCAGAACCTCAGCTCCAACCCACCAACACACTGGGCACAGCAGTGGAACCTCAGTGTTCAAAAGGCCAACAATAAATTACTACCTTTCTGTGATCATCAAGGGGACAGAGGAGAGGTTTTGATTCAGCAGTATGTTTCTGAATCAAGGCCTCCCAGGGCTACTCGCAGGTAGGTGCAACTTACACGACTCTTGGCTGGGCCTACAATCAACTTCTAAATGCACGGATAATAGTTTGCTAGCAGTATCAAACCTGGACATCATTATAAATAATGAAGAATGGTGGAGCAAGTTAGTTACAGATGTTTACCAAGTGCCAGTTTGTGCCCTGGTGCTCTGTGGCTGTGCAAAAGTGAAGGATGTAAGGAACATGCACTCCTCGTCATTATCTCCCCACCACGTTTACCCTACACAGCAGAACACAACTAAGTTCTCCATCTTTAAGCACTGACGAAGTGGAATTTTCTCATGCAATAACAAAATTGGTTAGTCTTTAAAAGTGCCACCAAACGCCTTGTTTGCTTTGCTGAACTAGACTTAACAGAGCTACCCCTTTGGAACTTCTCAGCTGCAGTCCCTGTATTTCATAGAGCACTGGACTGTTCCTTCTGTGCACCCTCTGGCTGAGACATTCCAAAGATGACAGATAGGAGGAAGGCTTCCTCCTTCCCATTGCCTAGTCAGTTGTCTGGGCTAGCAAGGCGCATTCTGCAGGGAGAACAAGCTGAATAGAATGTATCAGAGGGGAACTCTTGTCTCCTTAAGTCCTCATGTGTCACAACACTCTCTCTAGGTCTCCAGAGCACCCACTACATGAGGTGCTTTAAGGCACAGTGGAATTTAGGGTTTTCAGGAAACAATGCATTAGGGGTCATGTGTGTTCCATGTATGATGGAGTGGGAGTTCTTCATAATATTTTGTATGAACATTTGTGTGCCTCAGTTTCTCCGAAGTGGTTCATGGTCAACTAGGAGTTGGGAAAAGGTTGTTTACTCTTTGCAGAGACTCAGAGATCTGGATATGTCTGATGCCCAGCAGTTTAGGACTACAGGCCCATGGAGGGCCCAAGAAGACAAGGGCCACTCCAATTGCCCAGACACCTAGCAACAAATGACCATGGATGCTCTTCCATCTTCTATTAGGAAACTTGCTGGGTGTGACCACCTGGAGAACAACGGACTAAGAAGGAAGGCCAGGTGGCAAGCTTCGCTTGGGAAAAACAACAGAGGACTGAATAGGGGCCAGGTGGGGTTGTTGAGTGTAGGCTGATGAAAGCAGAGAGAGATGCTCCTGAACGAAGAAGGTCCGAGGGCTCTGGGTTCAGAGACTGACCCAGAAGCTGCAACTTTTTGTTCTTTCTCTTAACTAAGTGTCAGAAAAGGGTTAAGTCATTTGGCCTTGAAAGCCACGTAAGCGAAATGTCAGATAAAGGTCAAGTTAGTTGGCCTCGAAAGCAATGTAAGCAAAAAGTTAAGGCATGAAAAGTCTCTACAAGGCGCGAAAAAAATCTCTACCCAGCAACCGGCTCAAACCAGTTGAGACTGCTGCTGCAGTCTATAAAAGGGAGCCCCTCCCTCAGAGGAGTCGGAGTCGAAGCAGTGAAGAAGCGCACTGCCACGCCGACAGCCTGATCACCTGGAGGCAACTCCCCGGTCCAGGCATAGAGAGACCGTGAACAGCTGGCCACAATCTTAAGCCAGTGACTGTTAGCAAGCAATGCTCAAGGAGCTGGTGTCACAGTTCCTTGGGTAAGAGCAAAGCCAATTGGTAATTTCAGAGCCCAAAAGAAACATGAAAAGTGGTTATGAATAACAGTTTTAACTGCAGTGCAGTATTGGTTCAGGGGATAACAACAGGTTTAGGATTAGGAATAGTGATTACTTTAGTAGTGCTGGGGGTGGGATTTTGTTTGTTCATATGTTGTTTAAGAGCTATAAAAAGAATACATGAGGACGGGTTGTTTTAGGCTTATATTATTAAAAGTGTTCAGACAGGCAAGATCTTATCAGCTTGCTAAGTTTCTGCTAAAGCACCTGGTATTGCTTTCCTGTGGTAAGGTAACTTCCTCTTGACTGTGAATTTCTTGTCTTGTTAATAAAAGTTACATAAAGAGTGGAAAGCAAAAACTAAAGCCTCCAGTTTTTCTGTCCAGGCAAACTGGGGCCGGTGGCCCCAGCTCCCCACCAAACGAATCTGTTAAGCCATGTGGTTCAAGGCGGCAACACTAAGGGCTTTCCATACTGTGTTCCAGACATCTCATAAACCCTTCTGCTTTTACAATGCTGTCTGAGATGGAGTCACTCCAGTGGAAATTAGTGATGCGTTGCTCCCATTGGGTGTGCCCTCCCTCAGCTGTCCAATACAGGTGGACTTGATAGAGGGAGCTCCTGATGTGTAGGAGGGGTGCAGAAGTCTCTAAAGTTTGGTCTAAGGAGGCCATGAAGCAAAGTGGTTTACCCTAGAGAAAGAATGTGACCCTAAGGGAGTTTGTATGCTGAAAGGGTTTTCTTAGGGACTGTTCCATTGCTGCTCAAGAGCACCAGATCTCAGATTCATGAGACTCTGTAATTGTTATTTCCAATGAAACAGGTAGGGCAGGAGAAAGGGGAAGAGAGAACTGTTCCAGATCTAGCCATACCTGCAGATAGACCCCAACCTCCTAAATAGATCCTGAGAAGTTAGAAAGAGGGAAAACAATAACAGATGGCATGTTATTTGGACAAATGTAGCTGATACTGGATGGTGATTGTGATGGGGCATATATGAAACACAAAGACACACAGAAGGCAAGTAGAGGTGCATGACTGAAGAGAGTAAATTAAATATAGACTTGCAGTGCAACATGGCAGCACAAATTTCTTGTCATAAATCTGAGATAAGTAAGACTGTGTATTCTTCAGGGCTAGAACAGGGAAATGAATAGAACTGAAGAGAATGCAATATCAGGAAATGATACCGGTGCTGTACAAAATGCTGGTGAGATACTTTCTAAAACGGTGCACTTGGTAACTCTGAATACTGGAGGTTTTGTTCTTTGCATTTAATTTCATTCATTTGGGCTGGACTATGCCGTCCCATGAAGTGATTGTGCAGGGAGTGTGGTTCCCTCTGCATGACCCTCTGCAAGGCTGTGTTAAATCTTGCCTGACTTGTGGATCTCGGTGTAATGGGTCAGAGCAGGAACTATGCACCCAACACTACCTCTTCCCGCCCTGTTATCTCTTCCCTGGAAGAAATTGGGTGGGGAAGAGCAAAAATGGCTGGATGTGGTGGAGGAAGTACACTGCACCCTGTCTAGGGCTGTAGCAAAGCATCTTCCCCAGAACAGGAAGGCAGCAGGAAACAAATTATGCCTCTGAGTGCTTATCTAAATGGACATTAAGTCCATGGCAGCTGGGGTATGAATCTACCCTATATTAACCTGTGTGGTGCTAACTTGTTCAGATGGGCTGATGTTCTGTTCCATCCAGCTTTGAAACAGACATGCACTAAGGAACCATCAGCATGCATCCACAGAGTCCACACAGATCCTTAGGTCACGTCTACACTACCATGTACGCTGGCAAAACTTATGTCACTCAGGGTGTGAAAAACAACCCCATCCCCAGCAACATAGTTTTGACAGCATAAGTGGCAGTGTGCACAGCGCTATGTCGGCAGGGGAGCTTCTCCCATTGACTTTGTTATTGCCTCTCACTGAGCTGGATTTGTTATGGCAACGGGAGACCTCTCTCCCATCAGCATGGCTCTGACATCAATAGAGCAGTGCCTCTGTAAGCTTGGTCATGTAGACATGGTCTTAGTGCACAGCAGGCTACCATGGCATAAATTAATACCTCATCTTGCCACAAGGAATATTTGTGTCAACAAGCCCCGAGGACACAATTACTTCTAAGCTGGTTATCCTGCCTGCTTAGCTATACCTTACTCCTCACACAGGTCCTGATTTAAAGGCTCAGTCCAGCTCTGAAAGTCAGAATATTAATGTTAGACTGTTGCAATAGTGTAAATGTGGCTTCACTAGTGCTTACAAAAGGTAAGAATAATTCTCTCTGTCTTATATTTAATACCTCTGTTTACCTAGTTAACACTCTTATACTTTTCTCTTTCCCTCCTCTGCTTATTATTCAAAGAGTTGGGTCCTCAACTTACCCACCTCTGATCACTGTTTTTCAGTACAGCATTTTGCTAATAGTTCTTACCTTTCTTTGGTCACTTTGTTCAGAATTTTGGATCAACACCTGGCACTGAAGATGCATTATAGGTCAACTATTTTAATTTGCTGATCACATATCAGACAAGACCCTGATTTCCTTCAGTGTTCCCTCTTCCTCTCAGGAGACGTGTGTCTTTGTTCTCCTTCAGGAATACTGAAGCAAACAGTGTAATTTAATTTAGGGTTTTTAGAGCATTTATGCTGATTCTGTCAATAATCCATCCTTGCTATCTCAGAAGTTGCACTGTCTCATTTAATGACCTCTTGTTCCATGTACTTGAAAAATGTCTTTTCATTTATCGTAAGCTCCTATGTAATCTTCCTTTCATTCTCCACTTTTTGGTTTTCTCTCCTTTTTTTTTACACTCTCATGCGCTGTAAAAGACTGAATTTTAATGGATCTGTCAAGAATGAATGAAAAAAGGGTCTCTGAGCAGGCTAAAATCTATGGAAAGGATTATGCATGGACATGTAACACTGTCTGTTTATAGCTCTGTCAAAAATTATCATACGGAATGTGCAGAAAAGACTATAGACATTCAATTATTTTAGCTTCAACGAAGACAGAACTCAGAAATGTACTAAAGATTGCTTGATACTTTTATAATCTGTTTGGATCACTGTCTTGATCCACAACAGAATAAAAAGTTATAAAGATCTCTGAGTAACAGGAGCTGATCAAATCACTTTTAAGATTCTGGGTGATGAGTCACTGCTATGCTACTCTAGTCCTATGCTGGTGAAATGGAGTTCAGCCATGGTCAAACTGAAGTAACTAAAGGTCATGTCTACACTTAAAAGCTTTCAGAGGCACAGCTGTACGGACGCAGTTGTGCCTCTGTAAGAGTGTTTGTGTAACCTCATTCTGCCGACTAATGCGAGTTCACCTGTTCAAGTAATAAAATCAGCTCAACATGAGGAAGTAGCTACATTGCTGGGAAAGCATCTCCCATCAACCTAGAGCTGTGCACGCAAGTGTTTATGATGACAAAACTTATGCCGCTTACAGGTGTGGTTATTCACACCCTGACAAAACTTTTGCTGACATCTTCAAAGCATCTGACAAAGTGGTATTTTCTCCCATGAAAGCTCATGCAATAAATAAATGTGCTTAAAACTGCCACAGAACTCCTTGCTTGTTTTGCTGAACTAGACTGACAAGGCCACCTCTTTAGAACTTGTCATAAATGCTAGTGTAGACAGGCCCTATGTGATGCTCAAGGACCTTTACGGTCACTTTCACCTTAAAGCTGCAGAAAGGAGAACACATACCAAAATGAGGAGAAAGAGGATGGTTCTGTAAATGGTGTCCACTTTTCAGAACAAAAAGTATTGCATGATGATGTGGCATTGAAAATGGCATTTTTTATAGCCTATGGAACACACGTGGGAAAATCAGCACTCTGTCAGGTAGTTCAGGATAGGGGTTAGTCCCAGTGTTGCTCTTCAATGTGGGTGAATTCAGAACCAGGAACTTGCTTCCTACAATTTAGTAAATGAGACTCACTAAAAATCTGACATTGTTAGGCTATGTCTACACAATGAGCTAGGAGCATGTACCTCAGCTCATGCTACACATGTTCACACTATCTCCTCTGAACTAACAGGGGTATAAAGAGTCGGGTAGGCACAACAGCATGGGCAGCAGTGGCATGGGTAAGTTGATGCTAACTAAATCTCTACAGAGTTTGGGCAGGTTTGCACTTGATGTAGCACTGTCACGTCAATGCTGATAAAGTTTTTTGTACTACCAGGGCTATACTGCTAGTTGCACTTGGGCTAGCCTGATGTTTATGTCTATGTGAGCTGGATATCACACCTCTCGTTCACACTGCAGATAAAGCTTTACCCAAAAGGCTGTTAAGTTTTGTGCAGCAGCGGTCCCTAAATGGTTGATCATAATCAACTCCTGAATGGTAGTTGCCATTAAAATCCATGACTAGTGTGCCACCTGCTGGCAAAAGGTTGGAGACCACTATGTACAGTTTAGAACAGTGGTTTTCAACCTTTTGCAGATCCTAACATACTTAGTGGTGTGGTACAATCCTACAGGACACACCAGCCCACCCCTCTTAGGCCAAATCCAGCCACCTCCCCAGCTCTCTGTCATACACGTACCACTGTGTGATGGCACAGTAATGTGTCTTGACACAGTGGTTTAGAACAATTGGTTCAGAAGCACAATCAATCAATCAATCTCATTAGAATACCTGTAAAAAGGAGGGAGATGCTTTGCAAAGGCAGAAGTTCCACTTAACTGTGATTATACCAAGCAGACCATACATAGCAGTGTAAGACATGAATGACTAAACTACTTCATGATAGGGCAACCCTATGGAACCTCTTTTAATAGGGAATCCATTTAATACATCCCAATGTATTTCTGTCAAGCAAAAACCCTGTTATAACGAAGAATCACTTGGTGATGTAGAGTTATTTAAACAGACACATCTTTTTTAAAACAGTGCCTTCTCCAACCGTTCTGTCTTTTTATTATAAATGCAAAAGAAACATAATTCACTACCCTAGCAAATAAAGTCTGAGACAGAACTGATTTGGATGCTTGTGTGTTCTTTATACACTTGGTATGTTTTCTCTCATTTCAAACACAAATCAGTGGGAAAACTTGTCTCCCCTTTTAAAATAAAGTTTGATATACTGCATTTTCTCCCCTCATAGCAAGCAGAAATTGACAATGAGAGGTTTGCACTTTACCAGGACAATAATGAGCCCACTGCTGTCCTGAAGGAACTATATTTTTCTCATTCTGAAACGCTGCGGTGCCATTTACCATCAGTAACTGAAAATGAGCCTTTGCACCTATTCTGCTTTCGTTGCTGGGTCCAGACATGCTTCTGGAGCACATCCTCAAGAATGCAGTGCACAACAGAGATAGAATGAGGGGTGTCAGGTGGTTCAAGAGCTCCTCCCCTTTCAAAGTAAGTTATGCCACCTCCCCTGGAGCACACAGGCAGCTCCAGTTGTAACAATGACATTCACCAAGGCAATATACAGAGCAATATCTTAAATGTAGCTAAACACCACATCATTTTCAGTACTTTCAACTGTAAAATTCTTGCAGCACGAGGGAAAGGAAAGTGTGAATGGCTGTATTTGACATGTCCTACAATCAAGACAAATTCTGTGCTAACCCTAACCCCTTCTTGGGGTGTCTGTATCCATTTGTTGTCTCTTATCTTAGACTTCGATTGTAAGCTCTCTGGAGAAGAGACTGTCTTTTTTTTTTCCTCTGTTTGTACTGCATCTAGTACAATGGGGTAACGGTTCATGCCTAGGGTTGTGGTAACACAAACTAAAACAAGTAACAGTAACTCACAGAAACATCTTAGAACCTACCTGTGTTGTAACCTCTCCCAAGAGCTGGCCAGGGACGGTGATTCTTCCAAAGATTGCCCAAGTACCAATCACTCTGGTTCTCTACCAAGCCAAGAACCTGCTGGCCTGAAAACAAGCAAAATGCAAAGAGATCATTAGAGAAAAGACAGTCAGCATCAGTGAATAAAATACAAAACCTGGAGTGGGACAGGCAGCAGGAAAGAGAGCACAACAGTTCTGGTGGTGCCTTTATTTCAAATGTTAGGAAGATGGTCAATACCCTAACTAAAAACAGGAACAGCCTGGCAGTGCAAGATCATCATGGCTCATTTCTCTTTTTTCTCCATGGGCTAATCTGATTATTTAAGCAGTATGGGGATCTTGGTTTATACCTCAAAAAGGTAAATCTGACTGCTGCCACACTTTTGCATACCATTCTGGAGAATCTTTGCCTTTTTTCCCTTTTAATTTTAACCCTTTTCTCTAGCACAGCAACAAAGGAAATTCCTTTTGCTCTAGTCAATGATGGAGTTTAAAGCTTTAGCTAAAATAGAAAGGCACATTGATTTAACTGAGGCCTTGTCTGCATGATGGTGTAACGAACACTACAGGAATATGATTTCTAAGGCGCACTAACATTCTGCACATTAGCTGGTCTGTACAGATCCTTTTGGTGTGCACTTGACATTTCCTAGTGCACTTAAACACAACACCATTTGAAACAGTACTATGTGAAGGTGCACTTGGGAACTTATCATGCACACCATCAGGGTCTACAGGAACCAGTTAATATACCCTGAGAAATGTTGTATACAATGAGAGTAAGAAAAAATGAATGTAATGGTCCTTTTGTAGGGAGAGGGGAAATATAATTTATAACTAGGAAAAGAAAAGGGTGACAATATTTCAGGTATGCCTACACTACAGATGGCAGATGCAACTCATAGTACTAGCTCAGCTAATAAATAGCAGTTTGGATATTCTGGCACAGATAATCGCTTGGGCTAGCCATCTGACGTCAAGCCTGCCCAACACCTTGGGTCTGGACGCAGGTAGTTAGCTTCAGCTACCATCTGTGCCACAATAGCTGGACTGCTACTTTTAGCGGACTTGCTCAAGATAATGAAAGTCTGTCTCCCTACACTGGGAATCAGACTTTCCAGCTGCAACTTAATTATCCCTTCAATGGGCAGGTCCCCTCAGGGAAACTGTGCTGGGCAACAGCTGAATGACTGAATCTGGAAATTATTGCTACCTTTCTAGATAATGTATTAACACCATATTCTGAGAGGTGGGAACATGATTTCAAACCTGAAATCCCAACTACCCTAGTAAAACTGTTAAGTTGCCAGTCACACTATTACCCAGAGCTTGGTTAAATATGACACAGCCAGTATAGGACTAAATCAGTGTCACTAAGAGGTGCTAGAGCCATATGAAGACTGCTGGAAGAAATGGTGTGTGTGTGTGCGCGCGTGCACGCGCAAGCGAGCAAGATTAAAAAACAAGACAAAAATGTATATTATGGAAACACTGTATTAATCATGACATGGCTCATCATCACCTTTACCAATTTGCTTATTTGGCCTTCCTTTTTCCATTCTTATTTGTTACTACTTTTAGAATGTGAGCAATGTGGGGCAAGGACCATTCCTTTTTCAAAGCGGACATATCAAGGACACTACTGAAAACTAATAACAACAGATGTGTGAGGAGGGCATGGCAAGACAGAGGAGGAAGTCAAAATGTAGCTGTGTGTGATTTAGAGGTCCACTGAAAAGAAGGCACACACTGTCTCCTTTCAAAAGAAAAGTATCCATGAGAAGCACTACAGGGCTAACACTTGCTGCTTCAGAGCTGGAAGGCTGACTGATCCTTATAAACAGCACTCCATTAGAGACTGAATAGAGTAAATCAAAAGAGAAAACAATCACATGTAGCGAAGGATGAGAAAACCAGAGCAGAAAATGTAGGGACAGCCACATAGGAACTGAATGTCACAGCTGGTAAGAACAGAATGACCCTGCCTATATTCTCACAGTGCATTTCACAACTCAGCAGTCAGCAGGTGCTGCTCAGGACTGTATTTCTCACATCAAAAGAAATACTGGGATCCCATTTGCAAGAAACAGATATTTAAGTTCCTCTCCATGAAACATCACCCTGCTTTCATTATTTCATCCACATGCATTGCCAAATGCAAGGTCCAGGGTTCAGTTTTCAAACTGATTCATAATAGGTCATGCACAACCCTTGTTGCTGGTTGATGGATTTGCTTTCCTACATATTGATCCAACTCTTCATTTTGAAAGATACGCTCAGCCCTCAACTAGTTTTTCCCTAGACAAAGGGAGAGAAGCAGTGTTGCATAGACAAAGAGAGAGAAGCAGCATTGCAAAATAATCTTTGCTTGCATCTTTTTTTATTTATTTAACAGGTATCCCCCACACTCAAAATGAGGGACATGCATAAAAAAGACCAAAAGAAGAACAAAATAAATGAATGGGAAGGGATCTAGGGCAGGAAAACAAGAATCACATGTTGGTTTCCATCTGCTAGGAATGAATAAAAATCTTTTGAAGAGTTAGACCGAATCTCCCACATGTCTGACATTCCTCTTCCCCTAAATGTTACCTGCTCTTCAGATGCTAGAAAGTCAAATTGCTGTGCCCAACATCTATCCCTGGAGGCAGTTCTGCTCTTCTATGTAAGCAGCATAAGTCATTTACTGAACATAGCACTGCTTTAGAGAACCATGCTTTTAATGAGTTGGAGGGTTCCCAAGTTGACAGAATATACAAAACACAGTTCTGAGAAGTCATTTTTAAGGCAGTATCCATTAACAAATTAACCCTGCCTATATCTAGCCAAAAGGAATATATCCTGGGGTAGCCCCAACACATGAGCAAGTGTGGCTCCAGGAGACCATCATCTTCAGAAGCAGTCTGTTTTGGAAAGGACCATGGAGTGTATTCTTAAGTGGGGACAAGAGTGAACAAAATACAAAACAAAATACAATTTTCTGCTGGATTAGCCTTACTCCTAGATCAGTGGTAGGATGTTTAATGTTTTGTAAGGCATTTTCTCATCGGCTAAGGTTCAAGAATATACACAAATCTTTGTCTCAGGTTCAGTGCAGGCAAGAGAGCCTTGCAGAGACACAAATATGTAGATCCACATTTGATCTGCATCTGCAAGAAATGGTCTGCAGATATCTGCATCACATCTGTGGATGTCCTTAGATATAATGCAGATATCTGTGGATTTAACAGAGTTCTAGGAATCTTCATTAGGGAGGGTCTTGAGGGCCAGGAAGTTATAAAAGGCTACAGCTGGCTGGCTGGACTCATAGCGCCCTCTCCCATGCACTGCAATTCTGGAGTATCTGGGTCTTACAGCCTATCAGGACCAACTATGCCCTCCACGACATGATTAAGCTGCAGGTAACACCATGCACCTGGACCAGGTAGGTTGTACTATCACTGGAATGTTTGGAATTGCAGAAACATTCTCTGAGATTAGACAAGAGGTCTAATTTAGTCCCTTATTCAAATGCTTTCTCTACATTAATAATCTCTCATTCATTTTCAAAAATGTACTGTCCCAAAATACAGTGTCAGTGCGTGAGAAGGGATGGAATGGAATTTAAATCTGATAGCAAAACTGGCCCATGTTTATCTGATAGCCAGTACTGCAATGGACATTTTACAATTAACTCAGTAATAGCCTGAGGCTGGTATTCCTGCCAGCAGAGAGTATGGACCAACTCTCTTTCCAACAGCAGCCAGGAAAGGCTCTGTTCCATTGTGTTCTAGAGCAGTGGGTCTCAGCTGCTGCATCAGGACACACTGCTGTGTCACCACACAGTGGTGAGTCTTGGGAGGTGGGGGGTGGGTTGGGAGGGCTGCCATTTCCTGTACGCTTGCACATGCCACCGGGCATGCCATGATCCGCAAAAGGTTCAGAACCACTGTTCTAGATTAACAGGGCTCCTGACAATGCTGTAAGTTGGGGAAATAGAAGCTCAGATGTGACTGGGAGCTGCAATGAACAAAAAGCCAGTCTTGGCTTCACACCCACTCCTCAGAGAAATATTTTAAAATTCCTTTAATTTTCCTAAAATACAACTGAGGAATAGTAACTGGGAGACATCGCAGGATATACAGTATTCAGGGAGACAAATTCATTTTGTTAATATTAATGTTCTCCCAAAGGCTAACAAGAGTAAAGATTCTCTCTCACAACTTGAGCAAAAATGGGCTCTAGATTAATTTAGATCAGATTTTTCCATCTAACTGAGGATGACCACCCCTAAATATTCCATATTTTTGGCTTGCCAAATAAAATAAGAATCTTGGGTCATATACTTTTACTTTTATCCTTTCTCCCCACCACTCACTCCCTTTTCTTGACAACACTGGTTCAAATTCCATTGTTTGCAGCAAACAGGGGTTTGACAGGATATTAAGCAGAAATCAGCATATGCTGTCTTTGTTAAAATGAGGAGATGACTTCTCTTCCAAGTCTGAAGTAACTTATGAGTGTTCACATATTCTTTACTAGTGCATTTCCATTTGCTCTGAAAATGGGTATTGCCACTGTCCATTTCAAAATGAGAAAAGATACATTTTGTTCCTTTTGTTGCATCTGGCTCAATGTTAGGGCTAACTGGAATACAGAGTTTTCATCCCTCAAGATATTCTGTCATTTCAAAATTTGTTTTCATCGTAAATCATGAGAAAAAGTCAAAATCTCAAAATATTTTGCAGGCCAGAAACTCTTCAATATTTTGATTTGGAAACATCACAATCACATACAGAAATATTTTATTTTGTTAATGGCAAGCCATTTTGTTTCAGTAATGTTGAAACTTTAGAATATTACATACACAGAATACAGTATTAAAATTTAAATTTAAGTTAAAAACTTAAAAGTCAAAACAAAAGGAAATGATAGTTGGAACCAAAGGAAAAAGTCAAAATAAAATTATTCTTTCAACTTCCAATTAGTTTGAAAATTTTCCACAAAAAATTAATAAAAGTCAACATACAAAATAAATTTCAACAAAACTGTATTTTCTGACAGAAAACTGTTGTATCAAAAATTTTGACCAGTTCTACCTAATCTGCCTTCTCACTAGCCTTTAATACACTTCTACACGCTGTAGAACCTCAGAGGTACGAACACCTTGGGAATGGAGGTTGTTCGTAACTCTTAAATGTTTGTAACTCAGAACAAAAGATTATTGTTGTTTTTCAAAAGTTTATAATTGGACATTTACTAAATACAACTTTGAATCACTATTATACAGAAGAAAAATGCTGCTTTCCCTTTATTTTTCAGTAGTTTATTTTCTTTTTCTTTTTTTCCTCTCTCTACAACTGCCTGATTATGTACTTCTGGTTTCAAATGAGGTGTGCTGTTGACTGGTCAGTTCGTAAGTCTTATGTTCATTAACTCTGAGGTTCTACTGCAATTAGTTTTAAAATGAATTGAGTATTTACGAATGTACTGGCTAGATCAATACATAGCATGGGCGGATGCTGTGAAAAAGTCCCTCCTTCCATAGTTCTGTTACTGCATCTCAGACCTGATCTGCATCACTTCTTCTAGACTAGTGCTGCCCACCATGTACAGTCAGTTCTGGGAATTCTCCTTAATCAGAACCTCCAGGAGCCCCAATCAACAAAAGCCTTGGGTTTCTCCAGAACAGAGAACTCATTTCACTATTGTGTTGGCATTTGATCCCAAATCTTTTGAGGTGAAAACTGGTGCACTAATCTGCTGCGCCATCAAGCATGGAATCCTTTTAAAAAAGCAAAGAAATAGAGTTATTCTTTCATATGAGAATACAGTGGCAACTACAATGCATTTGAACTGCTCAGTATTCTGTGCTATCAGTCTCTCCTTCTTAAGAGTTATTATAATAAAACACCATGACTAACAGCAAAAGCTTTGTCATTGTTTTCTGCTCTGGCCCTGCAGTTATGATTAAGTGCACTCCTCTCACTCTTTGTTACTCCAGGCACAAGTTAGCTTATGAAAATGAAGCTGTCTTCTCTACTTATTCATACATCATCAGTAACAGCCAGACAACAGAAAACAAGGCTATGCTTCTGGCATGACCACAGTGAAAATTTATCAAGCAGGCAGAATTAGAGCAGGATTGTCCTGAACCAGGTTGCATTCTGCCTGGTAGAGAGAAGAGTCTTCCTGTAGAAGACAGCTGCCCATCTGCTGTATTTTTCAGAGTGCTGCATTCTGACAGCTCACACAATGAAGGGTTTTTCTCACCACGCATAAGCTCACTTGTAGTTAGAAAGAAAACTAACCATGGAAAACTGACATTTCTGAGCCTGACAACTCAAGTGTCTTAAATTCTGTTTTCACTTCATAGGTTTTTGGCTAACAGAGAGGAAGGACAGTCTTCTTGTTAAGATGATGGACTAGACCTCAGAAGAGTAGGTTCAGTTTCTAGCTCTACTACATCTTCCTCATGAAATGGGCAGGTCAGAATCTCCCTCTGCCTTGGATTCCCATCAGCATAAATGGGGCTAATAATACGTATCACCCGTTTGGTATGTCTCATCTTTTTAGGTTATAAACTCTTTTGGACAGTGGCTGTATCTTAATGCATATTTATACAGCTCCCAGTACGATGGGCCTCTTAGGTCAGTTGAGGCGTCTAGGCAATACTGGAATAGTAGATTATTTTCTAAATTTTCCCTAGTGGAAATTTTAATCTTTTTTGTCCTGGTGGCTTTAACTGCCCCTGATTCCTCCACTGTAGTCACCACAAGTGCAAGATGCCCTTGTAGGGTGTGAGAGCTGAAGCCAGGCTGCAGTTCTGTCTTCCTCTATGATTCTTATGGCACTCGTCTTACCACCGAAAGTGAGAATGAAGATGGTCAGGAGACATTTATGGCATGATGCACCAGGATGTCACCTCCTGATCCCTTCTGGCCTATGGGGAGTGGGATGTTACCTCAAATGTCCTTAGCACCAGTATCACAGCAGAAGCTGAGTGCTCTGTGCTCCTGCAAATCTGAAAATCCTTTTTTTCAATGCAACTTCAATGGTATGCAGCTTAGTGAGGTGCAATTGTATTTAGTACAGAGCCCCATAGAGAATGGTCATTAAAATGTGTTTTCCTACCTTTAAAACTACAAAAGCAATTCTGTATTTGAGATGTTTTTACAGCATAATAGAATAGAATTCAATGCCACTGCTTCTACTGACCCCTTCTTCACTGTTGTGATTTAGACCCTCAGAAACGTTATACAGAATGGGACTCGACACTGTTACCCAAAGCAATGGTAATTTAACTATTTCATTCCAGGCAGTGTCAGGAATAAATCAATGGGAAGGCATTGTTTCCAGCTGATGAAGATTAATATAAGCAAGCATGCTCTTATCTAAAACTATTTGTTAGAGAACACACAGGCATGAGCACAGGTTTAGGACATCCCAAATAATTCCCTAGAATCTGAGATGGTATTGAGCAATTTGCAGTGGTCAGTAAAGTCTGGTCACTTCCCTGCCAGGAATTAAGGCATCAGGGAAAAGTTGCTTTAGATAGCTCCAGAGAACTACTCTGAAGTATATTTGATTATTTAATCCTTTTATAACCAACTTTCACAACAGACACAGACCTTAGTAACTTCTATTGGGCCATCCCTAACTTCAACAAACTACTTTTTAAGAAAACATTTATATTAAGAAAACATTTCCAACAATCTTAATCACTATAAACTTCTATATTAAAGCACCCAAACTCAAGGTCTCCATTCACTTGTCTTCTTCAGTCATTCTCAAATTGTTGACTCTTTTCCTCCTTCCTCCTATTCTGATTAGCAGAAACAACAAACCAGCAGCTAGCATACGACCTTGCCTCCAGAAGCCCTGCTTGTTCAAATTAACCCTTAATTATGTGCCATTCTATTTTATTAATTCAAGGTGGCTGAATACACACACTATAGATGCAATTAGCTTGATCAAATTCTGAGATAACACCCCTCAAATCCAGGGCAACAGCACCATCACAATCATATGAATGTCTGTTTGTGGTGAGAGAGCTAAGTTTAAGGCTGGTAAGGACTGGAATACTGAGGAGATATTATCCCTGCAAATTTTGGGAGAGAGGCATGGAGGATGAGAGTGGTATAAAAAGGGAAGGATTTAGATATTCCCAGTGGCTGGGCACCTCATAATTGGCCTGCATTAAGTTATACCATCATAGATAGCACTGGCTGAATCGACTGTATTACAGTGAGGTGGGGTTATTGTTTGCACCAATCTGGTTAAACAGTTCCATCATCACCCCTTCCAAATTCTCCATAAGCCGCCCTCAACCCTTCCCCATCACTGCTCACAACTTCACCATCTCCCTATCACTCAGGCTTATAATTCTTGTGAGATGTTTGTTTCTCCAAGCGTCACCTACTTTGCTCCAGCTCCTCTCCCTTTATTGGGCCCAAGAGAGAGAAAGATTGCAAGCACTCATTGCAAGGTAGGAGAACTGGGATCCAGTTGCCCTACTCCAATGAATTAATTATTTATACACTACAGAACAGCTTTAACAAGAGAAATGAGCCTCATAACATAATATCCTGCAGCCCAATGGTTACGGCACACAGCTGACAAGTGATAGGTCCCAGTTCCAAATCTCTTCTCCCACGCAGGCAGAGGGGGGTCTTGAACCTGTGGTCGCCCAGGTGAGCATCCTAACCACTGGCTTAAAAGTTATAAGAGAGGTGGTCCTTTATCTCCACTTACCTCCTCATTGTTTTGTGCAAGTTCACATATGGGGCCTGAGCCAGTAAGGTAACTTCTGAGCATGTCTACTGAATTGGGCTCCATAGGTGAGGCACATGATCTATCTTCCTCCAGTTTGTATGTCACTCTGGGGCTTAGATACCTGGACACTTGGTAGGAGGCTGTAGTGCACATACACAGAGACAGAAACATGGGTGCCTAGTGAAGTTTTATTACAAAATTTTAGGTCCTGAACATGCTTAGTTATGTACATGCTTTGGTGGCAGCTGAGTGGAAGTTTTCTGAATCCCATTAGGTCTTGATTTGGGGATATAGGTGGCTAAACTGGTAGTTGGGCACCTAAATCCTGTTGTGAATCTAACCCAAAGAAAATAACTCAGCAGCCCCATGCTTCATGCAAAAGACTGATAGGTTAGATACATTTTAAATTAATGTGCGCAAAGGAGCAGAGAGCTCTTAAAAGCAAAGTGTGAATTTGCACCATGCAGGAATACGTGATTATTGAATAAGGAAAGGCTTTCTCCACACACACACACCCTTGCAAAAGATAATGAAACTGTCATGGAGGAATGTGCTGAAGGAATGAAAGTAATTTTTCATGCACTGTGACTTTGTCTTTTACAGTTTTATCAATTTTATTATTCAGACATAAAGTTCTGAGATATGCCAAGTGGGTAGCACAGATCCTGTCTGCAACACATATTTTGGTACTGGAGAACTGAGCTGTTGCCTTGTAAAAGCAATACAATATTTATACTGCACTTTTTATAAGGAGATCTCAAAGCCATTTAGAAAGGAGTGCAGTGTCTTTATGTCCATGTTACAGGAAGGGAAACTGAGGTATAGTGCAGTGATATGATTTGTCTAAAGTCAGTCTGCAGACCAATGGCAAAGCCAAAAATAGAAACTAGATCTCCTGAGCACCAATTTAGTGTGTTGTTCTTTAGGTCACACTGCCTCTGTCTATTTTACAATCTGTATATGTCCTCACCAGTCAAGAAGCATTCAGAAAGCTCCAGTACCCTACAGCACTCTTTTGCCATCAGTCACCTTGACCAGATGTTCCTTTGCTGAGTAAACGTGCAGGTTTTCTTTCCTTCCTCCAATTTCCCAGGACCTTTTATTTCCTGTCCTGCCACAGATTTACTATGTGACTTTTGACAAATTACCTAACCTGCCTTAGCTGGCCAGATCCTGATTTCAGCAATACCAGTTTAAACCTAGAGTTACACTTGTTGAACTCAACAGACGGCAGAGTGTGGCCCCAAGTCTGAGCTTCCCCTTTTGTAAAATAGGGATAGCAATATTTACTTTACATGGGAATTTGTTGGATTTAATTCAATAATGTTTGTAAATGATTCCAGATACTTAGAATAGCAAACTAATATTTATTGTTAACAAAATACTGAAATAAATGAAGCTGGGGAAGAAGAGAGAAAAAAATATTAGTAATCCAGTAACTGGATTACTAATAACTAGTTATTATTACTACTAGTAGTAATTCTTACTACTACTAATATAGTACTACCAGTAGTATATAAGTAATCCAGTAACTAGATTACTAGTAACTAGTTACTATTTCTACTAGTAATATACTACTAGTAGTAGTATATAAGTAAACCAGTAACTGGATTAGTAATCCAGAACACATTCTTTCATTTTATGTCTCACTGAGGAGGGAAGGGAAAGGAAGCAGCTACCAAAATAATGACAAGATATTGAAGACATCTTTCCTTCTGAAGGAAAAACTGTCAAGTCTCCCACAAATCTCCTGAACAAGACTGGATATAACAGGAGTGTTTGGAAGTGCAGTCTGACACAGGTACATCCACAAGAGATTCTTTCTGCACCATGAGGGAGTTGTCCTAGAAGACAGTAGCAGGACAGATGCAAAAAGAGAAAGTGACAAGCAAAATGAAAACAAGTGTTGTCTTCAGCCCTAGAAATAGAGAAAACCAGGCTTTGCTTGTTACAGAAGGGTTGCAGCCACACACTTGATAACAAAAAAGATTGACAAATTAGCGCAAGTGGCACTAGACATCTAAATGGACTGACATTATTTCCCTGTTGGGGCTTAGGTGTGTTAAAAAAATAAACAAGATCTGTGTAGTGACAGGAAAGTCCCTTTGGCTATCTGTGTTAATCAGCCTAAGAGGTAGTCACAAGACAAGAATGTAGAATTAGCTTTCTCTTCAATAGACATGGATTACTTTACTGCATGAAAAGGATATATGCCTAATGCTTATTCTACTGATGATTGCTCTGTTTATATGAAAAGTCTATTCACACTGTTAACTTTGGGTTTCAAAACAAATTAGGGCTCCTTTTTATTATTACTAAGAATGATTTGCACACTAGGTGTATCAGCTAGAAATTTTTAAAAACTATTTATTTAGGAAGTTTTAACAAATTTACAAATCCTTGCCACATAAGTATCAGAAACAAAACTACCATTACAACAGTTGTTTAAAGAGACATTATATAAGAATACAGTCACTGCATCTTTCTCTTTAATATTATATTTAATATTAAACCAAACATTTCCCTAAAATTAGCTTTTAACAAAATCTACAACTTTGGGAAAGTCTGGATTTAAAATAAATTATTGCAAAACTGATGTTATCTTTAGACTCACCAGACTCTCAGAAGTTACTTCTCCAGAAAACATTTGGGTACAAATGGCGGGAAAACATATAAAATATCTGGGAATTCAAATCTTAAATAACCTGGAAGAGGTCTATGATTTAAATGTCAAACCACTACTTCAACAAGTGAAAAACAGATCTGGAGAGCTTGGGGAAAAATGCAATTTCTTGGCTAGGAAGAACAGTCACGGTCAAAATGAATATTTTGTCAAGTATCATTCTTGTTTCAAAATCTTTCTGTGATTATCCCAGACAAAATCCTAACGGGGGTGTTTGAATCAATGTGGAATAGGAAAATTCCAAAGAGTGAGATCTGATAATCTGAACAGATCTGTTAAACAGGGTGGACTAGTTGTTCCAAATATTCTCAAATGCTATCAAGCCAGTCAACTGAAAGTAGTAATGGATTTGGGGGTGCTTTAACCCTGCCAGACATGGGGTCTGTACTGAACAAGAATGTTATGGGAATTCAAATATCCCTGGACTACCACAGATTAAAAAACAAACAAACAAACAAACCACAAACAAACCAAACACCTGCCAGAAATTTACACATATCCTTTAGCAAAGGTTACTTTGTGAGTTTTGGATAGAATTAAAGAAAATCGGTTCTTTTCCTCACTAATACCACCCATTGTAAATAAACCCAGATTTTAACCCAAATCCACAGGTAGTAAGTTATATATGGGCCTTCACCAACACTGAGATTGGTGCGCCCAGCTCAACCAATATTTCTATGGTGCCAGGGAGGACAGGGCTGTTGTGGAGTCTCTAGTGGCAGCTTGGTTATGAAGATGCAGAGTGCAACAGCCCCTTTCCCCCCAGCTACTTTTGGGCTTGTGTAAGAAGCAGTAATCTATTTCAGGAACTGGGGGCCACAGTTCATTTGGGACAGGACTTGAAACAGAAAGTTCTATTCTATCAATGGCTTTCTCTGCATGTAAAGACAACACAAGAAATGAATCCTTTTACGATCTAGCATTAAGGATGATTCCAATTAGTTGCCAGATATTGTCTGTCTCAGTTAGCAATTCTAGAACTGTAAATGTTTGTCCGCAATTGAACACAGTTTGCGCATCAGGAAGTATGTTTAATGTGCTACATGTACCATCAGACAACAATCTTCTGTCTTGTATCTCTAGTCTACAGTATAGGGCATAATTCTGCTTGATGCAACAAAGCAGAGGTTGCACAGAGTGAAAACCAACCAACCAACCATTCTTTAGGGGCTTAGATGTATGTAGACAGAGGTTTTCACATCCCTATTGTGCTTCAGTATCTCCATCTATATAAGGCAGTGTTCATCAGTGCAATGCCCATAAGCATACATATAGTTCCCTGACTAATTGACTACTCCCCCATAAACACCTGGAAAGCTGGGGCAGAAGAGGATGGAGCTGTACAGGGCGTGGAGAGGCTTTCCATGTGAGCAGCAGACCCCACTGATTCAGGGAGAGGGGGAAGAGCTCCCTCCCTCTTATCTCCACTAGTCACCCGGAGGCAGAGGTGAGAGCTTCCCTCAGTGTCCCTCCCATTCCTATGACCTCTGTTCCCAGTGGTAACTCCGTTGCTGGCCTCAGGCCCGTGCCCTGCATGGTGCTGACCTGCCAGGACTGGCTCATTCACTATTTCACAGGGGCCTGAAAGCGTGCTGCTCTTCTCCCTCTCTCTGGAAGGGTGGGCTGCACTGCCCACCTGCAGACCCTCTCTTTGCCCCACAACTCTTTTTCCCCTTCTCATGGAGGGGACACTTCCATTCCAACTTTCCTTCCAGGTTAAAGGAGGAGGTCTGCTCCCCCCTATCCCCAAAGAACCTGGGGCTAAGACCAAGTAAGCCCCTGGCTGATCACTTGGCAAGTGGAAAGAAAACATGTCCTGGGGCTGGGCTGCTGAGCAGAGCTAGGCAGGAAAAAGCCTGACTCAGCTGGGACAAGGAGGCATTGAGGAATGGCTGGTGAGAGGAGAGCAAACAAGGGGAAGGGAATAGGGGAAAGTTGGCAGTGAGGGGGAAGACCTTGGGGGATGGGGCAAAGTGGAAGCTGGGCTGGAATAAGGGTGGAACCTCAGGAAGGGGGTCCAGCCCAGCCTCCTCAAATGCAGGAGTCACCAGCTCTCACACTGAAAGTTTTTGTCAAAGTGGCCCTGCTTGAAAAATACCAAGATCACTAATGTAAGGGCTTGATCTTGCAGGGATTAGCTATAGAAGGACTGCGTACGTAAGCACAAAAGAAAAGGTGCTGAGTAAGACAGGGAACTGGCATTAATGCGAGTGCTACAGGTTACTCTTCTTCACTACCAGAAGGGTGCAGGCCTAACTGTTAGGTTAAAGATTGCACCCAAGTCCTGTCATGGCTATTCTTCAACTAAACCTGGACCCCTGTTTAATCTGCACTCCTAAGAGAGTAATAGGGCAAAGGAGTTGACACTTTTTTCACTCAGCAAGAGGACTGTGTCCTCCACTTAGCTCTAAATGCCAGCAGGATTTGGCAACTCCCAGAACACGTGCCAAACCTGGCATGCATGCCTATGCACAGCAGAACACATGGTTCCTGGTCTTGCAGCACTGTGACTGCTCCCCCACTGGCCCTGCCATGCAGCTCCTGTCCCCTGAGGGCCCTGCTTCCCAGCTGAGGAGTGAAGTCAGGAGGGAAAAGGAGCGTGTGGCCCTTGTCCGTTGCTGGCCCCATCTCAGGCACTTGCTGAGGCTTCAGGGGGCGGGGCTGGTGGGGAGAGCAGCAGATGTTGCTGACCCCTGACCTATGGTCTCTGCTCACACTTATGCTGACATGCAACAGCCCTGCACCATGTAAGGACTTGTTGAGTCAAGACTGACATGGTGATACCAGTACTTACCTTGCACAAAGTACAAGGCAATCCTGGGATAAAGGCACTATACTGTGTGTTGCTATTAAATATTTATTACCACTGATTTTTAGTTTTCAGTTGACCACTCCAGATAAGGCACACACCTATGCAATGATGATGAAGTGGTTAATATTTCCTGACAAAGAATAAAATTATTCTTTGGAGGGAGAAGAAAAAGATCTTCAGGCTTCTGTAAATAAATCTTTGCTGATGGCTCTACAGATTCTATGCTTACCTAACATTTTATCACTGGCATTTCTCATTCTTCCCTGTTTATTTGCTTAGTGCTTAACGGTTCCTTTCATTCTGAGGAACATCACAGCAAAGAGGAGGGAGCTAGTGTTGTTGACTGAGTAAGAAAAGAACCAAGTGCAGCGCAAATCAGTTCCCTCATTCTCTTTTTCTCTTCTTAAATCATTCCATTAGCACAGGTCTTGCTTTAATTGAGACAAAAGAATGAAAAGCATGATCAAAATAGTTCACAGGACAGCAGAATTTTATTACACAGCTCTGAGCCAGCGAGACTTTAAAGTGTTATAAAAGGGATAAAGTTTAAAAGCAAACATGTGAAAGAGTAACAGAAGGTGCAGATTTCTTTAAGTTGATATGTTTTGTTGGTAAGGGGAAGAAGGGTGGAGAGGGACAAGGTGTGCTGTCCAATGGAACGTTACAACTTTCAATGAATTCCGCACACCATCTCATTCAACTCTGTAATATTTCATTCATTGATTTTACTGTCAAATGAAAAGGCGCTTGTTCCAAGTGGCATTTAGTGAGACAGATGGGGAGAGACCTAGACTTCATTACTCAGAGTTTGCTCTCAGGATAATGGTGATGTTACATGGGGAGAAAGCAACAAAGGGCAAAAGTCCACCACTTCCGATGTTTGGAAAGTCTCATTGGTTCACTTCCTGGCAGCTGAAGGGCCTTTAGTTTCACCAGACTGCAGACTGTCTCACCTGTCATCTGCAGAAACGTATAAAAAAAAAGGAGCGACTTTCACTGTCCTCCTCATCCAGAACCTTTCTGCAAATGGATCTTATGAGAGAGCGCCAGAAGTAAAATTTATTTCTTGTGTTTACTGCCATTTCTACACTTTCCTTCCATTTGGGGAGTGGGCGAAGGCGAAGAATTATTACATGTTGCTGTGGCTAAATGGATGCTATTGAGATACGGAATTACAGTAAATCTATCAGAAGTATTCAGCATTGTGCTTATAAGAGAGGACACGCAGGTTCTTTGTCAACCAAGCCTGTCCACTGTAGCCCCCCCCTTACATATGCCAGCAGAAAAAGCCTGAAGCGTGCTTGCTGACACTAGTTGCCAATGTCTGCATGAAACAGAAAAATGACTAAGAACTCCATGAGCTGGTTTCCGTCTCAGCAACAAATGAACAGAAAAAACCAAACAGCACCAGCAGGTGGGAGTGCTGCCTATAACAGACTAAGCTTGTGGCAGGAACTTACAGAATACTGATACTGCTGTTTAAAAAGCCACACTGCAAGCCCTTTTAGAGTAGAGATTGGCAACTTTAAATCCTCCCCTTGAATACTTATTTGTAGCAACACATGGCCAGAAAGGTAAGACCACATTATCCATTCCTGCACGCAAATGTGATCCAATATGATGAGGGAGTAGGCTCATAGCTGTTTACCTATGATAGCTCAGCAGCTGCTATTCTAGTTATGGGTGATGGGGACCCAGAATTTATACTCCCACCCCCTTTCCCTTTGATGTCTGACTCTGCTAAATGGAAGAAATATGGTGGACCAGCCTCAAGTCAGGAGAGTAATTAACTGTGGAGGTTAATTATCAGTGGTAAGCGGTATTACCTTTGAGGAGTATGGGATGTGGAGGCTGGTCATCACAGGACAAACTACTGGAAAGAGGAGCAGAACGGATGCAGAATGGCATGGGAGGAATTGGATGCATCTTACAAAAGTATTACTGAGATAACCATAAGTAATGAGATAAAGCAGAGTGTGGTTGGAGCCCAAACTAGACCCAAAGGATTTTTGTGAATACGTTTGTTTTGAGGAAATAGTAGGGAAAAGGCTTACAGCAAGCTTTGGGGGAAAGGACAAGAGGGAAGCAATTGCTGGCCATGAAGGGTCTGTTATGAGAAAGGGTGTGTATTTGAAGAAATATGTTATGTAATGATATCATTAATATGAACATTAACATATTAAATTCTTTGAGTAATAATACAGGGCCTGATTTTCCCCTCACACTGATGTAAATCAAGAGTTATGCCATTAAAGTCTTTGGGCCACTAACTTCAATGGGTTTATGCCATCTTACACCAGCTGAGAATGTGGCGCAGGGCACATGAGAGTAAGATGCTGTTCTTATGCTGGTGCACATAACCCAGGATGTCAAAAGCTCTACACCTTTATACATCTTTAGTCACACTCATGTACACACCAAAATGCTGAAAACTCTGTGACAACAAATTCAAACAGAAAACAGATTTTGGTATTTAAGTGACAGTAATGTAACAGGGCTAAACAAAATGGGGAATTTTTTTGAAAACAAGATTTCATTCTCCCTTTAAACAAAGTGGTTGCAGAGTCTAACATAATGCAGCAAACGCACCAGATGAAAGAAACTATTCCTCCCAAACCCCACAATAAATATATAAATAAAACGACAGCAGTTCTTATGACATCATAGATGCTGGACTCCCGCCGTGCAACCTTTGCAAGAAAGCATTCAAAGGCCAAAAGCTACTCTCCCAATTAATCCTTTTATTCTCTACTAATGCACAAAACATAAGTGGCACTCTCTTTATGATGCAATAGAACAATTTTTACAGGTTATTTCCCCTACTCATGTCATGATGCATTTTTCAAATCAAAGAGGGTAAGAACAAGGAGACAAGAGAGTATAAATCTCCATTCCTTATTTCCCTGATTATCTACCTAGAAGCAGAAGAGAAAGCAATATAAAAAGATAGCTGTGGAAGTCACAACTAGACTTGGCTAACACTCATAGCACAGATGCAATCTGGCACTATGAACTCTTCCTCAAAAAGTGAACCTATTATTTAGATTACATGATTGTTACTGAAGTAGGTCCACATGATTGACGTCTCCTCTTTGTGTTCAAAGTATTATCACGAGGTTATCACGAGGTAAAGTTCACAGGCTTTGCTTTGTCTCAGCTAAAAAAAGAACAGAGACACTCTAATCCAGTGGTTCCCAACCAGGGTGCCGTGGCAGCACCCAAAGTGTAGCGTGAGCATCCCCGACAGCTGGGCTTAAAGTTCCCTCCCTGCTCAGCCCAGCCACGTGGGCTGTGCAGGGCTGGGAAAAGGGAGGGGTTGAAGTAAGGGGGAAGGCACCGGAACACAGTTCCAGGGGCCCCTTATTTTTAGGCAGGCAGCGTTCTGGCCCCCCTAAAAACAGAGGAAGGCACCAGCAAAGTTCCAGGGGTCCCCCTAAAAATAGCAAGAGCAGCTGGAATGCAGAGTTCCGCTGGCTCCACCTTAAAGGGGGCTCCACCTTAAGCCCAGCCAGCAGAGAGCTGCCCAAGGCGGGGAGTGTGTGAATCTCCCCCCTCACCCCCCGCAGGGCGGAGCAGCTTGTGTCAGCAGCCTGCAAACAGCCCAGGTAAGGGCTTTGATGGGGAGAGCTGCTGAGGGTTGTGTGGGGCAGGTGTGTGTCTGTAGCAGAGGTGGGTGGGAGTGGCTGTGCAGCAGGTGTGTAGCTGGGGTTGTGGGGTGGCTGTAGCTGGGGGCTGGAGTCCTAGTTCTGGCCCCTGCAGTGATGGGAGGATCCATCACAGGCAGCAGGGGGGTGAGGATTTGCCCTAGGTAGCAGGGAGACACTGTGGAGAAGGAGCAAGTGGGTGCAGTGCTGTGCTCACCTGCCCTACCTTCCCACTCTCCAGGTTCCCCCCTGCCTCCCACAAAGCCACTCTTGTTCTCCCTTCCTCTCTCCTCTCCTTGTGCTGTTCCCCACATGGCTGCCTTTGTCCTCTTTTGCCACCCCTGCCCTGTTTTGCTCCCCACACTCACTCCTACCACTGCACACAACCCCTGACCTCCCCTGTTTTGCTACCCCTGCTCTGCTACCCCTACTACCCCACATAGCAGCATTTCGAAAACACTGTGCCATGGTTCATGCATATGCATCAGAAATTTAAATTGATTTGAATATTGATTAGTATTTTTTTTAATGGTGGTATGCATCAAAAAAATTTGAAGGTATCAAGGCGTGCCACAGCAGAGAAAAGGTTGGGAACCACTGCTCTAATCTCAAAAAAATGTGCAAAGGATACATCACTCCATATTAACTTGCTTGTGGTACAAGGCTGAAATGGCTTCTCCTTCAAAGGAGTAAAGCAGATCTTGTGAGCCCCATGCCTTCAATATATGTAGATAACTTCCTTTGGAGGTTGTTAAAGTCTGGCTTAACAAAACTTTGACTGGGATGATTTAGTTGGGATTGGTCCTGTTTTGAGCACTGGATTGGACTAGATGATCTCCTGAGGTTCCCTCCAACCTAATCTTCTGTGTGTCTATGTTGAATTACAGTTTGAAACCCATTTGCTACTTTGGCAATGAAGAAATGGGATGTCACAAAATACTGGAAGGCAGCAACAATTCAGCACAAATTCATAGATGATACAAACCATGCACTAAAAGAAGCACCACAGATGTCACTATGGATTCATTCAAGAGAAATGGGGCCAAAAGAGTGCAGCATTAACTTCTTACTTCAGATATGACTAATACTATCCTGTAACAAGACAAATGGTGTAGTGGGGCTAGCCCCTCTGCTTAATATGCAGAAGGTCCTGGGTTCAAGCCCCAGGGGGTTAGACTTGATGATCTCATGAGGTCCCTTCCAACCCTATGACTCTATTCTATTCTACTTGGCCAAGTTTCTAGGGGAAAACTGGAACCTCTGGAGTTAGGGTCTTAAGGAATGAAGGAATGCTTCAAATATTTAAAACCTAATGGGTAACAATCTCACCCGTTCTAGCACTGTTTATTTCCATTTTCCAGCTGTGATTATTTTAGTACTCTTTTTCCTTAAAGCATCATTGACATGTGTTTAATAGTTCATGGGAAGGAAAAACATGGAAAATTGTAAAGGCAAGAGTGCTTGGACCATTTCTATAGCAGGGAGCACTGAAAGCCATTGAACACAGTGTAAACCCCGCATATGATGGAAGTCATGCACTCAGTTGCTGTTGTTATTTCTAGCTAGGATGCTACTGCATCCCCACAACCACTTCAGATTTGAGGATCATTTATATCTCCAAATCAGTGGCACTGCTATGGGCACCCGCATGGCCTCAGAATATGCCAACATCTTTATGGGCGACTTAGAACAACATTTCCTCAAGTCTCATCCCAAGACACCTCTTCTTTATCTGTGCTACATCGATGACATCTTTATCATCTGGACACACGGCAGGGATGCTCTTGAAAATTTTCACAGAGATTTCAATAATTTTCACGACACCATCAAATTGAGCCTGAAACACTCCACACAGGAGATCCACTTTCTTGACACTACAGTACAAATCAGGGATAGACATATCACCACCACCCTATACCGAAAACCTACTGATCCTACCTACATCCTACATCCTTCGAGCTTCCATCCTAAACACACCACACGATCCATTGTCTACAGCCAAGCCCTAAGATATAACCGCATCTGCTCTGATCCCTCAGACAGAGACAGACATCTTGAGGATCTCTATCAAGCATTCTTGAAACTACAGTACCCAGCTGGGGAAGTAAGAAAACAAATTGACAGAGCTAGACGGGTTCCCTGAAGTCATCTACTACAGGAGAGACCCAAGAAAGAAAGCAACAGAACACCACTAGTCACCACATACAATCCTCAAGTCAGACCTCTGCAAAAGATCATTAAGGACCTACAGCCTATTCTAAAAGATGATCCCTCTCTCTCTCAAGCATTAGGAGACAGACCACTCCTTGCTTATAGGCAGCCCCCTAATCTTAAACAGATACTCACCAGCAACTACAGATCTAACAACAAGAACACTGAAGCAGGCACACACCCCTGCAAAAAACCACGCTGCCAAGTCTGCCCACATATCTACACAACAGACACCATCCTAGGTCCTAATCAAGCCTGCTACTCCATCAAAGGCTCATTTACCTGCTCATCTACTAATGTGGTCTATGCCATCATGTGCAAGAAATGCCCCAACACCCTATATATTGGACAAACAGGACGATCACGCCGAAAGAGACTGAATGAGCACAGAGCTGATATCAGAAATCAAAGAACAAAGCAACCAGTTGCTGAGCGCTTCCATCTTCCTAATCACTCGATGATGGATTTGCTAACGACTGTCGTTAGAGATGTACCTGGGACATCAAGACTTCAAAGAGAAACAGCTGAACTCGAATTAATATGCAAGCTAAATTCTGTGAAAGCAGGACTCAATCGAGACTATGGGTTCTTTTCCCATTACAAAGGGTAATTTGACTTCAGGCTTCCCACGGTTTGAGCCTGTAAACTGCTCTGATTTGCTGTTACTTTATGACCTGATCCTATGTTTTACACTCCCTTGCATTTAGTTTCATTCCTTTCTGTAAGTTCACCCATCTTCAAAGCATCTGAGGAAGTGGGATCTTCTCCCACAAAAGCTCATGCAAAAAATAAATCTGTTAGTCTTAAAGTGCCACACAACTGCTTGTTGTTTTTTTACTGGACTAGACTAACACGGCTATCCCTTTTGAAATTGACTGCATCCCCAGCCTCCCTAGTTCCAGTGCCCTGGCTGAAGAGATGCCTGGGATGTCAGAGAAATTCAGGCATGTGTTTGTAATGCAAGCCAGCAGCAAAGAAGGTTGGTGCAAATCTGGGTTAAATAGGCAAAGTTATAGGTTCAGAAGTCAGGCAGAGAACAGCTCCAACAGTTCCCTGGCATAAGGTACTGGGGTGCAGCTATTCTTGGAAAACTGAGTTCACTCCTGGGCAACTCATGGTTTAGAGTGAGTACTGAAAACAAACAAAATTATCTTATGAGGAAATTGTAAAGAGTTAAATATATGCATCAGTTTGCTAAGTAGATAAACAACTGATAATTTATGGGTGGTGGTAGGAAAACATAAAAGTCTAAATATAACTAAGGCTTTATTTATACAGACACTTAGTTTGCAGCAAGCTGGGGTGTAAATCTACCCCACACTAACCTGCTGCATATTAACTGTCTGGTTGGACCCTGCTGCCATGCACTAAAAGAAGAGGTTACTTACCTGTAACCAGTGTTCTTCAAGATATGTTACTCCGGCCATTCCCCTTCAGGTGAGTGCATGCCACATGCACGGATCTGCAGAATTTTTTCCCTTAGAGTACCTGTAGGGTTGGCTCTGGCGCCCCCTGGACTGGCGGCTCCATGGCGCTCTATACAGCAGCCAGCTGATCCCCCCCTCCTCAATTCCTTCCATCCACTATTCCGAAGTGGGGAGGCGGGAGACAAAGGAATGGCCAAGAGCAACACATCTCAAAGAACACTGATTACAGGTAAGTAACCTCTTCTTTTTTGGGTGATTGCTCCTGTCCATTCCCTTGTAGGTGAGAAACTAGCCTTACCTCCGAAGGTGGGAGGAATCATAGCTGCACAGAGTAGACAACCGCTCTGCCTACTGCTGCGCTTGCTGGGCAATGACGTAGTGCTAAGCAAAGGCGAGAGCAGAGGACCAAGTTGCTGCTTTACATATCTCTACAACAGGTACTCCTGCCAAAAAAAGAGGATGACACTTGTGCCCTCGTCTAGTGAGCCTTTACTAGAGGTGGGGGCCTCTTTGCAAGGACGTAGCATTCATGAATGCACGCCATGATCCAGGATGCGATGCGTTGAGACGAAACCAGTTCACCCTTCATTCTGTCAGCTAGAGCGACGAAGAGCTGGGACATTTTGCAAAAATGTTTCATCCTATCAGTGTAAAAAGCTAGCGCCCTTTGCACATCTAACGTATGGAGCTGCCTGTCTTCCTCCAAGGCATGCGGTTTGGGTTGAAAGATAGGCAGGCAAACATCCTGGTTGGTATGGAATTGCAACTCCACCTTTGGTCGAAAGGCCAGATGCGGGTGCATCTGGACCTTATCTTTAAAGGAGATTGTGTAAGGAGGTTCCAATCTAGGGCATCCAAGAACTTTTCCATAGTGGTCCAGGCGTTAAAAACGTATCTGCTAAGGATCGCCTACTGGTTGGTGATCCTCAGCTGGAGGCCTCCTGTTGAGTAGACCTTTCGTCCAAAGAGGTCCAGCTTCCTTGTATCCTTGGACTTAGGTGTGGGCCCGAATGGCCTTGTCTTTCCCTCTTATTGGCCTCAGCCACTACTAACGAGCCCAGTGCGGGGTGTGAGTAGAAGTGCTCGCAACCTTTCGAGAGAACAAAGCATTTCCTCTCTGCCCATTTCGCGGTGGGGGAAAATTGAGGCCAGAGTATGCCATAAGGTCTTTGCTGTATTCTGAACAGTCTTTATAAACAGAAGGGCAATACAACTTGGGCCCTCAGGGAGAAGGATGTCAACTACAGGATCTGCATCCTTGGCTGTTTCTTCAGCTTGAAGACTCAAATCTCGAGTCACCCTGCAAAGAAGCTCCCAGTGAGCCTTGGCATCTTCCGGAATGGCCGCCGGCTTGGGTCCTGCAACGGCCTCATCAGGTAGGGACGAAGAGGACTCTCCTTCTACATCTGGGCCTCTGATGTCTGCGCCCAAAGGAATACAGTGGCACTCGCTAGCAAGGCTAGCCCAATCCTGTTCTCCTCCACCCCCGGGACTCCACCTTGGATGCCTCTACGGTACCGGGGGGAGCACTGGTGGTGTGTGATGGGGGTGGACGAGAGCCTGACCCCAAGTAAGAAGCACACAGCGTAGGACCTTGATCCTGGTGGAAAGCCCATGGAGTCCAAAAGGGTCATTGCTGAGGTGCCTGCCAGTTGGACCACTGAGGATGGAATGGGGGAGCCAGCTGTAAGCAACCGGTGCTGTGTTCTCTGCCTCTCCGCAAGCCTGTTGACTCCTCTCCCGAGCTGGCTGAAAAGCTGCTCTGGGGGACCATGGAGCTGCTGTGGTGGATGGTATCAGGGAGCGGTGCTGAGAAGTGCTGCGCCATGGTTCTCGGTGCAGGAAGCTGGATGAGCCCTTGCTCCATGACTGCCTCAGGGAGTGATACTGTGGAACCCCCACCGCCGCTATTATTGCTGGCGGTACCAGAGAACAGTGCAGGGCTGGTGGTACTGGCTTAGAAGAGTCCTTGTCTGCTCTCAATGGATCCGGCGAACGGGAATGAGGAGATGGGGGCCAAAGCGGAGTGGGCTTTCCTCTCGACAGCACTGGTCTGTCAGGTGCCAGAGAGGGAGCTGGGTGTGGTGCGAGGGGCACCAGTTGCTCGATCAGGCCCTGAGCAGCCATAAACACCTCTGGCATGGAGGGCAAAACAATCTTCTCTAGAATGTCTCTGGTGGGAGATAAGAGACAGACCGGGCTCAATCCTCCCAGCACCGGCATCAAAAGTGCCACCTGAAAAGGGGGCTGACCAGCATGCTCTTTTCCCCGATCCTTTGTCAGTGCCACGGGCCTCAGAGGGGAGTGCACACTGTCCACTCTTTTCTTCTTCAGCGGTGCTGGAGACAGTGATCAGTGCCGCTGAGAGTGATTACGTGGATCCAGTGCTGGGCAGTGCTGCGCAGCCTTGTGACACTCCCACGGCACCGAAATGGCTTTTGTTGAGGCCGGAGCGCTCTGCACCAACAGTGCCATGCTCAAACTCGTGTCCACGGGGGCTGGGTGCAGAGCTTCCTCCATCATATGGAGCTTAAGCCTCTATACTCTGTCTTTTTAGGTGCAAGGTTTAAAACTGTGACAGATCCTACACTTCTCACCGAGGTGAGACTCCTCAAGGCACAAAAGACAAGACTGATGCGGACTGTCCAGAGGCATTAGTCTCTTACACTCAGCACGTTTTAAAGCTGGGCATAACCCGACCCCGGAGCCTGGGGTGGGTGAAGCAACTAACTACTACACACAACAGATAACAGTAGCTGCTAGAGCAGCAGTCTTCTTTCCTGAAGCAAAAATTTTGCTTCAGGAAAGAAGACTGCTGCTCTAGCAGCTACTGTTTCAGCGATCGTCATTGCAATAAGAAGGAATTGAGGAGGGGAGGGTCGGCTGGCTGCTATATAGAGCGCCACGGAGGCGTCACTCCAGGGGCGTCACAACCAATCCTACAGGTACTCTAAGGCAGTGATTCCCAACCTGTGGTCTGGGGACCCCACAGGGGTCCGCGGACATGTTGCAGGGCATCCGTGGAGCCTCTCCTCACTGGGGCGAGAATCCAGCTACAGCCCCAATGCTCTCCGCCAGGGCTGCCTTTCCTGGCAGGTGGATGGGGCTACGGTGGCTCCCTGGCAGGGGCAAACGCAGGGGGCCATAGCTGCTGTGGCTTGGCTCCCTAGCAGCGCAGGCCGTGGTAGCAGGAGCACTGCTCGCCGGCTGTCCTAGTGGCACTGCCAAAGTGATGCAGGCCAGAGTCTGCCTGTGTGGGCTAGATTACATAATTAGCTGGGGTGGGGGGTTGGGGCGGAGCCACAAAAAAAAAATTATTTATTTTTTGTTAAAAAGGGGTCCCGCGCCTGAAAAAGGTTGGGAACCACTGCTCTAAGAAAAAAAAATTCTGGCGATCTGTGCACGTGGCGTGCACTCACCTAAAGGGGAACAGACAGGAGCAATCATTCAAAGAAGAAATACCCCAATGTGCTTTAATCTAACCAGACACTTAGTGCACAGCAGGCTAGTGCAGGGTAGATTTACATTCTAGCTGGCTGCAAACTAAGTGTTACACAGACAAGCCCTTAAGGATGTAAACACCAAGAAAGCAAAAAGGAAAGATGGGGGAATAAGTAGGAATAATAGAATGAAATTAATTTAGGGAAGCTTTAGGCCAGAGAGCAGTGAGATCAAGTAGACTTTAGAGGTGAGATCCTGACCCACACTGTCTTCAGTAGGGTTAAGAGTTCACCCTAAAAGCAACCATCATTTGGGTGGGACAGGACATTCAAAATTACACTGGCCTATCCACTCGAAAATGTAATGTAGGGAAAATCCTACACTAGTAGAGAGGTTGGACTAGAATACCTATTGATAAGACTGTGAAAGACTTCCTCCACTGAATACCTCCATCAACTACCTCTGTCCTTTTAAGAGACACCACTGATCCTTTTAATATTAGATGACTAGCAATTGTTTATTTTCTTTTTTGGGAGTTTATGAATGGATGAAGCACTTACGAAGTCCCCTTCAGTCTCAACGGTCTCAAAAGCAACAAAGGTCCAAAAGGAAAGATTAAGGGTGGCTTGATTTACCCAGCCCCAGAGAAACTGACTGTCCATGGATATTTTTATCCACACAATCTGTATGAATGAAGCCCTTCCCCAGGGGTCTTTGGAACTCCTTAGTGTTCTGGATGGCTTTGTAATTGAGCCCAGGTAGCTCAATTCTTTCCTTTCCATGGGCCTGCATTAGCTCCTTCCCTGTCCTCAGGGATCAGGGAATCTATACATCTCTTTATAAAGTTGTTTCCAGCTCCAATTTCTATGATTCTGCTTGCTGCACTCAGTGCTGTAAAATTAGGCTGTTAATGGTGCTTTATAAAAATCAATGAGACCTAGGGTCATTTTCACAGATACAGACGCCCCCTCAAAACATAAAAACATAAACAAACATTTAAAAAACCCACAAGATGTTGATTTCTTCACATCTAGAATGAGGTGCTACTGTGACTGGGAATAAGGCTGCAATTCTTACAGCTAGATTCAAGCCCATAAATTGCACACAAACAGATCATAGCAACAAACTCCATGGCCTAGATTGAAATCAAGGACCACCTTCCATTAGTTATCACTACACAAAGAGGAACTCACCCTCTGCCTTCTGTGAAAGGAGAATAAGCATTTTCCGGTATAATGTTAGAAAACCAATGAGGTGAAAGGAGAAGAGAGAGAGAGAGAGAGAGAGAGTGCGAGTGAGTGCTGTAGGAATGGAAGATTTATTTAACTTGTGACATAAGTCACTAAAGCATTAAAAAGAAATCATTTATCTGGATTGGAGGAGGAGACTAAGTCTTTCACATAGCATTATCAGATTTAGACTGGCTCTCAGAACTGAAAACTACCAAATGCCATTTTATTTCATGACAGATGGGAAGGCTCTCCCTTCAGAGAGACTGGATGAGGGCTGACTCCATAGCTGATCATGAATTATCATCTAATTTGAAGGATTCCCCCTCCCTTCCTCTTCAAGTCCTCTAAGCTAATTTGGTGGCTAATTCAAGGACAGATCCAAGGCAGTAATTATCAAGCAGGTAAGAAAGGATTAAACAAATGCTACAAGACAAAGCAATTCTGGATTTCTATCATTGAGTCGCCACATAATTATTCATGGTCAGGATTAAAGCATTCAATTAAATCTTCTTTGAGTGGGTAATGTGGATATCTAAAAACAAACTGCTGCAAGAGGGTAAAAGTTGCCCTTCTGTCTGGTTTCTAACTTTCATTATCAGGATTCTGTAATTTCAAAACCAAAATGCTCAAAACTACATTGAACTCGCTCCCAAGAATGTTAGGATAAGTCAACACAGCTTTCATGTTCTCTTACTTTGTGCTTGTTCTCTTGCCCTCAAGGATTGTAGCAGAGCATTAAAAATGCATGGCTAAAGGTGTTCATGGTACAGCAGTAGCCTCCTGACTATAGAAGCAATATTTAAAATGATCTGGACCAGCCTTACCAAGGGGTACTCTTTCTCCTACATGTAAGGAGGTCAGCTGCTAACTGAGCCTGTCAGCATTAAAGAGTGTTAGGGGAAGAGGAGACCGTTTGGAAGGAGAAAGGGATCAATTTTGAAGGGTTTTGTGTTGTTTTGTTTTACACTTGTGTTGTAAGGTGAAGGGGAATGTGGCTATTTAAAGGAAAGGGAGAAGGACAGGAGTGAGGGAGCTTTTGGCCTTAAGGGAGAGAAAGGGAAGCACTAAGATATTGTTCCTTCTATTATTAGTTTGAGGGGAAGTTTCTAATTTCATTTTAAAGGATCAAGGGTGGGTTAACATGGAGATATTTGGTTGTCTTGTCCCAGTCCTCTGCCCTCAGTAGAAATAGGATTTGGGTTATGATGGCCAGCCCTTTGGCATGGAGTAGATCGGGAATCAGTATGTAGGGAGGTAGCACGGCAGAGAATGTGGATGGGGATGGGAGCTGTCTGGGATTGAATGTACTTGATTCTGAGGCCTGGACTGGATGTTAACACATGTATGTACAGGTACAGTGGCTGCATCCCTTAAACTCCTGTGAGTCTAAACCTGTATTGTCTGGAGATGAGTATACTATGACCCAGAACAGAACAAGGCATGTGCTAGGTTCTTTCATCCCTTTTCAAGTGGGCAAAGAAGATTCAGCACTATGAGACTTCCTTCCCTGTGCTACCACTACAGGTCACTGTGGTATACAGATGGCCTAAGACAGATGAAGCAGGAAGGAAGATTGCTAGAGCTCTGGGGTAGAGGTTGTAGTCCAAATCTGATTGACAGCAACCAAAAAATACTTGAAGTCTTGGCTATGCAATAGAAAGAGGAGTTTCTTTACCTCCACCATAGCATCTTTGAAGTCCCAAACGACCAGACTGTTCTGAGACATGAAAATCTGAAATTGTTTGTCCCCCGCTTCTCTGCAGAGTTGAATGAAAATATCTCCCATTGTGAAACAATCTAGTTGGTGGATAAAAATCACATGGAACTGGACTAGACTGTACAGTCTGAATCAACCAATCTGGTTCTGGAAGCTCTTATTTGCTATTTGGACCTAATGTTCTTCCTGTCTGGATCAAAAAAATCCAATAGGGGAAACATTGGGTCTGTTATTAACAGAGACTCTCAACATCTTCTTTCAGAAGATAAAGGTGTCACCATCTTTTACAGATCATGTCTATTTGTATTTGTTGGGTCAGTCAGTGTACTTGCCTTTTTAAATTTCAAGCCACTGTAAAAGGTAGAAAAATAATAATCATGACAAGGACAACAAATACAAAGCATGGTGGATTGATTTTTGGCCTAACAAATCTTGACAGAATTCCTTTAAAAATGACAGCTAAGAGGTAAAATCTACCTTTGGTAGAGTTCTGTTTTTCCCTCCACTATATTAAAGAAAATGAAATGATGATTTTTTTTCCTGTGGAAAAAAAGTAACGTAACTAAAATATTACAAGACCTTTTCATCTTTCACTCCTGCTGACCCATTCAATTTAGAAAACACCTCTTGAAGTATGTGTGACCAAGGATATTATGAGACAAGAAATATTCTTCATGAACATTCACAGCAATCAACATACATTATTTCAGTGGTAGTGACCAAACTGCTTCCATGTATAGAAGGTGCACATTATGTGCAATAGGGGTCATGATCTAAAGCTCACTGAAGTTAATACAAAGACTCTCATTGCCTTCAGTGGGCTTTTAATCTTAGCCCTTTGCACACATATCATCGTATTAGTGTTATGAACTCTTGATCCTCCCCCTGAAACAAAGGTCCCATATATATTCTTTTCAAACAGCTAATTTCAAGATAGACCCTATCCATTATTCACCATGAATAGAACCACACGAGGAATGAGTGTGCACACACATGTACGTGCACATACCCACATCCACCACCCACCAATGAAAAAAGAAATCAATAGATACTCACAGTAATTGAAGTCAATAAAATTCTAAATAAGGATGGGAGAGAGAAGTTCTGAGAGGAATATACAAGAGATGTACTCTTACTACATACTAAAATATTCCCACCTCCCACAGAGGTGACTGGAACAGCTACACCACCACTCAGGCAAATTTTGATGATTTTATCTGGACCATTGAACTATCATGTAGTTGTTCATTTCCTTTTCCACCATTACTGATTGTCTATATATGTAAAAAAAATTCCCTTCTCACCCCTATGGCTGGTATGTGTCTTCCTCAACCTCAGGTCCTCTACCAGAAGCCTGGGAGTTTGAGGGTTCTGTGCAGTATCTTAGCTGTTCCTAGCACTGCACTCTTCTGGACAGAGAGCTCTGATGTTCCTGGGATCTGTTGGAGCCACTCTCCCAGCTTAGGAGTCACAGCCCCAAGTGCTCCTACCACAAATGGGACCACTTTGGCCTTTACTTTCCACATCCTCTCTAGTTCCTCTTTCAGGCCCTGGAACTTCTTGAGCTTCTCATACTCCTTCTTTCCTCCCATGTCTGCTGCTGCCTCGGGCATTGTCTCAGCAGCTCATCTTTGGGTGCCATCTTACTGATGTACTCCTGGATGCTCTGGGTTTCATCCAGGACAGTGGCTTTGACACTCACCAAACCCCACCCGCCTTCTTTCCGGCTGGTGTACAGTCTCTGTGTGTTGGATTTGGGGTGGAAACCTCCGTACGTTGTGAGGAGCTTCCGGGTCTTCACATCGGCAGCCTCCATGTCCTCCTTTGGCCAGCTCACTATACCGGCAGGGTATCTGATGACTGGCAGGGTGTACCTGTTGATGGTGTGGATCTTGTTCTTCCCATTGAACTGGCTCTTCAGGACCTGTCTTATCCTTTGGTGGTACTTGGATGTTGCTGTCTTCCTTGCCTCCTCATCGTGGTTCCCATGTGATTGTGGGATGCCTAGGTACTTGTAGCTGGTCTGTATGTCTGCTATGTGGCCTGCTGGGAGTTCCACCCCATCAGTCTTGACTACCTTCCCTCTCTTTACTACCATCTGGCCACACTTCTCCAGTCCGAATGACATGCCAATATCCTCACTGTAGATCCGTGTCAGGTGGATTAGCGAGTCGATGTCTCATTCATTCTTAGCATACAGCTTGATGTCAACCATGTAGAAGAGGTGGCTAATGGTAGTTCCACTCTTGAACTTGTATCCGTATCCAGTCCGTGTGATTATCTGGCTGAGGGGGTTCAAGCCAATGCAGAACAGCAGCAGGGACAGCGCATCACCTTGGTATATGCCGCACTTGATGGCCACTTGTGCAAGCTGTCTTGAGTTGACTTCCAGTGTTGTCTTCCACAGTCCCATTGAGTTCTTGAGGAAGGTCCTTAGTGTCCTGTTGACTTTGTATAGGGCCAGACATTCACAGATCCATGCGTGCGGCATTGAGTCGTAGGCCTTCCTGTAGTCAATCCAGGCTGTGCTCAGATTGGTCTGTCTAGACCTGGAGTCTTGGGCGACTGCTGTATCTATGAGCAACTGGTGTTTTGAGCCTCTGGTGTTGTTCCCAATGCCCTTCTGAGCTGTGCTCATGTACTGGCCCATGTGGTCCTGTAGCTTGGCGGCTATGATGCCCGATAGGACTTTCCATGTTGTGGGGAGGCAGATTATTGGCTGGTAGTTGGATGGTGCTGTTCCCTTGTGGGGGTCTTTCATGATCAGCACTGTCCTTCCTTGTGTTAGCCAGTCTGGGTGGGAGCCTGCTGCTAGCAGCTGGTTCACCTGTGCTGCTAGGCATTCATGCACTGCTCTTAGTTTCTTTAGCCAGTAGGTGTGGATCATGTCTGGTCCAGGTGCTGTCCAGCTCTTCATGTTCTTGACCCGCTGTTGGATGTCTGCTACTGTGATGGTGAGTGGTTCCTATTCTGGGAGATTGCTGTGGTCTGTTCTCAGGTCCTGCAGCCACTTTGCACTGGTGTTATGAGTCTTCTCTTTCTCCCATATGTTCTTCCAGTACTGTTCAGTTTCTGCTGGTGGTGGCTCTGCTGTTATTGTGTTGTTGCACTGCAGCTGGGAGTACACCTTGGATGGTTCTTTGGAGAACAGGGCATTTATCTTTTTGGCCTCTGCTTCTCTAGTGTATCTCCTTAGCCTGGTAGCCAGTGCTGTGAACCTTTGTTTAGCAGTCTCTAGGGCTTCACATGGAGTCAGGCCCTTGTATTTTTTCAGTAGCCAAGTCTTATCCTTATAATCTCTACACCCTTCTGTAGTTCCACCAGCTGACTAACTTCTCTCCGACTTGCCTTGATCTTATCCTCCAGCCTCATTTTCCAGGGGGTGGGGGGGTATGTACTGCTGTTCTTCTTGATCATGTATCCAAGCATCCGCAGGATTACAGAGGCTGTAGCGTATACCAGTTCATTGGTTTGAGTTATGGTGATAGTAGGAATTGTCGTTAGGGATCTATTGGCATCTTCTAGCATACTATCTGCTGGTACTTCTCCAACGAGCCTTGGTAATTGGTCTCGAGGGTTGACTGAAGCTAGTTTATCCATGATCTTTTGCCTCATATCAGCTGCTGTGCTCTGTAATGGGGGGGGGGCAGTGAAGTTCCAGCTTCAAGTGTTGGCTGCACATCTAGTTGTTCTTCCAGGTCTTCTTCTTGAGTCCGGGACGTAATGTGGAGTTGGTCTATCTCTAGTTGCGAGAGCAGCTTCCTCTTTACTATGTTGAAGCGTTGGGCAACTAGCTGTTTCTCAGTTAGTGTGGATGTAGGCCTTTTGTCCATCCATAGTTCCCCCATATGTTTCATATATCTCCTCTTCTTAGGTCTACTGTTGTAGTAGTATTCCATCAATTCCAGGTTCTCTTGTCTCGTCCATGTATGGTTTGTTCTAGTAGCCCACTTATTATCAGATTGTCCTGGCTCCCCAACATCTGGCGTGGACCTTGTTAATCCGGGCAACGTCCGAGCCGGCATGACTCTCCTAGTTCATGTCACTCGCATATTCGAGGTAGGCAAGTGAGGAGTTAGGGGGTCTTTTGCCCAAGGACCCCTATTGGAAAGGTAAGTGGGTACCAACTGGGATTTGAACTCTGGTCTCTCGTATCAAAGGGCAGTACTCTTAATCACTACGCTATCCAGTCATATCTATCTATATATATTCATGTTTTATTTAGTATCTCTTCTTCCTAATTAGTCCTGGACCCCCCTGCCAGACTCATTCACTTGATGCCATGATCCCATATTTGTGACATCAAAAACGGAGGTTACTCACCATGTGCAGTAGCCGTGCTTCTTTGAGATGCGTATTCCTGCACTGCTCCACCCCATAGCCTGTGGTGCCAGGAGCTGATAGACTGGTGCCAGCTTCTGAGTGCACGCTGGAGGAGGGAGAGGCAGCCCCTGCATGGATCTGTTTGGCATCAGCGATGTGGGCGCCGACAGCATTAGTGCCGATATTGGTACCGTGGCCACTGGCGGGATCGGGGCCCCTCAGGGCATGACTGCGGTGCTGTTGACAGGTTGCAGAGGCGGAGCCGCAGGTGCCGTGATTGGTGCCGGGGTGCCATTGGTTAGCCCCGGCACTGGGGAAGATCGGTTTGAAAGCAGCATGCTTACGGGTGGCTTTAACGCCTGCTCCGCTGCAGGGCTCTCTGGCAGCTTTTTCTTGCTGCGTCCAGAACATCTGGGGGGAGCCAAGGTCTCTTTAGAGTGAGACTGGCTATGCCCCTGCTTGCTCCTAGCCAGTGAGGCTGGGGATGAGGGCTGAGAGCCAGCTTTCACTGAGGACGTCCTGAGGGGTGAGCCGCTCAGCTCAGAGGCTGGGCAGAGCGCTCCCTCCATTAGCATGAGTTTAAGCTTCATGCTCCTGTCCCTCCTTGCCCTTGATTTCAAAGAGGCACAGTGAAGGCAGGATTTTGCCAGGTGTCTCTCTCCCAGGCACTTTATGCACTGGTCATAACCATGTGAAGTTGGCATAGGGTCATGACAATTTACACAGCGTTTAAACCCTGAGGCGTTAGGCATCTTGAGTAAGCCGTGGTGGTTTTTTTTGTTTGTTTGTTTGTTTTTTTTGTTTTTTTTTTTTAACAGGTAAGTACTGAAGTATCAACTTATCTAACTAAGTAACTAACACTAACTATGGAGAACTACTAACTAACTACAGTGGCTGAGGTAAAGAGCTCCTCTCAGATGGTGCTAAGTGCTGGGGCGGTTGAGAAAGAACTGACGGGGGGGGCGCACATTCCAAACGGCGGGAAGATAGCAGTGACGTCACTGGAGCAGCGTGCCCTCCCCTCCAAGATTCTGCTATCAACACCTCCGGTGCGAGGTGCGGGCGGGGCCACACACCTAAAGTGGAGCAGCGGGGACACTGCTCGAAGAAGAATCATTTGTACAATGATGGATTGTGATATGCCTAAATGAAACTAGCAAGAGGGTCAGGTCTGATGAGAAAGGGGAGAGGTTCTATTTTATACACATACACATTTGTAATACTAATCATTAATGAAGGGAAGGGATAAACCAAGGGATAAACTGGTTATATTTGCATTTGGATGGAAGTTGATAGCCACAGGGATTTGGAAGAATAGTTTTTGAAGACTATCATGGGGGGTGAGCAGAGGGTCTTCAAACCTTTGAGGTGTGACTGATATTAATTCACAAGATCTGTAATAAACTTCCAGCATATTTATATTGGCTTGTTCTGGTATGCAATGCCACTTCATAATTATTATGCTGCAGCTGTGATCAAGATGCTGGATCTGGATTTGGTGCTACAAAATCCTTGGTTCTTTTCCTTTGGCATGAGGAATATGCTCCACGTGCATCTTTATTTCTCTTTATCACCTCTAATTTGTATGGCAAAGTAGACTACATTGAAGCAACAAGGGTCCTAAGTGCATAGTTATTGCAGGTATCCAGATGCTGTATTAAAATTAGGTGCCTACTGGTGCATGGGCATCTGTCTATTCAGATATTATCTGTCTTTCAAGAGTGCCCCCAATGGAGCTCCAGTACCATCAAGCCCCCTGAAATGCAGAGTTGCCAGCTTTAAAAAGCTGTTGAATAAAATACACTCAGCGTGATACTTCTAAATTTTAGCAAATGCCAAATACTTTTGACCCTGGATAAAATGAATCCTGCAGTACAAGATAGTAAAACAGAGAATGAAGTCCTTGCATTCAAAATCATTGTTTCACTGAATGGGATCAAGTTCAGACCTGACATAAGCAAGGTGTAAGAAGTTACCTACCCGCAACTGGTGTTCTTCGAGATGTGTTGCTCCTGGACATTCCATTGCAGGCGTACGTCCGTGCATGCACGGATAGCCGGAGACTCTTTCCTATAGAGCACCCGCAGAGTTGGCTATGGCACCCCCTGGAGTGGTGCCATCGCGGCTCTCTCTATGAGTCACAGCTGACCTGCCCCCTCCTTAGCTCCCTTTTTAACACCTATTCCACAGAGGGGAGAAGGGAGCAATGTGGAACGTCCAGGAGCAACACATCTCGAAGAACACCAGTTACAGGTAGGTAACCTCTTCTTCTTCGAGTGATTGCTCCTGACCATTCCATTGTAGGTGATTCGCTAGTCTTACCTACCGTGGTGGGTCAGAATCACAGGCGGACCGACTGCAGCACTGCTCTACCCATTGCAGCATCGCCTTGAGCCTGCCGATCAATTACAAAATGCTGTGTGAACGTGGGCGTCGACAACCACGTAGCCGCTTTACAAATGTCCACAATCGGCAGCCCGCTCAAGAACGCGGAAATGAAGCTTGAGCTCTCATGGAGTGGCCCTTGATTGCCGGTGGGTCAATCTTAGCCAATGTATAACATTCGCAAATGCACAAAACTATCCAGAAGGTGAGGCACTGAGCCGAGACTGGCTCTCCTTTCATTCTATCTGCAACTGCCACAAACAGCTGGGACATCTTTCTAAAGGGTTTGTCCATTCTATGTAAAAAGCCAAGGCACGGCGAACATCTAGAGTATGGAGCCTTCTTTCTTTGTCTGAGGCATGGGGCTTTGGATAAAAAGACCACCAAGACAATTTCCTGATTACAGTGAAACTATGAAACCACGTTAGGATGGAATGCAGGATGAGAATGCAGTTGAACTTTGTCTTTGAAGAAGACAGTATAGGGCAGGGAGGCCGACAACACTCGAATCTCTGAAACCCTCCTGGCCGACGTTATTGCCACTAGGAAGGCTACCTTCCACAAAAGGAAGAGAAGCGAATAGGAGGCAAGTGGTTTGAACAAGTGCCCTGTAAGTCTTGAGAGGACAAGACTGAGGTCCCACTACACTACTGGAGAGCGCACCACTGGGAAGAGCCTCTCTAAACCCTTGAGGAAGTGCTTCACCAATGGGTCGGCGAAGAGGGAAGCGTCACTCACCTTCTCATGGAACACCGAAATTGCCTCAAAGTAGACTCTGATGGAGTACAAGGACAGGCCTTGGGTTTTCAGACCCCAGAGAAAGTCAAGGATGGTTTGAACTGGAGCCCAATAGGGCACAAGATCCCTGCTAAGTGCCCAGTCCACAAACTTGCCCCATTTGCCTATGTATGATGCCCTCGTTGAGAGCTTCCTGCTGTTGAACAAGACCTTCTAGACCTGTGCTGAACACTGCAACTCCCTGCCCTTCAGCCATGGAGGTTCCATGCACATAGGTGTAATGACCTCAGGTCCGGGTGGCGCAGATGCTCTTAGTCCTGGGAGAGCAGGTCCAGCAGTGTTGGCAACTCTATCAGGCTGCTGACCAGAAGATGTAGCAGAGTCATAAACCAATGTTGCCTCGGCCATGCTGTGGCTACCAAGAAGACTGAGGCCCGGTCCTGTTTCACTTTCACGAGAACCCTCGGAATCAATGGCATCAGGGGAAATGCACAGCAGGCCATCCCCAGCCAAGACATCTTGAAAGTGTCCGCAACTGACTCCGGGCTCTGCCCTCGGAACAAACAAAACTCTGCGCACTTGTAGTTCTGATTGGACGCAAAGAGGTACACTTGGGGATAACCCCACTGATGGAAGATGGGCCTCAACACCTCCCACTTGAGGGACCACTCATGAGTTGTGAATTTCCTGCTCAGCAAGTCCACCCAGAGATTGCGCTGGCTGGGAAGGTAAGAAGCCATCTGGTGAATCGAGTGACGAATGCAGAAGTCCTATAGCGGAGGGCTTCATGGCACACAAGGCTGGAGCGGGTTCCCCCCTGTTTGTTGATGAAATACATTGCGGCAGAGTTGTCTGTGAGCACCGACACCACTCTCCCCTTCAGCTCATGTAGAAATGCCTGGCAGGCCAAATGGACCACGCGGAGCTCCTTCACATTGATATGCAGACTCATTTTGTCGTCTTTCCAGAGGCCTTGGGTTGCAAGGAGACCAAGATGAACCCCCTACCCTAAGTCTGACATGTCTGTGCCCAAGAACCTCAAGGGCTAGGGTGGCTGAAAAGGCAGCCCTTGACACACATTCTGTTCGAGGCACCACCAGTCTAGAGAGCTTAGTACACTCACTGGGATCGTGACCATACCGTTGATATCATCCCTTGCTGGCCAGTAAACTGGCACCAGCCACATCTGTAGCGGATGCAACCTCAAGTGGGCGTGTCTCACCACATGCGTGCATGCTGCCATGAGTCCATCAGCCACAGACACGAGCGAATTGACGTGAGCGGGAACCTCTGGAAGTCCCTTATGAGGGACCTGAGACTCTTGAACCGAGAGTGTGGAAGGGAAGCTCTCACCAGCTTCAAGTCCAACAAGGCACCTGTGAACTCTATCTTTTGAGTCAGATAGAGCGTGGACTTTTGCACACTCACCAGGAGATCAAGGCACCGAAAGGTGCTCTGTATCATGTCCAAGTGACGGGCGACTTTGTCCTTCAACCGGCCGCAAACTAACCAGTCGTCCAGGTAGGGATACGCCTGGATCTTGGAGCGCCTGAGGAACGCTGCAACCACCACTAGGCACTTTGTGAAAGCGTGTGGGGTGGCTGTCAGCTTGAAAGGCATGACGGAGAAGTGGAGGTGCCTGCCACCAACTACAATTCACAGAAACCTTCTGTGTTTCGGAATTACAGAAATATGAAAATATGCGTCTTGAAGACTGATGGCAGCGTACCAGTCTCCTGGATCCAAGGAGGGAATTATTGCAGAAAGAGAAACCATGCGAAAATGTATCTTGTGTAGATATAGGTTTAGACTTCTGAGGTTGAGGATGGGACGAAGACCCCCTTTTGCTTTTGGGATCAAGAAAAAGTGGGAATAAAAGCCGTGCCCCCAAAGATCCCGCAGAACCTCCTCTATGCCTCCTTTGTCCAGTAAGGCCTGCACTTCCTGTTCCAACAGGTAATCCTCAAAAGTGTCCCTGGAGGGAACCGGAGAATGAGGGTGGCGGCCGGGGGGAAAGAAGGAGAACTGGAGGAAGTATTGCTGAGACACTGTACACAGCAACCAAGTGTTGGAGGTGATCCAGGACCAGGCCTGTTGGCAAATGGAGGGTGCGGATCCTGAGATAGTTCTGGTATGTAGTCCTCGGGCGCACCTTCAAAAACCTTTCTTGGAGCTTGAAGACTAGCGCGAGGCTCCTTGGGAAAGGGGAGTTGGACGATAATTACTTTTTCGGCCATTCTGGCTGTGCCAAGCATTATAATTTTGTGAGTGGTGAGAAGACCTGGGCACCAGGATTGGCTTGAAGGGCTTAATCTGGGGCGCCAGGGTGTGTAGCCCTAGCGACTTAAATGGGGACCTGCTATCGTCAGAGTCTGGAGCTTGGCATCCGTCTGTTTCAAAAACAACTCTGGGCCTTTGAAAGGAAGATCTTGGATGGTATTCTGCACCTCTTGGGACAGATCTGATGCTTGAAGCCAAGAGCTGCAGCGCATGGTGACTCTGGAGGCCATGGCTCTGGCCGCTGCATCTGCAGCATCTAGCACTGATTCCAATAGGGTTCTAGAAACTATCTTGCCCTCCTTAATGGCAGCTGAAAACTCAAGCCTCCAGCTCTGATCGCACTTCTCCGAGAACCTCTTCAACGAAGACCAGGCATTAAAGGCGTAGCAGCTAAGAATCGCCTACTGGTTAGTAATGCAGAGTTGAAGCCCCCCTCTGTTGAATAGATCTTCCTTCCAAATAAGTCTAACTTTTTTGCATCCTTAGATCTAGAGAATGGCCCTTGATGGCCTTGCTGCTCTCTCTCATTGGCCACAGCTACGACCAGAGACTCCGGAGCGGGATGTATGTAGAAGTGCTCATAACCTTTCAAAGGCACGAAGTATTTTCGCTCTACCCTCTTGGCCATGGTAGGCACAGAGGCTGGGGTATGCCACACGGATCTTGTGGTGTTCTGGATGGTCTTGATAAGCGGGAGGGCTACACGAGAGGGGCCTTCTGGCACAAGAATGTCAACCATAGGATCTGCCTCCTCTACAATCTCCTCCGCCTGCAGACTCAAGCCCCGGACAACTCTGCACAGGAGATCTTGATGTGCTTTACTATCATCTGGGATAGGCTCAGGCTTGGCCCCTGCATCCAACTCATCTGGAGGAGATGACGATGATTCCCCGGATGGATCTATGGGCTCAGTTGCAGCCTCTAGTTCACTCCAATGGTCTAAACTGTCCTGATTTGTAGGCTGGGATCTTGCAGAGGACTCCCCTTCTCAGAAGTCTCCCGTCTCTGGGGGAGCACCCACCATGTAAGGAGGGCTGAGGGTGAGAGCTAGCCAGCGAGTGGGATCTGCTCAGCTCGGGGCCTTGCCCCTGATGGAAAGCCCAAGGAGTCCTGAAAGGCCACTGCGAAGCAACAGGCCACTGAGGATACTACTGCGGGGGGTATGGAACTAACCATTTGCACCTGGGCCTCCTGACTCTGGACAGCGAAGAAACCTCATCCAAGTCTGAAAGAGGACCATTTCACAGGGACCAAGGTGGTGCAGTACCAGAGGCTGTTTTGTGGCACTGCCGCAGGCTTTGGTTTTCAAGCACTCTCAGCAGCACAGGCAAGCAGTGATAGTCTCTTCTTAAAGGTGAGTGGTACCGAGGAGGCTCCGCTGCTGACACAATGATGGACAGTAGTGGGGACTGAGACTGAGATGGCATTGCTGATGGTGCCCGAGGCTCCTTTGCCTGCAGGCGCAAGGGCAACCAGAATCTCAGTGCTGGAGAGCGTGGAGAAGTTGGATGCACCAGCAGCAGCTTCCCTCTTGACGGCCCCAACACAAGTGCCTGAGATGCTGTCTGTTCAATAAGGTTGCGTGCTGCCTCAAAGGTTTCAGATGTAGAAGGCAGCAGCATGTCCTGCTCTAGGATGTCCTGCGTCAGGGGTGGCACAGGCACTGGAGCCGATCGCTCCAACTGAGCTGGTACTGACGGTGCTGATGGCTGCTTCGCCTTAGAGTGTGGCTCTTTAGGAGTGCTCAGCCCTAGTGGGGAGCTCCTTGTGTCTGACCTCCTTCTCTTCTGCGGTACCAGAGAGAGAGAATGGTGCCAATGACTATCCGAAGATCTGGAGGCAGAAGCAGCTGTTGACGGTGCCACGGACCCTGCCGCTGGTGCTGGTGCTGAGGACCGGTGCCACAGGCCGCTCGATGAGTCACAGCGCCCTCGTGCCGCTGGGGCACTACTAACCGATGGTGCCGCACTCAAATTCACTCCGGAAGCTGGTCTAAAGGCTTCCTCCATCAAAAGAAGCTTCAGCCTTTGCTCCCTTCTGAGTGCATGGCTTGAAGCTCTTACAGATTTTACACTTGTCCTTGAGGTATGCCCCTCTCAAACACCTCAAACATGAGCGGTGTGGGTCATCAAGCGGCAACAGCTTGCGACATACGTCACAAGTTTTAAATCCTGGCATGCCCCAACTTGGAGGCCGGCAGCAAACTAAGTAAATAGGTACTCTTGCTAATAATAGCAGTGAAGGACTGCGAAGACAGTCAGAAGGACTCCAGCTACCGCCACGGTGATTAGAAGGAACTGAGGAGGGGGCAGGTTGGTTGTGACTCATACAGAGAGCTGTGATGACGCCACTCCAGGGGGCACCACAGCCGACCCTACGGGTGCTCTATAGGAAAAAGTCTCTGGCTATCCGTGCATGTGCGCATGTACACCTATAATGGAATGGCCAGGAGCAATCACTTAAAGAAGAACTCTTCACTTCAAGGGAGGTCTATCAATTTGCATCAGGTCTGAATATGCTCCATTAAAACCACACTTGCAGGGAACACAGCATTTTTCATACTTTTTTCTCATAAAACATCCAACATTTTCATCAGTTCATTCTGGCTTTGCCCTCAACAATAAAAAGCCCACCTACTTTCCCAGTCAGAAGCAGGGTGGTGATGAACCCTGGCAGAAAAGAAGCTGAAATGTATAGTCAGCAATCCTGCAGCTGACGCATACTCTGAAAAGGGAATGACTATGTGGGAAGGGCTTTGCCATTTAGTGAACTGTGCTTTTTGACCACCTATCCATACCACCATAAGACAAGAGAGCTACTTGCTTTGAAAACCCCCTTTGGAAATATTAAGCCAAATAAAGAACACTCCACAATGCAAAAGGGTCCAACAGCTAGTACTGAAATTAGAACAGGATGGCAGTGCAGGATGTGGGCAATCCCACTTGACATCTGAAAGACTGGCCTGCTGGCTAGAACACTAGTGAGCAGGATTCAATTCTCTGCTCTGCCAGAAACACCCTGTACCTTGGTTCCCCACCTGTAAAATAACGATAATAGCACTTCCCTACCTCACAGGGGTGTTGTCAGGAGAAATACATCAAAGGGAGCAAAGTGTTCTGCCTCCCTATCAATGGAGACCATATAACTACCGTAAATAGAGTCTGTTTATTTTTAAATTTCATTGGCACGAATCTCTGCTGGAAGCAAATTTCAAGACTATGTGTGAAACGGAATTTCAAAATTCACTCAAAATAGCATATGCATCGAAAGTACTTGCAGACTTACCCACTCAGGAAACAGAAACAATACTGTGTGACATTCGACCAAGCACAATTAAATATCATAGTTCTAATTTCCAATACAGCCAACTGTGACTAATCAGTCCACTGAGAACCAATGGTGAATACATTCACACAGTCAATAATTCTGAGGAAACTGATTTGCAAGAGGAAAAAAGAGGTTGAATTTGAAAAAAAGTATTTGTTACAAATTATTATTTATTTGTATAATGGGAGAACATGTATGTGCCAGCCAAGATCAGGACTCTATTGTGTTGCATACTGTACAGACACACAGAGACCACGCCTGCCTGAAACATCGTGCAAATTAAATGACCAAGGCAGACAAAGGGAAAGAAAAAAGTAGTGATAGTAGTAAAAGGAGACCGCTTCTGGATTCCCAGTGGGATCTGAACTAGTAATCCCTGTTTTTTCAGACTACTGCCCTAACCCTTATATATCACAAGGCTGCGTCCCCAGTGTCCTGGGCAAAGGGAGGAGGCTACTAAGGTGCAGAAGTGATGAGCTACTGAGGAAGGCATGATGTGCAACACAAACAGGGAACTGAAAACTAAAGGTACAGCAGAACCCCAGAGTTATTAACACCTTGGGAACAGAGGTTGCTTTTAACTCCGAAATGTCTGTAACTGTGAACAGAATGTTATGGTTGTTTCAAAAGTTTACAACTGAATATTGACTTCATGCAGCTCTAAAATACTATTATGTGGAAGAAAAATGCTGCTTTTCCTTTATTTATTTAGTAGTTTATGTTTAACAAAGTGCTGTACTGTATTTGTTTTGGGGTTGTTTGGTTTGTTTTTCTTTCCCTCTCTGCAGCTGCCTGATTGTGTACTTCTGGTTCCAAATGAAGTGTGTGGTCAGTTGTGGCTGGTCAGTCATAATTCTGGTATTTATAACTCTGAGGTTCTGCTACATAAAGTGACTTACTTAAGGTCACACAACGAATCTGTGGCAGAACCAGGAACTGAATACAGCACTTCAGGGATCCAGACTAGGGCCTTAAAAGACTCTCTTTCCTGTCCAATTATTCACTTAGCTCCAGTTACATGCTCAGCTTCTCTCTTCTAGCTCCACTAACTCTCTAATCCTTATTCTACCCCTCGAGCTCCAGGTGGCCTTTGTAACTACTTATTTTAGGAACAGACACCATAATGTTTGCAAATACTTTGACTGCACTGACAGGCATACGTTTCTAAAGTTTTTGGTTTTAACAAGAAAGTTTTTATAGCTGTTAAGATTGCAATGGAGTTCACCTCCATTTGAAGTGTTAATTTTTTTTAGATTGTCCACAAATCAGAGAGATTGTGAAAAAAAAAAATAAGTCATAGAAAATTTTCCCAGAGGAGCTGCAACGACTCCCTTGGCAGCTCTGTTTTCAACTGCAAGTTCAGTTAACAGCACAGCAAAGGAACAGCTTTCCCCACTGAGTAACATCAGTGGGCTAGACATGCCCTTAGAAAATGCTTCGTATCATGCCAGGACACAAAGAATACATAATTCTGTAGCTCAGTAATTAGCAAGCAAGCACCAACATTATACTCATGTTTTACATATACCTGGGGACCATATTAAAAAAAAAAAAAGGTAGAAAATAGGTGTATGAAATCTATGGTAGGCTGGACAGTCAGTTTGATGAAGGTTGTTAAGATGATAAATAGACACTCTAAACTCGCCCATACTCCCTCACAGCCCCAGTCAGCACATGCTCGATAATTTAAAAGACAATGCCAGAGCCTTCATTTCATGGCGATACAAAATTCTGATGGGGGGGGGGAGGAGGAGCAGCTACTTTTAATTAAGGAACAACCAGGCTGAAACTTCTGTGTGCCTAGTAGGAAGCAACACCTTTTAGGGAATGGTATGGGGCACTGTTATTTATTTTGTTCCTTTTATTGACTAAGGGGTTTGAAAAGAAAACAAATAACTACAGCTCCTCCCTAAAATCCATAATAATACAAGAGTATTACTCACCTACATAATGAGAAAAAGATGGTGAGTAAGACAAAGCAGTTAGCCAGACAACTATACAGCTACAAGGCGCAGATATAAGATCCCATAGATTGAGGGCAAGGGATGGAGAAAATAGTTCATGAAATATCTTGTATGTGGTAAAGTAAGTAAACTGGTGACAAAAATTAATGGCTGGAGAACAGATGGGGAGACAGGTGATAAGCAAATTGACAGGTGAATGCACTGATGGATAGAGGGGTTACAAATACATTAACAAATTATAGATGATGAAATTCAGCAAGATGAGTAGAGATTAAACCAAAGGAACCTGTGGAATCAAATTAAATTTCCACAGAGGATTGAGGTCCACAGCAGTTTGCTTCATACCTTTTCCAAAAACACCATTTTTAAGTTATTAAAGTTTAGCAAGGGTCAAAAAACTATATTTATATTAAGAATTTACGAGTCATGGGCAAGAGGTTTTTTAAGAGGGTTCTTTGAAGGTCTGTAGCTTCAGGCATGCGTCATCTGCCAAGAGCCAGGCCAATGGAGAGAGGCAAACTCATCTTCATCATCAGTGACATTCTACTGACAGTCTCTCCCCTCAGTGCCAAAATCAACTCTCTTACATTTCCACCCAAATTTCCTCAATTTGGGATTAGGAGAAATTAGCACACCCAGTTCTCCTGCCACCAGCAAGAAGGATCAACATCTAGCAGGTGTTACTGAGGAATTTGAAAGAAAGAGAGGGCATGCTGGACACTAAAAGGCAAAACGTCCCCTTCCTCTGTCAACCACTGCACGGATAGCTGCCCTAGGCTCTGGTTCCTTAAAATGTGTGCAATCCCACTGAAGTCAATGATGAAATCACTTACATGTCTGAAGTTTAGAATGTAATTAAGCATTTCGCTAAACCAGATCCATCAAAAACAGATGGCAGTTTCAGTCAGTATTTCATCCTGACAAGTTCTCTCCCAACCTGTGTAGAAAAGGTGGCAGGAAAATACAGCATCCCATCCTTTCACCACACACAAAATTTACAAGTAAATTGACACCGAAGGGAGCTGCTTCTCGCTCTCTACCACCCATCACTAGCATGCCATTGCTTTTGGTAAGGGATGAGATGGGAAGAAGAGGAAAGAAGGTGACTTGCACATCAATATTTAGAAGTAGGCATAATGCTGTTTTGAGCCATATAAACTTTCTTTATTCTGCTCGCAGCTCAGCCTATAGACCTCAAACCCTACCCTTCTATTTTCTAGTCCTGAGCAGGCTATCAGTCATGCTGAAATGTATGCTAGTGCCATAGCATGGATAACTGTCTATTAAAGACTCAGATGAGACTACCAAACACATTTTCATTAATCACAGCACAATCTACATCTGAACTCAGACTAGCAGGTTTGAAAAACTTGTAATAGGACCCTTCTCACCTCTCTAGTGGTTATCACTGGGAAAGGGAATCTTGGTCAAATACCTCTCTTATCCTCCTCCTTTCTCAAGAAAAAGTGACCCATGATGAGTCCCTTATATTCAGAGGGAGGACAAGTCACTAGAGCTGAAGAACAAGAGAGTAACACAGCACGCAGTTTGTTATTCCAGTGTTGAGAGAAAGTCTGGACATTTTGTTCAAGGACAAGAGACCTCATTTTCAGTACAGTCGGGTAACCATAACTCCCACTGACTTTAACAGGAACTCCCCTGAAACTCAGGCCCAAGTCTCCCCATCTTCCTCACGTGTTGTCTTCATTTAGACCAGGCGTGGCCAAACTGCGGCTTGGGAGCCACATGTGGCTCTTGAATGAAAAAGTGTGGCTCGTGGAGGAACATCAGCAAATCAATTTAGTAGGTAAAAGTATATGGCTATATGCCTCAGTGCGGCTCTTGAAGGCTTAACAATCAACTTGTGTGGCTCTTGAGTTCCATAAGCTTGGCCACCCCTGATTTAGACCTTTAACAAAAGCAACCCTAAGACATCCAAGTGACCTTTCTGCCCAGGGTTCCATGCCCAGTGCTGATTCAGTCATCATTAAACTGGAGCAACTAAAAGATAACAGAAACAAACAACTTGAAACAGAGAAATCCCCTTTGTACCAGCTATTATTATTAGCTCTCTGGCTTCTTTCAGTGACTTCCCAGCCCCCTCCCAGGAAAAGCCAGCAGGATATTTACATCCTGCTGGGTAATTGGCAGGTTAACAAGGATTACCTGCCAAGCATATTTAACTGTTTAACCCTGGCTAACCCATCATGCCTGTCTGCAGCAGATAGAGGGGTCACACTTCTTTTTTTCTCAGGGAGCAGACCAGGGAGAGGTTCTGTCAGCACACATAGGTTCTCTACTTAAACACTGAAAGGCCAGTATAGTCTACCCAAAAAGGCCTTTATTTAAGGAAGGATGAACTGACAAACTTCTGGCCAGGGAGCCAAATCTGAGTGACGCTTTTTTGCACTAGCTTCAGCTTATTCATGCTGTGCTAAATTATCTAATTATGCTTTATTATAAAAGCCTCTCCCAAGTGAGCACAGGAAACTGTCCTTGGTCTCCAGTTGGATTTTACTATGCAGTATTAAAAATAAACAGGAAAGACAGACTGAATGGGGAATAAATACTTTAAGGAACACAATAGCAGTAAGAATGAACGGTGAATGTATTTTTAATGTAATTCTGTTCTCAGCTGTGTGAATATGCTACGGATTCACATAATTCCCATCTACTAAATCCCCTGCCTCCTGCTCTGTTGAAATTAGTGCCATGCAGGATTCTGCAGTATACATCTTTACTGAAATACCAGTTTAGAGGTAGGGAAAATCATTTCCAGTTTTAGTGGTCCCCTGATTCTTGTTTGTGGGGACATAGCTATATAATATCTACTGTATGGCTTTTGCTGTTTAATGCCTGTATGGGGAGATTTTAAACCGTGCAACACCCACAGCTCTAATTTATTCTGTGGCAAACAGAGCTGGGTTCAGAGGATCAAAACATTTCTGCTGTATCTGCCAAAGAACTTGCATATGTGCAGTGTAGTCGTAATGAAATGGGAGAGGTAATATCTTTTATTGGCCCAACCTCTGTCAGAGAGAGAAAAGAGCACCAGAGCAAAATGCAACGTGAAACAGATAGTTCAGGGTAAGTAGTTACATATTGTAAAATAAACAAGAAGTCTGGTGGTACTTAAAAGACTAACAAATTTATTTATCACATAAGCTTTCATCACTTCTCCCATGAAAGTTCATGCAGTTAATAAATTTGTTAATCTTTAAGTGCAGCCAGACTCCTTGTTTGTTTTGCTGAACTAGACTAACACTGCTACCCCTTTGGAACTTGTCAAATAAGGAACCATTCAAGGTAGAGTGGCCCATTAACTCCTCTGCAGTCATAGGACAAAGATATGGGCTTTAGTGGGTTGCAGATTGTCATAATAAATCATAAATTCAGTCTCTCTGTTCAGTCTATAATTTTTAGCATCTACCAGAGTTATGAACGTAAGCTTCCAGGCTTGTCTTTTGAAGTGGGCAGGTTTCCTCTGAGGATGAGGACTGATGGATCAAAGAGTGATTACTTTGTGAAAAGTATCCACACAAAGGTGAAAGGGTATTTTTGTCTTTTATCAATTTCCAGTGTGAGTTCATTTGAGAGCAGTGATTGATGAGTTTCACCCACATAACTGATATTGAGGCATTTACTTCACTGGATAAGTGTCTGACTGTAGATAACGGATTTCTTGGTGTGTTTGGGATGGTTACTGGATCTATGAAGGTAGGGGTGTGATGCTCTCTGTGATGATTTGTGGGTTTCTTGTGTACAGTTGTCTGTGGGGCTCCATTGTTGATCCTGATTGTGGCATCCAGAAAGGCAATCCAAGAAACCCATGAATCATCAAACCACTCCAAACATCAAGAAATCAGTCACCTACAGCAGGTACTTATTCAGGAGGCAGGGGATTTAGCAGATGGGAATCATACGAATCCACAGCAAATTCGGACAGCAGAAAACAGAGTTACACAAGTCAACACACTCAAACCACTTTCACCAAACACGGACATTCCACCAGAGTAGATCATGTCATGGAACAGTCATCCAAATATCTGAAGAGAACTTGTTTCAATACAGAAATAAAACTTCCTCCCAGCGCACACACTTAGTTGCCACCAACCACCCCACATTGGAAACCTTACAGGGTATCATCAAACAGCTATAACTCATACTCAATAGGTATCCCATCCTGAAAGGAATCTTTTCTGAACCCTCTCTTTAATTTTCAAGCAATCTATTAGCCTGTCCAAGCTCACCATCAGAAGTAACCTCCTTCCAGAGCAGGGCACACCAATTCAAAGCAGCATTAGACCTACGAAAGCAACAGTTCTAAAACCTAGATATATTTCCACTGCTAATGATCAGCTTTCTTCACTGCACAACTTTCCAGATCTTTGGATCTTTCACACACCTATCAGGACATGTGGTATACCTCATCCAGGGCCCTAAATGCTCCAATAACAACTATGTGGGTGATATCAGACAATGCTCTCAAATGAACTCACACAGAAGAATAATAAAGACAAAAGCAACCTGTCACATATGGACAAAACACTTTTCACAAAGCAATCCCTCTGTATCTGATCCATCTATCCTCATCCTCAAAGGACACCTGAACAAAGTTTTTGAAAGATGAGCCTGAGGTCTTAAATATATAATTCTGCTAGACACTAAAAATCCTGGACTAAACAGAGACACTGGATTTATAGATTACTACAACAATCTATAACCCACTAACCCCTTTGTCCTATCACTGAAAAGGTATTAACATGCCACTTTACCCTGAATGCTTCCTTTAGAATAATATATGCTAACTACTCATGCTTAACAATCTGTTCCATCCTACATTTCTTTCCCAGATCTAAACAAGAGCTTTGGGTAGCTTGAAAGCTTGTCTCTCTCACCAGCAGAAGCCGGTCCCATAAAAGATATCTCACCCAACTTGTCTCTCTAAATAACTTGCATGAAATTTTTGTCCCACTGTGAAATTTTTGAGCATGTCAGACCTTGTGGCAAAGGCTGGAAGTACTAGGATGTGGAAGTTGAATTTACGGTAAACTAATTACATTTTGGGCTACTCCAGTCCCTTCAAAATCTTCCTTCATGGAGTCAGAAAGCACTAGGGTCCACTCATGCAATTTTATTGAGTGTCTCACAATAGCTGGGGTTTCATTAACGCTCTGACTCCTAGAGGTACATAATTATTGGAGAATTTCAGCTTTTGTTTATTTTGTTTAAAGGAAGTTTTGTAGTCCAGTTGTGCCCAAACTGTGGGGTGCACTACTCTGGGAGAGCACACAGCAGAGCCTGGGCCAGCCCCCAAAAGTGGCAGTCCTGCTCTGTTCCCAGCCCAGCTCCACTCCATCCCCTGCTCTACCCTCAGCACAGTTCTCCTCTCATTCCCTCTCTACTGGAGCCAGGTCCTCTCCATCCCTAATTCTGGCCCCAGCTCTACCTTCAGTCTAAGCTCCTCTTCTGTTGAGGAAGCCTCAGCTGTGCAGTAAGGGATGGAGGGTACAAACAGATTCCATTACTGATAAGTGGGCTGGGACAGAAAAAAGTTCAGGCAGCACTGTTTTAGCCCTCATGGTTTTGAAGAAAAGCCTGAAAATGTGACTTGAGCAAATATTAAAATGGCAAAAAACAGAAGAAAAACAATAAACCCAACCTTCAAAAAACAAAACTACCCCCCCCCCGACACATACCTCATGATTTTTAAGGCTAGCTCAAGACTTTTTCATGCCTGATACATTAAGATGATGTGCTGGTGCCTTTAAAGATCGTCTAAGGTAAACTATCTTCTATCAGGAGATATTCCAGACTTGTAAATTACTTAGTCTTTGCATCAGGGAATGGGAGACCTAGACCCAAAACTACATGAGATCCCATTAATAGTTCACATTGTACTGTTTGTTTGCATCATTTTTGTACCATGGAGAATATTCCAAAAGCTCAGACAGCCAGTTAGGATGTAGTATGGATAAAGGGTACTAGCCCCACTACTAAGAACTTGCTGCCTGAGGTTGCTTTATCTAATATTTGAATGCAAACAGTGTCTCATCTAAACTGAAAACAAATCAAACTAGTGATCTGGTAGCAATGGTGTTCATTAGGAAACCTGATTTGTTTCTTTCACCCTCGTTCTATTAAAAGAGTAAAAGGAAAACTGCAAGAGGTCAGGGACAGTTTCTTCTTTTGTAGATAACTTTTAGCAATTCCCCCATAAAAAGGGCTTGCATGCTCTGAGGATTTATCCATATTCTAGCCACCAGTGTGACAGTACCACTAAAGTAGGCAGGGAAAGCTATGATTTCTACCAATGCAGTGAGTTAACCATGGTTTCAAGCAAATGAAATAATCTCTTACCTTGTTTACACCAGAGGTCTGTAACAATACAGCTATGGCACCCACTGTGGCAGAAAGCAAGGCAAATTCCCATTGTAATGAAGGCTAAAGTCTTGCATTTACAGGATGATATTCAGTGAAGCTGGGATGGTTAGGGTTAAGTAACTCCTGTTTGAGCCAGCATGGGCACTTTTGGGGATTCATTAAGGGATGGCGCCTGAGGGCACCACCCTCACTATTCCTTGTGGCTTTCTGCCAAACAGAAAATGCTTTGCTTTGAGGCCAGAGTTCTGCCCTGGTAGGTACTGCCTGCTTATGAGGTTGCATAGCCATCCCAGTGAAGTGGAGGCTGAGGCTATTTTGTTCCACCATAGCCTGCTTCTGATGGATTTTCTGCTGCCAAAGTTCTTTATCAGGTTTTCATAGATCCTGGGATGAATATGGCCCACAGTGTAAATGAAGAATAGTCAAAACACAAAGGGGAAAAAAGATGCAGGAAACATCTGATGCTACAACGCTGCATGAATCACATATATATTTGCATAGTAAAAAAGAGAGAATGAAGCAGAACCAAGGTGGATCAGAAGTGTGTCCTGACTGTGGACTGGAAAGGAGGAGACTTTTCTTTTTACCTACTAAGGTTTATTCATGTACTTCAAAAGCAGCTGACTTAGTAAGCAACAGAAGTGCGTCAGAGAGACTCGTACCAGAGATGCTCAGCATATAAACAGAACTTGTACTAGAACAGGTGAACTGGATATGAAAACTTATCACCCCATGATGTCCAAGAAAACTATGAAAGAAGTCAAACCAAATTTTAAAATAAAGTTGAGAGACAGAAAATGTGGTCCATACGGACATGTAGAATAGTGTAGCCCTTTCACTGCTAGGAATAGTGTGGGCAGGTGTTATGTAAACTTTCCACAGTTCAGCCAAGGACACTTACCTCAATCCTGACCTGTAACACCCCTTGCTGTTATAAATCCCTGTTCTCTCTTCAGCTGAGGCAGCCTACTGAATATGGTTATTAATGACTGGAAAAACAGGGCTCCCAGCATATTATATACAAATGCAAATATCACTAAACTGAGAAGTGTTATGAACCCTAGTGAGAGCAGAGAAACAATACAAAGGGACTCAGAGAGGCCAGAAATGGGAGAGGGGGGTTATAATATAGAATTCAACCTTGAAAAGGTACAAGTGAATAGATCTAAGCAATAATAATGCAAAACACAGAGAACTAATGAAGGGAAAGGAAATATGTGGAAAGCAGTAAGCTATAAAAAACCTAGCAATAACAGAGAAAGGAATGGTCTATATAGCAGTGGTTCCCAACCTTTTTGAGTATGAGAACCCCTTTTAAATGCAAAAAAAAGTTCATAGACCCCCCCCCCCCAAATGATAACAGTTGCTACTGGGGACTGACTGCAGGCAATGATGTTGCAGAAGGGCAGTGGAGAACCTGTCCCATGCCTGCTCCCAAGGAATGGGGACATATCCAGGGTGTGGCAGGTCACAGCAGGCACATACAATTCATTTACAGCAGAACTATCAAACTCATGCAATGTGTGTGTGTGGGGGGGCAGACTGGAGAGCAAGACACCCATCATGAGCCAGGTGGCTGCACTGGCTCTCCAACCTTTTCTCCCTCCATGTTCAGAGCGGTGTGGGCCCCTGTTTCCCCTCCCCAACCCCATAGGCTCTCCCACACCTTCACTTTTACCTATTGTGTGAGCTCCCCTTTGCTACACTGGCTCCCAGATCCCCCCTCCCTTTCCACTTCCCCTACCTCCTTGTGGCAGGCAAAAAAAATCAGCTTCAGTCACAGGCAGCCAGGCTGGATTCCCGCCTCTCCCCCTCTCAGCCCACTCAGTGTCAGTCGTTCAGAATGCTGGGCTTTGGCTGACTCAGTCCTGGCTGGCATTTGATTGGCTTGTTCCCATGTGGGCCGTAACTACTTCCTCCTTTTTTATTTGTGATTCGTGCAATGTGCTGTCAATCAAATCAGTATGCTGACTGACTGACAGTGAACAGTTGGGATGGGGAGCAGTGCAGTGGCTCTCCAGAGCTGGCCTAGCCTGCTGTGAGAGAGACTCTGATTGGTTGGCAGACCACAGCAGAGTTGGGCCAGGACAGGCTGGAGCACTTTCTTTGTTCCTCATGCCGTGATACCGATTATGTGAGTGAGTCCGAAGCATGCCTGGCCCTCCTTTGCCAGGGGCCTATTCAATAGTTCGCTGCTGCAGACAGCTTCCAGGCACAGCCCAGGCAGAAGCTCCATTGGCTGGATCAGCGCCCTTGGCAGGCCAGCCCTTCCCCCCGTGGGCCATAAGTTTGACACCCCGATTTAGAGCCCTCTCCGACATGGATCACTAGCCAATAGTGGGTGGGGCTGGATCAGCTGTGGGCTGCCTGCCATTAGCCGACAGCATCTGGGTCCAGATGTATTCACAGACCCCTTATAATAATTCCGCAGACCACAAGTTGGGAACCACTGGTCTATAGTTCTTTTCACAGGGCTGGGGGACAGGAACCCCTAAATTCTAATCTCACTTGAGAGGCTCCCTTGAATTGTGTCCTGTGGTCTACACTTCAGTTTTCCAGTCCATAAAAATGGGGATAATTGTACAGTCCTAACTTGAAGGAATGGTGTGAGGGTTAATTACAGCCTGAATCACATTGTAAACGTTAAGTGTTCAGTGCAATTTTTACTGAATTTTCCTCTCAGCCTTAGTTTCTCATCTGTAAAATGGAAATAACAGCACAACTTTAACTTGTGGTCTTTTGAGAGAATCAGCTCACTGATACTGCTACAGTGCTGTAAAATTCTCAGATGGATTGTGCTGCATATTCTTATTAATAAATTGCACTGCTTTATAAGATGAACAAGGGGTCTGTAAATCAGAGTTAAGTTCACATCTAAAATGCTTATGTGTGGTTGGGGTTATCTCAAGACCAGAAACGTCAGCTTTTAGAAAAATGGAAAGAAGTCAGAAAGTGAAGGATTGATTTATAAGGAGAAAAAAAAAAGACTTGAAATATAGAGCCATGTAAACTTGATCAGACAATGACTATGGTGAGACATAATTGAACTATCAAAAGTGTCAGTATCAAGGAGGGAGAAAAATTCACTGGAGTGATCTATTGGGAGTAACAGGATGAAACAGAGCTCAAAAAAACAGAATGAAGTCTGTTAGATTATAGATTAATCCCCAGAGGAAAAAAGATGCCATCACCGATATCAGTTAAAATTACATTGACCAAAACACTCCAGGATGTGCAAGGAACACATTGTCAAATAAACAGGCTAAATGGGCAGCTTTTTACTATCTCTATCATTCTATGATGTATTGAATTTTGATTGTGATGTCACACACATCCCTCCAGGGACTAAAGTCACTTTAAGAGAATGAGATCATCATTTTGTAGCCTTGCGCAGCTACAAAAACATGGATCTACATACATCCAATCTGCACCCACTCAGTGACAGTATCTAACTGGTCCTCAGTCAGCATGCCATATTTTATCCACATGCATACCCGCACCCGAAACCAAGCTTGGACTCATGGTCAGCAGTTAGCCTTTGATTGGCTCATTCCCCACATGGGTCACACCCACTTTTTCCTTTTCTTGTTTGCAATTCGCATACTGTCAGATTTCCTTGGCCACAAATGAAATCTTTGATTGATGGCATGGCATGCAAACTGCAAACAGAAAAAGAAAGAAGTGGGCAGACAAGTCATGGGGAATAAGCCAACCAAAGGCCAGCATGCTAACTGACTCCCAGTGAGCGGTGACTCTCTGGGCCCCAGCCTGCTATGACTGAGACTCTGATTGGCTGGCAGACCACAATCAGAGCTGACCTAGGATTCGCTGGAGCTCTTCTTTGTTTCTCTATGTGCTGCTGACACAGATCAGAGCAGCAGCTGCAGCAATGCATTGAACCCTGGGCAGATAAAAACAGAATCCTCACCTGCGGGTCAAATTGCAGCAATGGGTCTGTGGATACCCGTGGATTCGCATGGCTCTAATCATCATCATTTAACTTGTAAACCACCACAGACTAAACTGCAGTGTCTGGGAGAGACCTTGCTTGCTAGTAGTTGCTATACATTTCCTTTAATGATACCACACAATCCAATGGAGGTGATATCAAACGCTTGCACCCTAAGTCTCAAATTCAGGGACTCAGAACCTAATCCAAGCTGGGGGCTGGAGTTGGTGCAGGATGATAGCTGGGTTCTTTCATTGGACATAGGAAGAAAAAAAATCTTCCCTCTCTCCCAGGATGAGCAGCAGCTGGAGCAGCCCTTTGCAACTCAGCTGCCTCCCTGTTGTGGTATGGAGGGAAGACCAGAGGATCCATGAAATGCAGTAGAAACCTTCTGGTTTTTTCTCCTCTGTATGGCCACACAGGAGGTCACCCTGCCATGTGGGGCTCTGTACAGCCTCCCACATCCAACCCTTTCCCATATCCAAGGAACCACAGCAATTCTTCAGTTAGGAAGGCTGGATTTGCTCCTAGTGGAACTGTGAGGTTTATAAAAACTGGACTGTGTCATTTCAGTGCAATGTAAAGCAGAACTATTGTAATAAAAAAGAGAACCTTAGGCTTCAAGCATATACAGACAATCCCTAAAGTGCACATAACTTTCCACACTACTCCTAGCTATAATGAGGCTACTAGATCTTCATTTTCATAAGCATCAAATTCATACACATTTGACATTCTTAATAGCTTGATTTATTATTTTTTCCTGCAGTTTGCCCCGGTCTCCTGGGTTATTCTTTTTTTTTTTTAAAACCCCAACCGAGATCAACTGTTCATTATAACTGCTACTGGTTTTAGGCTGAGCATGGCTGGTAAGATTGTTTCTGGCAGATGCCTGCTGCTCAGAGTCAACTGTCTTAAGTAAAAAATACATTGTATCTTACATTTCTGCACCATTTTCTAATTGAAGGCTGGATTTCCTTCTCAGTTCCACAAGTGCAAGTCCAACAATGACTTACAGAACTCAGTGGAGTTATTCTGGATTCGAACTAGGGTAACCAAGATCCCAATGAGGGGAGGAAGATGAGATTACTTTTGTGTGTGTTAAATCTACACCACTGCACTAACACATTCCTAAGGACATATCAGGATCTGGAGTTATGATTTCCCTCTTGTTTGCAAACCTTCCTGGCTCGCAGCACTCTATATATGCATACACATGTCCAAACCTAAACAAAGAAATTGAACTCATATTGTATGTGTACTGTGTTTGGGAAGGAAATGTGTATGCATGTTTTAACCATACCTGTTTTCCCTGCAAAGAATAATCAGTACTAATTACTTACAACTTCACTACAGACAAGTACTGCTATTGCTGTCAATAAACTGCTGTGACTGGTCCTAATACACTGATGACATAGAAAATAAGTATCAGAAATAGCTACTTCAAGATCGCCAGCCGAGAGTACAACTTTGAAAAAAGACTTCTCAGGATTCCTACCAAAAAGTTTCCTTTCTCCCTACTGTTCACCAAATGGATTCAAAATTAAATTCATCAGGTGCTGCAACGCTGCTGGGAGCACACTCAGTTCCATTGATTCTGCCGGTGTGACTAGACAAAGGCTGACTTTGGAGAATAGATCAGAAGTGCCAGATATTTTGCATCTCTTAAGGGACATATCTCCTCTAAAAATTTTTGCAAGGTGGAATACGTGCAACTGATTTCTTCTTATCTCCCCAAAGCCTGGGCCTCAAGCCACAGCTCCCTTCTTCTTTGGCTGAAGATTGGAGGCAGCTTCTTTCTCCAAGCCCTAGCCAGAAGGCATCGCTCACGAGCGAAGTTGCTTATCGTCAAAAGCTGAATCTTGTGCAGCCCATTATCTTTCCAATAACTTTAGGTCTCACCAGTACGAAGACTTAAGAGATTACTAAATATATATTTAAAATTCCCCACTTTTACCAAGGGATAAATTAAGGTGAAGCAAGGCTTTGAATCCTCAAAATTTCTTCTCTTCAGCCCTCCGTCATTTATACTCTTCCTCCCCACGAAATTCTCTTTCCACCTGTCTCCAGCATGAAGACTGGAGAGACCCCAGTGATGAACTGTGAAGCAGATGCATAGGTATGCATGGTTTACACTGGTAGCATTTTAAATATATTCTATAAAATGACTGATGAAGAAATGAGGGAAGGGAGTGATTGGGATTCTACAATGTAAAATGGGGGAGGGGGGCATGAGTGAATCAGGTAAAGGCCAGGTCAGAAAATGCTGTCTAATCTCCAATCACAGGAGGGCCATGAGGCATTAGAGTCCCAACCAACAGGGACAGGCTGTGTTGGCGACTGACCATGCTCCAGTGTTGTCCTATATCAAGCCTCTGGTTTTCAGTGTCAACAGTTTGAACCTCTTGGGGGCGGGGAGTAAGATATCTCCTTTTTTGTTACAGGCCAGGATGGGAGCACTTTGAGATTTATAGCTCCTCATGTTCAATGGGAGATGTCCATAAATTTTCCCCCCAACAGTTCCCACAAAGCCACACACTGGTTCTGGATATACTATGTAGTCCCTAATAATCTCCATAGAAATGAAATGTTCCCTCCCTCCACTGAGCTGGCATGACACTGCAATTTGGGAAAGATGAGGCGGGAGAAAAAGTTCTACAAAGAACCTTAGAGCCTTCACCACTAAGGAATCCAGTCAGACGACTTTGACAAAGGCATCTGCAGTACTAGGACTTGTCTGGGATCAGGTGACAGTCAACTGAGGTTTCAAGTTCTGCACGTGGTCATATCAACATCTTGGATTGAGATTATCACAGAAAGCAGCATTTTAACACACCCACCAAACCACCCACACCCCGTTATTTCCTGACGATTATGTGGATGTAGCCTCTAAGTAGAGATTTTTTGGAGCCAGCAAGAAAACACAACAGCACACAATAAAGCAAACGTTAAGGCAAGGAACAGGAACAGGCTGAGACAGGCTATTCTGAATTAGGAGTGGGAAGACCGCTCAGAAAATGGATTTGTACTGAATGCAGCAAGTAAGTAAGATTAATGAAAGCAGGAATCACATTGCACGGTGGTCAATCTTCAGTAATTTAAGGATAATAGAAACTAGTTTCAAGGTGATGAAAAACTCCCTGTTACCTGAAATTTGGCTGAGACTTCTGAATGGAGCAGAGAGGCAAAACCCTGTGAAGTCAGGATGCCATTAGGTGCAGAGGGAACTGAGAAGTGTGTAGAAACAATTAGTAATAATAATTTTCACCTATTTTTGACTCTTTATCTGGGGCATCTCACATTTTGCCTCAATTTTTAATAAAGGTAACGAGGAGCTTGGGAGCAGGGGCAGTGTGGCTAATGTGAATGAGTGTATGCAAATTGAAATTACCTCCTTCACAGTGAAAGTCAAACACAGTTTAATGAGCCCAAATTGAGATGCTCCAGTAATCTCCATCCAAGAATATTAAAGGAGCTGGCACATTAAACTGCAAGCCCAATAGCAAAGATGTATATCGAATTTGTGAACTCAAGAATCATACCCTATGATTGGAGAATTGCAAATATAGTACCTATATTTATAAATATGGGTTGTGTGCTGATTTGAACTACTGTAAATTGGGGGTGGATTGATTGATTGATTGGTAACTTGAAGTCTTTAAATCAAGATTAGAGCATTTCAGTAACTTGGACAGAGGTTATGGCGCTACCATCGATGTGGGTGGGTGAGGGTATGATGCATGTAACATGCAAAAGGTTACACTAAATCAGGTTTTTCAAACTGGGGTTCATGACACCTCTGTGGGTTGTGAGATTATTACAAGGGGGTCACATGCTGTCAGCTCTCATGCATGCCAGCACGGGAGGCATGGGTGGAGGTTCACCACTATTGAAGTGACAGTTGTCAGAACCTGAAATAATTTTAAAGGGGGTTCTCATAAAAAGAAGTGAGAACCCCTGCACTAGGTAATCATGATGGTGCCTTCTGGTCTTCAGACTTGCCAAGATTGGTTGGGAAGCCAGGAATCCTGGAGACCATCTAAGCTTCACAGAATTCCTTGAACCCCTCCTTCCCTTGGCAGCCTTCCCATATGCCCCCAGCCAGAATCTTACGATCATTAAAATATACAGTATGAGAAATTAAATTCAACTGGCCATATGAAAATCCTTTTCTTATGTTAATTATTATGACAAGCAATAATCTCCACATCTGACCAGTTATGCTCCTTAACTTGCCATCTTCCCAAAGGCCACCCCCTCAAAGATGACCTTTGGGGCACACGCTAAAAAGAAGTGTCCAGGAGTCCAAACAGGGGAGCGAGAACCAGAGTCAAACTCCATCAAAGAGAAAGCTCTGTCACTGTCTAACCACTCCTGCAGGCAGAGCTGCTAAAGGTATCACACAGGGAAAAGGGACAGTCTCTGTGGTACCCAAATCCCAGAACATCTACAGCTTCACAGGTCAAAAGTAACAGCCTGAAGCCACTAGGCAGACAGTACAAACTACAGAACTCAGCTCTAATGTGGTTCTCTGCATGATGCACAGCTTAATAGGAAAACTGCATCTTTCTGCAGCTCTAATTTAAGCTTCAGAATAGTCTTTAGGAGTGACCCCATGTAGAGTCCATTAATTTACTCTAGTCTTTTTAATAACTATAACTATCATGACAAGATTTTTTTTAATGCTAAAGTCACTCATACATATGCCAAACCTAGACTCCTCTTTCAAGTAATTTACCCAAGCAATTTGACTGGTTAACACTGCACTGGGGCTTGATGTTATTGATCTCTGAGGAAGGTCATTTTTCTTCCTGGATTTAACAACTTCTTTATTTGTATCATTCATTATAACAACATTAGATAAAATAAAATGGCTTACTGTTATTAACACCATCTAAAAACACTACACGGAGGGGGAGATTTTCATCTAAAAAGTTTACTTCTACAGTAATAAAGGACAGCTTTGTGTCATTACGACAATTAAACTTAAAACAATACTGCAATATAAAGCAGAAAGCAGACAATCTCAGAAACCAGAAGTCATCTCACTATTGTCCTGAGCAATCTCCAATTGCATAAGCCAGTCGGAGCCGCCATACTCCCAATTGGTATTATATAAGCAAAACCCTTTAGGAAGAGGAGAAAAGCAACAAGGCTTCTGTTGCACACATCAGAATTTCAGAGATTTCTTACAGTCTCCTCTACAAAATGAAGAACAAGTGTAGAGGATTTTTACAGCTTATTGCCATTGAATTCCTTGTTAGTATGGTAACATTCCGGTTTATATATATATTGCATGACTGTTTGAATATTCTGCATGATTTAGAGTAGGGGTCTCAAACACGGGGGCTGCAGAGCTGCCTCCTGCGGCCCCTGATAACCCCCAGAATCCCGGGGCTCCCACCTTTCCAACCTTGGAGTTTTCAAATGTTGAGCCTCTCTGCAGATGGAGACCAAGCAGCTTCACCTCCCCCCTGCGTTATCAGCCACTGACAGGGAGGAGCTGAACTGCTGCCTGGGAGCTGCCCTATTCACATGCACCAGTTGATCATTAGCTGCCCTATTCACATGCACCAGTTGATCCAGCAGCTGAAGCAGGCTGAGCAGTCCAAAGAAGGCTCAGGTGGTGGTGGTGGTGGTGGGGGCTTAAAGGAGAACAGCCTGAGCCTGTGGGGATGGTTCACAGGGGGCTCCATTCTGGGGGAGCACCAGAAAGCCCTACCACTAGCCACAGCACGGACCCCTGGGCACAGGCAGGGGATGTTCCCCCCCCCAGGAGTTTGGGGTAGTGTTTTTTCTTCCGCCCACGCCAGTGCTGCTAAATTCTGGCAGGCAGGGCATGTTTTCTCCTCTGCCAGCCCCACTCAGCCAAATTCAAGCGGGCAGGTGAGTGGGGGGTGTTTTCCCCTCTGCCAACCCCAGCGTGGCAAAATTTGAGCAGGTGCTGGAGAGGGTGTTTCCCCCCCCACCGGTCCCAGCGCTACCCCCAGGGCCAGGCAGGGGGCTGCTTATTTATGGTCCTGTGGAGGGCTCTGACCAACCTGTTTGCAGCCCGTCCTGGGATACAGCTGCTCGCCTCCCCTCTTGGCTTGGGGATACATTTAGCCTCCTTTTCTTAAAACAAAAAAACCAAAAATCTTCAAAAACAATTTAATTTTATTTAAAAAACTAAAACCTTTATAAAAATTTATTTTCAATTCGATTTTAATAAATCAAACTGCAATTAATTTATTTCAATTAACATCAATTTGAATTCAATAAATTACATTTTAATTAAATTAAATTAACCAGTGGTCCTTCAGGGTTTGAAAAAGTATATTTTTTGCCCTCAAACCAAAAAAGATTGGGAACCACTGATTTATAATGTAAAATTTTAAGTCTGTTTGTTTACTCTGTCTTTTTGATGATTTTGCCATCTTGAATGGAAGCAATTCTAAAAGAAAATGTGTGTTTTGGCTTTGGAAAGACTGTCAAAATTAGCACAGACTTCATGTTACAGTTTCAAAAAAGTTAATAAATTGACTGTTATTAGCATACTATATTACTCATCATTTTTTTTTACTGTACTTCCACATCATTGTATGAAAAGGTTTCAGTGGTGCGGCCCTCAGGCCAACATCCTAGGTCTCATGCGGCCCTCGAGGTGATTTGAGTTTGAGACCCCTGATTTAGAGTACGTTATAAAGGACAGGGGTTATTCAGTACTGTTCCTCCCCAGCAGGAGGTGACACAAGCTGTTAGCTAAGGAATTGGCGTAGCCTTGTACGTGAATAGGCTCAGTTACTGGGATTTTAGAGTGTTTGCATACAATGTAACAGACAGAAGGAAACTTGACAGCTGGCCAAGGCCTGCAAGCAAGCCCAGAGATAGGCAGATGAGCAGGGACTGAGGGATGACATGGGCTTCTCCTTCGAGAAGATTCCACATGTAAGTAAAAGGGCAGGGGTGTCGCTGGCACTGGGCACCTAGGGCACATGCCCCGAATCCCAGCACCGGTGCCCTGGATCTGGCAGGGCCACCCCTCTCCCGGTTTCCGGCCCAATCGAGCCAGAGATCCAGGGCCAAGCCGCTGGCGGCCGCGGTGGCTCTGTCCCCGGCCGGGGATCCAAGGCCCAGCCACCCATGGCAACGGAGGCCCATCCCCAGCCGGAGATGCGGGGCCTGGCCGCCCACGGCTGCTTCCGTCCCCGTCCCCATCTGGGGATGCTGGGCCCGGCCGCCCGCGGCAGCATGGCGGCTTCCGGCCCTGTCCCTGGCCAGAGGGTGGGGCCTGGGCCGGTGCCCAGTTCCCTCCCCAGGGCAGTGATGCCCCTGTAAAAGGGAGAGCTTTTTTGGCGCAAAAAGGTATAGTGTTGATTGGCTGAGGACCAGGTATTTTTAAGGGGAATTCGTGCTGAAATCAGGGCTTCACTGCGCATCTCTGCCAGGGGTCCAGAACGCTGTGAGGGTGGAGCCTGTCAGCTGCGTTGCACCCTACAGAGTGCAAGCTGTAAGCCAGGAGCTTAGCCAGGGGCTTTTGGTTTAGGTACAGCCTTGGCTTGGGCCTTACCAATAGCGAGCCTTGGGACTGTGTAAGCATTTGAACAAGCTCCATTAAAGGAGGTTCGAAGACTGTGACTGGAGCTCAGCACTTGGTTCCTAGTGAATCAGGGTGCCTCAGACATTTTGTCACCTCTTCTGGAGCCTTGAAGGCAGAAGAGGACCACTTAAGTCCCTGAAGGGACAGGGATCTGGGGGTCTGTTTGATACCCCTAAAGGCCCTGTCACAGCAGACATTGTTTAGGGGTGAATAGACTTTGTTGTTAAGGCCTGGGTGGAAGAACCCCAGAAGACAATGTCCTCAAGTCTGGACTGTGGCCGTTTTCCTGGATCAGAGCTTCGAGGGACCTCTTCATTGCCTCTGTTAGAAGCTGAGGGAAGGAGGACATCAAATTGTGAGTAGAGAGCGGGGTTTCAGCTTGAGAAGCTGTCAAGCCTCTCAGGGGATTTGGGAATTTTACTGCCTAGGGCAGTCTGGGAGAACTCGACTGGGCAGGTTGGGTTAAAGGTGGTGGTTCCAGTCATCCTTCTGGTTCTGGGTACAGGTTAAGGGTGGTTCTATTACCTGTATATTTAGCTGTTTTCTTTTGAGATGTTTATGGGAAAGGTAACTGTATTAGTAACTGTTTAACTGTATTTATATGGGTGGGGTAACTTAAGGTACTTATCTAGTTTAAATTTAAGTTCTTCACAAGTTCCCATGCTGATTTATACTTACCTGTCAGTTGTTGAAAGGCTCTATATCACAATAGTCTCGATAGCTTTCCTCTGCCCCTTCCCATGTTTTAATAAACCTGTGTTGTTAATATAAGATACGTGTCTGCATTTGTTCTAAACCGGGCTGGTCTGAGGTGACAGATGCTCAAGAGTTTTGGGAGACCTACCAGGACTCACTGTTATCCGAGAGAAATGAAATTTTTTCTAACACAGGGACTCATGACTGGGGCTCCCAGGCATGCCTGCAATACAAATAATGAACAAGGGATAATACTAGAAATAATTACTCCCTCATGCCGGGGGTGGGTAGCATTGCCCAATTGTGGAGCAAAGTAGTGGACTGCAAAACTCAAAAGTTAACTCAAATAAATGTCAAATTACTCACTAACTGATAATGTTATTCCACCTCGCACATTAAAAGAAAAAAATCCTTTTAGTCAAACAATTCTGATGGAAGGATCCAATAAATCTGGAGAAAGACATTTTGTCTTCAGTAGAGCAATTTTCACCAACTTATGATGTGGCCCAAGACAGATAAAATCCACTAGCTTTATGGCCATGTGTCTTGATTTATCATTCCCTTTCTCCATTTCTTGATTCCTTTTTCTCTTGCTGTCTATACCCCATTCTCATTCTCCCCCTTATTCCCAAATCCTCTTACAATAATTTATTTCACATTTTTATTGTATTTTTTTCAGATAATCATGAGAGGTAAACTGATGTTAGTGTGCAAACTCTTCAGCTCCTGATCCCTGCAGTTCCAGTCTAATGCCTCTACACAACTCTGCTGATTCAATTCATCCTTGGCCTGCATTTCTCCCGAGCTGAGACAGCCAACTATACTAAAATGTGTGATAGCTTTGTGATCCACCTGAGAGCAACAAACTCTTCTTATTTGTGATCTAAGCCAGGCAACTAGATATGGTTACCTCGTCACCACTCCTCACTTATTGATAACTGTCCTATAAAGGAAGATTCAAGTGTACAGAAAGAAAAGTTATGTAAATCCTCTAATCAAGGAGTCAGAATCCTCTATTACTTCAATGGCGCAATGCGAATTTACTTTAGCTGAGGGTCATATGCAAGATCTTAAGCTATGTTCATCTTTCCTTTTTAGACGCAGGGAAAATCCCCTGACTTGCCATGCTACTGACAGAGCTGGTGTTCATATGTTTCTACAGCGAGGAAGTTTGGTAATAAACTTGTAGGTAGGTCTAATTCAGGGATGCCACATGGCACCCACAACAATCATATCCTGAACAATCCAAGAAGGAAGTTATTACAACCTAACTGGCTGTTGAAGCAAACATTTTCAGGACGGTTCAGTGGGCACAGGACTAGTAGAATTCTGGGAATCCTGAGCCAAACTAATAGTGATGTAAACAATGTTCCCTTTAAGGCCCTGGGACAGCTGAGCAATTACATTGCTCGCTGCACACCCCCCCCCCGTTGGCCTAATCCTGGCTCCTGATCTCCTGTCCCCCCCAGCCAGCCCAATCCCATCCCCTGCTCTGCCAGTTAGCCCCCCCCCCAAGCCAGCCTGATCTCCCTCCTCCCACACTAACTGCCCCTGATAACCCCCTAGCCGGCTGGACCCCCAACCCTCTGCTCCTTACCCAGCCACTGGAGCAGAGTGGCATGGCACAGCCATTGCTCCTCCTGGTGGAGGAGCACTGACGGGGCATGCTCAGAGCTTCTGAGCATGCTCTGTCAGAGCTTCTCTGGGCAGGAGTTTTAAAAACTCCCAGCTCCAGAGGACGTCTCAGCCAGCTGAAAGACAATGTCTTCCATCTGGGTAGGGACTTTGCCTGCTGGCTGTGCACTACTGGCAGCGTCCCCTGCGTGGGCAGCAGCAGGGTGCTGCGCGGCTGCACAGCTTGCAGGGAATATTGGATACAAATATGGTTTATGCTTCAGTAAGATGGTGTGAGCATAAATTAGAGTACACTGTGCACCAGGAGACAGGAAGGCAGAGTTGTAGTGTGAATGGCTGTCAGCAAAAACAGGAGGTAAGATAAAACAGGATGTTTTGCTATCTTATACCTTCTTTTATTTCCTGCTGTTGGTCGTTTTCCTTGCTATCCCATCATCTTTCCATCAACAATGGTCAAGATTCCTAGGTGTGTCCAAGCTATGTCCCCCTTCCAGCTTCCCAATTTCTGCAGGATGGCAGGAACTAAACCAGCCCCAAATGCAGGTGTGAGCAGCCTTGTGGTTGTTCTAACTTACACTGGTAGCTAATGGCTCCTAGGGAGCTACTCTGCTGATATCCCCTTCCCAGTCCCAGAACACTACCTCCTGCACCAGTGGGACCAGATGTAGCTGAAGTCAGGATGGTCTGATACAAATTGAAGAGTCTCTTAAATTAGAGAAGTCCTTAGGTGCCGCCTCAAAGCTGCAGTAGGTCCCCTTTGACGCATTCATGCTGTGCTAAAAGGATTTAAGTAACACCAAGGAACTTTCAATGGGTGCACTGCCTTATGCTCAACTCCAACCTAACAGTGTATTTTATACCATCACGCACACCACCTATGAATTTGGTTCAAATCTGATACAGGACAAGCGAAAACTGACCTGCTACCTCATCCCAGCCTCCATTTGTCACATTAGTATGTTGGACAGTCACAACACAGAATAAGCTGTGACATACTACATGCATGTACACCTTTCTGGTGTGATGTGTTCACCCTTACGGTGTAACTGTGTATTGCCTAATGTAAAGTATGTCATGTACGGTGGTTCTGGAATGCTCATGGCATTCTTATGTTATGGTAGCATGTTTCCTGCAACATCATGCACACCTACAGATATGAAATTCTGCTAGGTCATGCCCCCACACATCTCACATGGTTTGAATACACACAGACATACAGAGCTGTATTTCCACACCCAACAGAGGTGTGCTTACAAGAACAAGGCAGCTTAAGCACTTTGGTTTGAGAGGGAAAGACACCCATTACTGGACATGGACAATCACCTGACCCCCAACAGGGCAAGGTTTAGGAAAACTTGCTAAAAGAAAGAGCCTTCTTTTTCTGGGGTTCTTTCCTGGATTCTGTCTTCTATACAACACCAAGGACTAGAAACGTACCCACAAGAGGAGGGAAAAATCTGGATGCAAAACCATCAGCTTCCAGTGACTCAGCTGGACAGAGACTGAAAACAGTGATCTTAAATTTACAATGAGTATTTTTCTTTTATTTGATTGTGATTATCTCCTTGACTGATTAACTAATTGATTTTATATTAGTTTGACTTATATTCAGTCAAAAGCTGACTGTAGTCAAACTTATGTTTGCTTTCTCTAAAGCAGTGCAATGTTGAATAAGTGTGCATGTAAAAGCCTTACTGTGAGCAAAGCAGGTGCATATCAATTTCTTTGTCAAACTGACAGACAAGTACAAATGAGCTTGCAAGTATCAGTGGGGGTGCACTGAACCTTGCCAGATGGTAGTTCCAAGGGCTGCACCTGGGACTGATGGTGTTCACTGTGGAACCCTCCCTGGAGTGGCTACCAAGAGCACTTTTCCACTGGGAGAGGGGCCTATCACATGCAGGTGGCTGGGCGTGTGCTCACCCTGGAGTGGAGGTTCACACAGCAAGGCAGGCTAAGTCAGGGCCCTGGAATGAAGAACTGGAGCAGTACAGCAGCGCACCAGTCCAGATTGCAGGAGGGGGAACATCACATAAGTCCAGAACAGAAAGAAAAAAGAGCACTGCCCCTCACGTCTAACTTGCACCAATTAAATTTGTAATGGGAGCCACCCTAGAACACTTGGGTGTGCAGTGGAGTTAGAACTGAGATTCCTTAGTAGAATTATTCAAGGGGAACTTGCACTGCACCTGGCTTTAATCAGTGCTGTTATTGCTTCATGTCTACGAGCATTTAATACATTAAAATAAAAGTCTGAAACATATTGTATTTTACCCCATCACAGAGTTTCTATTGAAAGTTTTCCAATCACCTTTGGTGTGTACTCGGAATAACCACAGCTAAATCGCTTTCTCCTGTAGCAATGTCTCAGGGCACAGAAAGGATTTACTTCAAGAAAAGAGCTGGAGGAAGAAAAGCCCTTCCATTTAACTGAACTGCTTGGCATGTGCTAACTGCAAGCTGAAGATTACTAGAAAGGGCATGGAGAAGAGCAAACTTGAGCCCTAAGTAAAGTACAGATACTAGGGACGAGGAGTGGGTCATTATACACAAATCTATTTCCTTCTTCTATTATTGGTCCTTGGTTCAAAGGTTCTTGGATCTAGGATAGCCAGCTAGGTTAGAACTTGCATGTAAACATGAGTGTTTTCTATTATTTCTACAAAAGTGGACTGATTCTGGATTTTTATTCAAATGTATAGTTTGAGGCGTTTTTTGCCTTTTTTTTTTAAAGCTCTCTCACACATTCAATGACTTTGTACACAGCTGTTACTTCAGTAGTCTGCTATTACTTCCTCCGTAGCATGGGGCATGGCTCACCTACTGGTGAATTCTCTGTATCTTAACGTCTTTAAATCTTGTTTTGAGGACTTTAATAACTCAGCCATAGGTTAAAGGATTATTGATAGAGTGGGTGGGTAAGGTTTTGTGGCCTGCAATGTGCAGGAGGTCATACTAGATGATCATACTGGTCCCTTCTGACCTTGGAGTCTATGAGTCTATTTTGGTTCAATTTGATAAGCCTTCTTCCCCCTTCCCAGGTATTTTAAAAAGCAGTATTACAATCTCATCCTGCTGATGGGTCAATCATATCACTAACTTCTAGGCAATACATTCCATGTTACAACTCTAGCCTGCAAGCAAGAGGTTCCCCTAAGCCAGTCTGTGTTCTGTGCAAATTCATGTACTGTTAAGCACAGCATTAGACATGATTTGCAGTTTAACTAAAAGGGTGAAAACTCAGATGAGAGCTATGTAATTGGAAATGGCCCTTAGGCCCTTAAAAGTATGGATGGTTGCTGCTGTGCTAGGTGGGTTATGAAAATATGCCTGGCTCAGAGCTGGGGAAAATTAGAGTATCAAATTACTATAATGCATATCACAGAGAACAGTGAAAAGCAAACATTTTTGATAGATTAAGTGTGATTAGAACACAGGCCCTAGGCATGAAAATCTATCTATTAGATACCGTTCATTCGTTAGTCCCAGCATTGTTAAGTATCAAACCTTAAAGTAAACTTCATTTGTTACAGGGAATATCCATGTACCTAATTCTGTGGCCTTTTTCACTTATGTCAAGCCAATCATCATTACAGACTCATCATTAAACATTGCTGGAATGATGGACAGGTAGCTCTTTCCTCCACATTATTATTTATTCATCTTCTCTGTTAACTGAGAATCAATGAATACAGAAGCTACCACCACAAGTATTAGCACATGGACTAAGAACATGTGTTTCCTTCAGGGAAATATTTGCCAGTTTATTTTTTAAGCCATATAGGAGAAATAAAGTGTAAACATACTGTAAATTGATGAGACACTAAATGGAGTCTGGTTATTATTGTGCAAGTGTGTATACTGCAACACAAGGAGCAAAAAAGCAACCCACCAACATGTATGGCAGCACTCAGCAGCTCCTCATTTGCTTCCTTTATTATTGCAAACAGGTTTCTCCTTTCTCTAGAGTTCGCCATGAATCCCCTTCAATCACCAGATCCCCAACATTTTCAGCTCTGCCCATGAATTGTCCCTCTCTTGCACTGGTGAGACAAGGCCACTGGAGAGGTGTTTCTTCCCCTATGCCCATCCTCTGGAGTATGAGTGTTCTGTCTTCTGAAAATTCTCAAACTGTGCTGGCAGGAAGCTTGGGACCTGAACTGTGATCCCATATGATGTTTACCACCAGGATGACCTTCACCAGGTTCTTTCAACAAAAGCTTGCAAGAAAAGTCTGAGGTTCACTCTTCAGAGAGTAACTGACAGAAATGTAATCAAACCTTTCTGAATCTTCCAAGATGCATTCACAAGAGATTGAGAATACCTTCCCCATTAATACTGTTTGAGTCATACAGTACTTATTTTGGAAGTCTGGTAACTCAAGGATGGCAGGCCAACACATACTTAGGAAAAGACCGATGTTGAGATAGCTCTGTACTGGTGCTGAAGAGAAAGAAGCCTTTCTGTAATGCTAAATTTTAAGATTTTATTGCAAGTCTCATAATATTTGGTGTTTTCTAAAAGCTGCAGATGCTGGCATCAAAAGATGACAAACAAATTTCAGCTTTAATTTGTAATGAAGTTACTTGTCCTAATAATTGTGGAGAAAAATCTTGGAAACATGAAACAAGCATATCTTAAAGGCTCAGAAATCAAATAGCAAAGAATTATATATAAGGATTTCCCCTAAAAATTCCCCCAAGTTTCTATATAGTATTAGGATAGTCTCTAGTTTGCCTGCTTGTTTGTTCCTGAGACAGAATTGGATGCAGAACAATTCAGCTAGTAGAACGACTACAGACATTATAAAAACCTTAAAACATTTAATTTGGTAGTCACAGTATATATACAAAACTCCACCTGGGAGGAAGCCAAGTCCCAGATGCTAGGGTGGAAGAGAACCATGACCAGTTCCACTGAGGAGAACATGCGGCTGAATAGGGCATCGGAGGATTGGACCTCCATCCCCATGTGGGCTGAGACGCAACGCAGAAGATCAAAATGAGCCAACAAATTGCCCGTGTAAGAAGACGGTACCGGGTTTAAGGCTCTCCCCGGTGTCGGGGGCAGTACCGGCACAGTCGCAGGGGCCTCTTGCGGTGACCATTCATGAGGGTGGTACCGGAAAGGCGAAGGCACCGACACCTGGCGCCAAGGCCATTTAGAGCCCTCTGAAGCCCCTTCCACTGGGCTGTAACAGGGGGAAGCATCTCAGGACCCGGGGGTGGTACCGGAGACGGCAGGGTGATATGCTGCCAAAGGAGATGGCTCCACGGTACTGGGACCAAATGGGATGATGGGCTCTGGAGCTTCAGAGCCCGGGGCTGGTGGCAGAGAAGGAGAGCAGTGCTACTTGTGTTGGGCCCAGGCCCTTGACATAAAGGCCAGCTTGCCCCTTCTAACTGGCGCCAGGTAGGGAGGTGTAAGGAGCAGGAGGAGTGCCCTGGCAGCCTCCACTGCCTCCGGGGCTGACAAGATTGGCACCAACCCCGACCGGTCCCAGGGAGAGCCCCGTGTCGAAGATGCGGGGCTATGTCGGTGTCCTGGTACCAGGGTCGAATGCAACCGGTCCTGGGTAGATCCCCGTGTGGGAGACGCGGGGCTGTGTCAGCACCACAGTACTGAGCTTGTCCTGTGGCCCATCAGCACAATGGAGGGCAGGGGTTCTGGTGCTGAACTGGCATGCAGTGCTGGAGGAGGTCCTGAAGCCTCAGGAGAGGAGTGCTGAGCCTGCTTGGAGGCCAGGGCATGGTGCCTTTGCTCCCTGTCACTGATTGTCCTTGGCTTGAAGGACAGACAGATGGAGCATGTGGTGACCATGTGGCTTCCGGTCAGGCACCGGAGGCACTTCTCGTGGGGATCGTCCCGCGGGAAGGCCTTGCTGCATTCGGTACAGAGTTTGAACCCCAGTATGGTGGACAATGGAGTAGCATGATGTTCTGGCCCAAGAGGGGAGCCCTTCTTTGGTAGAACTAAGTCCACAAATAGGTGCTCCCTATCAGGCAAAAAGCTCATACAGCAAACGAACGACAGGCTGCTTGCAGACGCAAGGAGTGGGCAGTTCCACAACCAACGCGAAGGCAGAAGAAATGGAACTGGGGAGGGGCCGGTTGGTGGCCACATATATAGCCACAGGGTGATGTGAGGGGAGGTGGCTGCCTGCCCTCTTCTGACAGGCTAGGGGAAAAAGTTCCGACCAATCAGGCTCTCCAGTATGGAGACACCTATTTTTTAATGTATCCGAACAGTGCTCAAAGAAGAACTATTGATATTTACTTTCAAATCACGCTTTCAGGCTTTCCTATTGTTCTCTCAGATGATTTTAGTATGAAGCCCTCCAGGCCCTCTGCCAGGGCCTGTCAGCATTCCTTGTTAATCCCACCACTAAAAGTAAATTTTACAGCAGCATATGGAGGTATGGAAGTACCACTACATACCCCAGTATTTCTTCTCAGCTATACCTGTCAAATAGCATTCTTTGTCAATGATTTTGCTTCAGTGGTTTGCAGTGGAAAAGTGAGAAAACACATGATACAATAATAAACTATAGGAAATCTTAAACAGATAGAATCTCTACAGGGACCTCTTTAAAGAGAAAATTTATTTAGTTTGTAGAATAACACTATGAGAGACATACAGTAGTCCCATTATAAAACACATGTCTTTTGAAAATTAACAGATGTCTGTTCATAAAAAGAAACATCCTGTTAGGCTTTTTGAGACACTTATAAGAATTCAGATAATTTTAAGTTATTTCAATAGCTACCTGACAATTTTATTAATGCACTTTGCCACAATTTGATCTTGTTTCCTGGTTAAAATGACCAACTCACACCGTGCATTTTCACATATGCCAAAGAAAGAGTTGCTAATGTCACCTCTTGATTAGTTAGAAAATGCAAACCTGCTGCATGGACCAGAATAATGAGAATGATGACTCTAAGATTGCACACAAGTAACACCATGCAGCCTGCACAGATCCAATCTTAGAATGATCAGGGAATGGTTTAGTGATTTTACGTTGAATAGTCTGGGAGACTGGACTTCAGAGCCTGCTGAAAAACAAACCCTAGGTTCAAATCCTGGCTTAGGTCACAGGGGACAATGAATTTTGTATTTTCACCTTTGCTTCAGATGGATGTTTGGCTTCCTCACAAAGCCACCATACTACATGTAACCCCCTTCAGATTTAAAGAGCAGGGGGCAGAGAGATGAAGTGCTGGTTGTCCAGGAGGGAAGTTGAGAGTGGGAGAGAACAGGGCCATCTGGGTGTCTGTAGCTCCAAACAAGAGGAGCTACAGTAAGCAGGCCCTCACATAGCAAAGCAGCTGAGAACCAGCTTGTAGCCTGGGAGAGACAAAGTGGCTGAGCAGGGATGCCCTGGGATGGGAGCCAGAAGAAAACACCATGCCAGAAAGGAATCACATGAAAAGGAGAAACTGGAGCCAGACCTAGTATCATTTCACCCAGACCTATATGGGGCAGTGAGTACTGGGGAGAATAAGGGAAAGGACTAGATAAGTGACGAGGTTGTCACTCTCCGGAAGTCTGCAGAGACCAGTGGAAGAAGGCAATGGAGGGATTTGTTGGAGAAAGTTTATTGGTGCCAAAGATGACCAGGAGCGCCCAAGACTTGCTTCTGGCCTGGAACTCTGCCCAGGATTCCTGAACTTTGAGTTTAGATACACTGCTTAATGTCTATCCTTTTATATGGCAGTGCCACTGGGCCTGTGAGTCCTCATGTTGGATTTTACCACTCCCTCATCTTCTCCCATTGTTATTCTCCAGTCATCCCTTTGTAAATAAATATTTCCCTTACCTATTTTCATTGTATTATTCCAGTATGTGTGGGTACACACTCTGGAGAGGGGTTTAAACAGGTGTCCCTGGGGTGGAAGGGAATTTCCCTGCTGTTTTTTGTATGTATATTTCCTTGATCAGAACCACCTTCAGAGGGGTCTATATCTTGGCTATGGGGGGACTACAGTTACATGCAGTAAAGGACTGAGTGCCGTCTTTTTACAGAAAATGTCAAGGATTTACAGAGGTTATCAAGACAGATCTACTTTAGGAAGCTACACAGGGGAAACTTAGAACAACTCCATCCTACACCATGCCTGACTAGCTGTCAGCCCCTCACTTTCAGGCACACTAGCATCGCACAAAAATGAAAAGCAACACACACATATGAGACATAAACCATCCAGATAATGGTTCTTGCAGGAGCATTACTAAACAACCTACAAAGGTGTGGTGGTGTTGGTTTTTTTTTTTTTTTGCCGCTAAAGAAGGTGCGAGGTTGCATGAATTTAGTTCGATGCCTTGGGCAATCTGCAGAGTGATATGCCAAAGCGCCCACAGGCTGCCTATTTACAAATTTAAAGCTTGGGATTGACTATGTGCCAATCCCTTTTCAGCTGTGGGCACTAGACCCTGCACCCAAAATGCTGTTGACCTTTTCTGGTATTTATGATGTCAGTACAGATTTTTATCACTGTTTGAGCTTTTGACACAAAGCAAACAGGTTCTGCAGCCTGTGCTTACCCATGCAAGGTATAAAAACTGGGATTTCAGTCCCTTCTGCCTACATATCCATTTTTCTCCTTGGCTGCTTGGACAACAGAGGGCAGATGTACACATCATAATCCTCTGAAAAGCTTTTCAGAGAAAACTTACATATATTATATAACATATGTATAATCTGATCAACATATGAGACTATGTTAAATGTTTCATTTATTTGGCTTAGTATTGTCAGTTGATTTAAACCACCTCCCAATATTTACTGATACGTATATCTGCAAAGGTGACTGGTGACTTGGATTATGAGACTGACTGACAATACATATGCATTAGAACAGTGGTTTTCAAACTTGGGGTTGGAATCCAGTACTGGGTCACAGACTCTCAGGCACTGGGTCACAACGCCCCCTGCTGCCCCAACCAAAAGACTGGAATGCATAGCTCAAAGATGTAATTATTGGGTCATGGGAATAAATGATTTTTTCCCAACTGGGTTCCAAGGAAAAAGATTTGAAACCCATTGCATTAGAGTGGCATCAAATGCTCACTTCATCCACCAAGGCTGGTATCCTTTGGGTTTGTCCCAAGAATCACCAAAGTTCCTTTGGAAGTAAATCTTGGCAGTAAGTCTGAAAACTGACTCTTCAACACTGACGCCTTCAGGAACTGCTCAGCTCTCACACATGCTTCTGAGTTCTTTCTTACGCATGGCAAAACCAAGCAAGGATAGTAAGAGCTAGACGCCAGCAGACAACTAGGTTGCTTAATCCCATCTCTGTGTGGAGACCTATTTCCAGGAAAGGCAGCAGAACAGATGCATAGATGGTTCTTGCAAGTCTCTCTAGTTTGAGTAACTTTCACACGTCAGTTTTGTGGTTCACAGCCTTGGTGGTAGTTGGAGGAATATTTTTGTCTCATCATAGCTCTTACACCATAGGTTGGGTTGTAATCTAATGAGATTAAAATTAAACTGAAAAACCTTGTCCAACGCTAACAACAACAGCAGCCTCATAAAGATACTGCCATGTACCTTCCACTCATCTGATTACCAGGAGGTCAAAGCATGAGAGGTGGGGATGGGGAAGACAGAGAGAGAAACTAAAAAAGAAAGAAATGAATTCAGAAGAAAAAAGACAAGTTTACATTAGTTCAAAGAGGAAAAGGAGATATGAAGTCACCTAAGAAATAACATGCTTAAATGATCAAGTGTGGGAGGGGACTCTTGAAAACATCTCATGAATTCTGTATTGGGATCTTAAAACCTAGGTAGGCCGGAAAATGGCTTTTACATATGGCTCCAACATGCTTCAGCAGGAATGCTGGAACAATCTGAATAGTGAGATGCTGAGAGCCATTGAACCAAAACATAAACCTAGTATCTGATGGAAACTATTTCAACCCAGGAGGTGTGGTGGCAGCACCCCTCCTCCTGCACACTCAGTTCTAGCACATACGTGCTTCAGAGCCACCCACCCTGACCTGCAGACTATATTAGAAGCAGCAATTTTTGGTGGACAAATGTTTAAAAGGAACTTGCTCCCAAGACCAATGCAGCAGGAGGAAAGATGATTTCTTTGTTACAATGGGTGGGGACTTGGGAGATCTGGATTCAATCCCCAGTTTTGCAGCTGACTGACCAATCACACTGGGGCAAATCACTTAACCCCTCTGCACCTCAGCTGTCGTGTATAAAGACTTCCTTTTGTCTATCTTGTCTATTTAGACTAACTCTTTTGAGGCAGGGACTGTCTCTCTCCACATGTATGTATTCTAGCACAATGGGGCCACGACCAAAGTTTGGGCCTCCATCTATAATACAAATGTGAGGAAATCAGAACCAAAATGGCTCTGCCCCATTAAATTCACAACTAGGGGAAATGAATGTTCAGTATATGGTCAAGACCCAATCAGAAACTTGGAAGGGAAACTAATCTTTCAGTGCTAGGAGGATGGAAGAATATAACAAAACAATTAACTGATGGGCCTTTTAAATATTTTAAGACTGATGGCAGAGAACATAGTATAGGATTTGTTCTTTTCTCAGCAGAATTCACACAATTGCTGCAATAAAAGTGGATTGGTTACACTACCATTTGCTGTCTGAAACATTTTACAAAACTTCATCCAAGAATGTGTATGTTCTATTGCCTTGTTTTCCTGCCCTTAGGCTAGATGGTTTCTCAAGTTTGGAACTGTCGGAATCCAATGTGAGATGAATGGAAAACCTAACCTGTGTAAATTAAGCCTCCATAGAATACAATAGCCTGCCCCTACTAGACTGGCTATAGACAGACACCTTTGAAGTTAATATTAATATACTGTTCCTTTTAAAAAATACCCTACAAAGAGATATTGCAGCATGCTTAACTTTTGGAGACAAGGAGAGAAAGAGGTTAAATCAGGAATGCTAAACTGATAGCTGACAAGCTGGATCTGGCTCCCTTTGTGTACGCATCCAGCCCCCAGTGACTTATTCGATCATACAGAATGAAAACTTCTATTAAAATATTAATATAAATCTAGCGTTTAGGTTGAAGAGAGATCTTTTCAAATGTGACAGCCTGAAACAATATTTCTAAGACAATCTAAGAAAGGTGCGTTCCCCTTACTAATCACAATGATGTGTTAACACTGAATTTAATGGTGCCACTTCAGTGAAAAGATTTTCAAATAACTATGCACCCTTTTATACGCCTAATTTGTGCATACAGCTACCACAATTCTTTGAGCAATTCTGATAACTACCTGTGCAAAAGAGCAAACAAGCGAAGAGCAGAAATTGCAGTGATTCTATGTATCCTGTATCATTTTTTCCCCCTATTTAGTCATGCTGAGTGCAACAGTAACTTTACTGACTCCAATATTAGTTACTAAATATGGGCCATACTTGGTCTCCTTGATCTTTGCATACACCTCCTGTTCTTATTCATGAACTTTTCCTCACAATACCCTTGAAGGAAGGTGCTATAAAGGGATAATAGACTGAAATTTAACAGCCCTTATTATTTATAGTTCCAAAGGGGGAGTTGTGTTAGTCTAGTTCAGTGAAGCAAACAAGGAGTCCTGTGGCACTTAAAGACTAACAAATGGATTTTTTGCATGAACTTTCATGGCAGAAGATGGGGGAACATACAGAATTAATAAATTATTTATTTCCTCCCATTCTGTATGCTTCCCCATCTTCAAAGCATCTGACCAAGTGGGATTTTCTCCCATGAAAGCTCATGCAATAAGTCAGTTTGTTAGTCTGTAAGTGCCACAGGACTCCTTGTTTGTCATTTATAGGTTAGACTAGATGATTCTGAACTAAACTCTGGAACTATAAATTAGTAGGAAATGCTCTGTGGACCAAGGGTACAGGATATTCCTAACTTTACAGCTTGCGGTTATAGGTCCTAATTATAAATTTAATTTGGGCCTCTCAATGTAGCACATTTGACATGTCCATGCTCAAAGATCAGCCTCAACCTAAACCTCTTATACATAGATTGTCTCAGAAAAAAAGAATTCAAACCATCATCCTCTCTAAATCATTATGATCAAGTGGAAAATCTAGACTTCCTAAGAACAAATAGAACCACAGACTTCAGATGTCTCTTTCTGTGTATGTTTGGAAGAGGCTGTTCAGGAAAGTCTTGTCTGACATCCCTTGGGATCCCAGAGAAGGAGGCTTTGTCTCTCCTCATCCTATACCCACCATGAAACTACTTTTACTTGCTGAAACATTATCAGACAGAATTATCATGATGAGATTTCCAGCAGCCAATTTGAGCCAACAATTGGTGTCTGAACATTTCTACTAGGAGAATCAATAGCTTTAAAATCGCCCTCTAGGATGGAGTAGGATATAGCATCAGGCTTCTACAGAGTAGATAACCTCTTTTAACAGCAGTATTACTACCTTTGTGCTAAGTACTGTCTCAGGAACACTCTTCATTGTCTCAAAGATGTCTTTTTAAAGTTATTGTGAGAAGACTAATGGGAAAACTGAGGGATGGACTAAAGAGGTCTAAAGTACTAGTCAAAAGTATATTTGGTAACTGCAGATGTCAGGCAGGCTAGAAATTTGTGGTTCCGTTAAAGAATCAAATCTCTCAATGCTCTAAGAACAAGCAGCAGTTCCCTCTCTCCCACTACTGAAGAGAAAAAAAATAATCTACAAAAAAATCTAAATATTTGAAGAGTGAGAGTGATGTGAAGGGGGGCAGAGGGGAGTGGTAAGCTTGGTAGAGTCCAGTGGGAGAGAGAAATAGGAGTCCAAATTACTGACTAATAGTTTCTTGGCTAGCCCTTCCTCACCATTTGTTTTGAAAATTTCTCTCTCCTACTCAAGCTAGGAGGCAGATTTCAGGGAGGTTATAGGAGTGAGTATTGAGCAGATTCCTCTGTCAACTTATTAAGTGAAGCAGGAAGTATTTTACATTAATTCACGTAATTGCAATCAATAATCCCTCATTCCATGTATCACTCCAACTGGCTTCTCCTTATTTTCAGTGATCATAAATACAGTCTATGTTTAAAACAATTGATTTGGTTTTGTTAAGAAAAATAATATGTATTAATAAGGCCATTTGAATATTAAACATCTAAAGATGCCTAGCACAAAGTCATCAAGGTAATAATTCCTCACCCTACTGTCCACCTCTTCCCTGATCTCCCCACCTTAACCAAAACAAAAGAACAAAACTTCTGAAAATAAATGTTGACTACTGAAGTTGCATTACTGTGAAGTAAAGCAGCAGCAAACAGAGTACATGTATTCCAACACCAAAAATCCCAAGAACAGAAAGTATTTAAAAATAAATTTAATATTCCCCCTTAGTTTACCAAAAAAAGCATTAAAAAACAGCATTAGAATACCTTTGAACTTGTGAAAGACGGCCCATAGCTCAGCAATGTCAGTGGCAAAGGTTATGTCTGTGTCGAGGACAATGACTCGCTCGAGATTGGCAGGGAGAGTCTTTGTCAGAACCAGCTTCATCAACCCATAAATCCCAGAGTAGTGTTTGTTGGGGATCCAGGATACTTCCGACTAACAAGAAAAAGGGCATAGGGGAAGGAAGAGAAGGGGGAAAACAAGCTTAATTAGAGAAGTATTGTTTTATAGATATAGGTTTCCAAAATTTTCCTGATGCTAGTTCTTGAAACGGGGAAGAACTCTATTGTGGGCCAACAATAACAGGACCATATGGAGGCAGGTATGAGCAGTGATCTGAAATTTTGGTTTTAAACCAACATCAGAAGATCAGAAATATACTAAAGTTTCTAAAATCCTGAATCAAAGTAAATTCATCGAGGCCCCAGCTTCACTGGATATAATTAAAATGAAGTCAGCCTTCCCAACCTTGTTGAATGTTTTTGTGAAAGATGTGTGTATTTTGGTAAAATTAAAACAAATTTTTAATCCAAAATCCCATGTTGTTTTACACTGATTGCCTTCATTTCCAGACCAAAGCAAAACAACTGTTTTTGCCATTCTCAGAAACTACCGACTCTGAGGAACCAGAACAAACTTTTTTTTCCTCCTTTTATACTTAGTGTGGTTTGAAGGGTTTACAATGGTCAAAAGGTCCACATCACATTGTTGACCAACATTCGGTTTGTAATCCACTATAACTCCATGATACTTTTCAACAGCACTCCATGTAGCCTGTTATTCCCAGTTCTGTAGGGCATTTTATTTTTTCTTTTTAAGTGTAGTATTCTGCACTTGACTTTATTGAATACAATCTTGTTGATTTTTGACCAATTGCCCAATTTGCCGAGGTTGTTTTTCATTCTAATTCCATCATGCAATGTGCTTGCAATCCCTCCCATTTTCATGTCATCTGCAAATTATCAGTATTCTCTCCACTCCATCATGCAGTTAATGAAAATATTGAATAATACTAGACACAGAACAAACTACTATGGAACCCCCTAGATCCATCCCCCCACTTTGACAGCAAAACACTGATAATTATTCTGAGTACATCTTTCATCCAGTTAGACTAATTTCATTCTAGACCACATTTCCCTTGTTTGTTTCTGAGAATGTGTCAAAAGCCTAACTAAAACCAAGACATATCTGTCACATCTGTACCTTTTCCCCAGTTGCTCAGCTAGTAACCCAGTCAAAGGAGGAAATTAAGTTAATTTGCTATTATTTGCATTTGAAAAATCCATCCTGATGAGGCCTTATATCCTTATCATCCTCTTGGGGGTTACAAAGTGACTTTAATAATTTGTTCCAGTATCTTTTCAGGTTGGGCTGGACGTTAGGCTGACAGGTCTGTAATTCCCCAGGTCTTCTTTGTTCCCCTTTTCCAAGATAGGTAACATAAGTACTCTTCTCCAATTGTCTGGGACCTCACTAATCCTCCATGAGTCTCAAAGATAATCACTAGTGGTTCTGAGTTTCTTCTAGTTCCATAAATATCCTAGGGTTCATTTCATCAGGCCCTGCTGACTAGAAAACATCTAACTTACCTAAATATTCTGTAGCCTATTCTTTCCCTATTTTAGTTTGCAGTCCTTTCCCCTTGTTGTTAATGTTAACTGTACTAAGTATCTGGTCACAATTAACCTTTTTAGCAAAGACTGAAGCAAATCAGGCATTAAATACTTCTACCTTCTTGACCGTGCTTATTGTTAGCTCTTCTTCCCCAGCAAACAGTATGTCTACATTTTCCTTCATTTTTCTCCTTTTTTGTGTATGTGTGTATTTACAGAACCTTTACATATTGCCTTTTATGTCTCTCACTAGGTGTAATTCATTTTGTGTTTTAGACTTTCTCATTTTGTGCCTCCATGTTTGTACTAATCTCTTGTACTCATCCTTTGCAATTTGACCGTATTTGCACTTCCTGTAGAATTCCTTTTTGATTTTCAAGTAACCAGAGCGCCCCTTCTGGACCCTCTTACTATTCCTCCTACCCTTCTTTGCAACAGGACAGTTTGCTATCGCACTTTTAATATTATCTTGTAGAGAAGCTAATGAGCTCTGCTGAACTACTTGTTTTGTATTTTCTTCCCATAGGACATTAAACAAACTCAGACAACTGGTGTGTAAAGTATGCTTTTTTAAAGTTGTGGTCCTTATTCTTTTACTCTCATTCCCCCCTTTCCTTAGAATCATGAAATCTATCATTTAACGATCACTTTCACCTAAATTACTTTTGACCTTCAGAATGACAATCAAGGAAGGGCAGGAATAGTGTAAACCTAAAGTTCTCAGGCACTGGAAACAATGGTCAGAGTGTGTCGGAACATAGACCAGCATTAGATCCCAGTGAACTATGTCTTTAAATTGAGTTTGGCCATCAGCAAGAGCAATAAGCCCAAAGCGTGTGTCCAAAACAGAAAAAAATGAAAAGTAATACCGTTTGTATTAAACATTTGTAGTGAACATTGAAATACCAGTGTTACATTATGTAAGGTTTGGGTTTAGAAAACATGGTTAATTGGGCATTGGGTGCAGTAAATAATTTCTTTAAGTTTGTAAAAACAAAAAAAAACAAAAAAAACACGCTTAGTCTAGTGGCTAGGGAAAATAACTGCAAAGTGAGATAAGGAGAAAAATCTAAATGAGAGGCTTTAGGGTTAACACAGCTGTGAAAACCACCAGTGACATCACCTGTTTCTTATAGGCTATGTCTACACTACAGAAAGTAAGATCACACTTGTTAGTTCAAACTAATCTAAAACTTATTAGTTCAAATTAACAACATGGACTAGTTCCAACTAATGTTAATTCAAACTAGTCAATTTTGTTAATTCAAACTAAGGGTTAAGTCCTAGTCACCACTGTACTTAGTTTGAACTAACGCTTGAACTAAGCACTTAGTTCAAACTAAGTGTTCATTAATTCAGACTATGGAACTCCTTAGTTTGAACTAATGAAAGCCTTGTGTAGACAGGTTAAAAGTTAGTTCAGATTAAGCCTCCTTAATTCGAACTAACTTGCCAGTGTAGATATAGCCATAGTGTATGAAAAGCAAGATTTTTCAAGCATTTCTTTTTCAGAACTTTTCCTTACTCTTCTGGAGTCACACTATGGTGAGAAGGTGGCTCCTGGGCCTGAACGTATTGTAAATATTTTGGTCAGTGCTTATAATCATATTGTTAGCAAAGGTATCAAATATAGGTGGATATGCTTATATTTGCATTTGGTTTGTAACCAACACCAAGTGGACCTCTGGGCTGGAAAAGGAGTAATGAGTTGAGATCAACACAAATCAAAGTATTAGGAAAGTGACTTCCAACACAATGTTAGCATAAACCAGTGCTTTAAAAAGCAAGTTTAAACATGCTGAGACTAGATCGAAAAAACAAGGTGCCTAAAATATGATGCCCACGGACATCTTGTTTCCCCCACTACTCCCACTGTTGCAAATTTTTTAGACAATAGGTCTACTGCAGACCAGGCTTCAGAATAAAATGAGCCCCCACTGGCAAATCTGCAGGGGCCTCTCTGTAAATTTAAGGCAGCAGCTGTTTCAGAGTCACATACAACTGTGTTTTCTCATGAAGCCTTCATATTTTTAATTCCACAAAGATGCTTGGGTCTGGTTTTGTACACTCTAGATCAGTGATTCCCAACCTTCTTCAGGCTGGGGACTCCTTTTTAACAAAACAACACAAAAAAATCTTTGCAGAACCCCTGGCTGATTCTGTAATCTGGCCTGTGCCACTTTGGCAGTGCCACTGGGACAGCTGACAAGCAGCACTGCCACTACCATGGCCCGTGCCTTTGGGGAATTGAGCCCTGGCAGCTATGGCCCCTGCCCTTGTCCCTCCCAGGGAGCTGCCGCAGCCTCATCTCCCAGATCCATCAGGGCTGCAGCTGGATTCTGGCCCTAATAGGGAGAGGCTCTGCGGACCCCCTGCAACATGTCTGCGGACCCCAGGTTGGGAACTATTGCTCTCGATCAACACTCAAGAGCTCTCCCATAGATAATCCCTGTGCTGTGCCAGCTCAGAGAACTCCCTCTTTCCCCACCTCAGATAGCTGACAGAAGAGAATCCCTGATTTTTCCATGTTGGTACCCATTACCCTCTAGTTCTAAATGAAGTAATTAAATGAGCATGAAAGTCAGGAAGCACATAGCCATAGTTATCTGCACTCATTAAAGAAAGCACCTGCCTTAATCCCACAAGGCTGAAAGGAACTTCGAACACTTGCTTAGGTGCCCTTCTCAAGAGGAATGCTTTCCTGAATCTGGATGTTTAAGCAGGGCTGTAAAATGCTACTTTTGAGATGCATGGAGAAAGGGGCAGAGCTATGAGGGAAAGTTGAAAGGGGAGGAACCAAACAGAGTCTCAGGGCTGCCTGTGACTTGCTCTCCAATGAAAGAGGAAAGAGGAGACGAAGTAATGGGTATGGGCGCAGGTACAGAAGTCTAGTCATTAGGGGAAGGAGAGAAGTAGCAGAGGGCCAGAGAAAACTCTTTCCTCTTTTGAAACATGTCTACTTCTACTGCTGCAAAGCACAACTGAGGACTGAGAAATGCCCCCTCACTGAAAGGCCCTGATATAGCTAGGCTGGGAGCACAATAAATTGGAGAGTACCACCAGCCTGACTATCAGAGGAATAGTGCCACTGACCAAGGAGGGGGACAAAGAAAATAAGGACAGGCCCCAGTTAGAGACAGTTATGGTGTTATTAAGCATTAGAATAGAGGTCCCAAGTGAGAAAGGGAAAAAGGGCAGGTTGCGGGTGATGGTGCATTGTGAAATTGTGTAGGAGAATGGGAGGTAGTTCAAAATCTGCTTGACAGCCCATCCAAATATCACTATATTGCTGACTGTAAATGCTTAAAACTTTCCAGTGCTAAGTGTCACTAATCCTTCTGGATCCCTCTTACATACAAAGCAGCATGCTTCCACTGTGACCTTACCACACTATCTTCTCATCCCTCCCCTTGGTATATCACTATTTGTATAAAAAACGAGCCGTTTTCATGTAGGAAGGTAAAACAGAAGTGAAGATAGACCTTAGAAACAAATCCTAATGCTAGTGATGGGTTCTATGTAAGCATACCAGGGAAGGAAAATTGAACTAGGATTTGATGCACAAGAAGAAGTGCTGTAAAAGGTAACACTCAAGAACACAGAGGAATGTCAAACCAGAATTATGTTGAACTGTACAGATTTCTCTTATTCCTTACTTCATGTCTTGAGCACTGGAGACATAGCTTCAGCAGCCAAACCTGCACCCTGTTGTGTTATTTATTCCTGGATAAGGAGAGGGATGCAACTGTGCTATAAGCAACACTCATCTCTTCAGCCAACATGAGCCTGGGATGTCGAGTCCTCCCAAGCTAAGCCTCTGTCCAAATAATGATAGTCAACTTCTATTTCCCTCAGGAGAACTTCTAAATATGCATCCTGACGGCTAGAATGTGTATCCTTCGAGTTTCCTTGGCAACCAGAATGTAACCCATATAACAGTCTGTGGTACATGCCCATTAAAGTTCATATAGTAACTTACTTTTTAAAAAAAAATGTTCTTTAATGTGAATTCTTCTCTGCGTCAACAAAGGAGTTATGCTAGGCATCTATGGCAGTGCACAAAGTGCTTGTTTAATGCTATAAAACTTGAAAGTTTTGGCCAATGGAGAGTGTTCAGTGCTTGTCGAGCCCTCGGCACTTTATAGCAGAAAAATGAAGCCTTCACTCTTTATTGTCTCAGTGTATTTGTGAGCTAAGAGCATTTCTAGGAGCAAGAACAATACAATTTTAAATACCTCTCAATGGATAAAAGCCACTGCCACTAAAAAATTTCCCAGTTTCGAAAAAGAAAGCTCTGCCCACCCAACTTGCCTCGTCAGAAAAAGACCCAGTATAAAGAACTTGCAACAGGTCTCAGACTCAAACTCAGATTCCGTCAGGTGGTAGTGGAAAGCAAATTCCAGAATGCATAACGCTCCACTGAAAATGTCCTGCCCTAGAAGTACCAACCCTAAAGACTGTCAGCTCAGGCACCCCAGATAACCTCAACTGTTGGGGCAGGACATAAGGAAGGAATTAATTCCTGCTTAGGACACACTTGACCAAGATCTTAAAAAACAGGAGAACGGATGTAGGTTCCCAAGTCCATTTGTAGGCACCTAAGCAAGTGGCCTGAATTTCAGAAGTGCTGACTGTCCCACAGCTCCCGCTGATGTCAATAAATGCTCAGCACTTTCAAATTCAGATCACTTACTTCAATGCCTATATACGGACTTGAGAGCCTAACTTTCCACACTAGTTTTTGAAAATCTTGTCCACTAGACAAAAGCCAGAAAGGGCTTTTTTATATGTCAAAATAAATAGCATGACTCGCACCCAGAAATAAATTGCAGTGTACTCTATAGAGCACAGAGGCAGGGCTGTAACTATGGCAGGGCAAACGGGGCTTCAATAGAGCCACTCTATTAAAGGGCACATTTCACACCGTCAGCCCCAAGTGCAGCTAATTGCAAGGGGCACGTTCTGATCGGAGCGTGCCCCCAGTGCTGAAATAGAGCGTTACGGCTCTGCAGAGAGGTACCACACAAAGCTAGAAGTGCTGCCAAGAAAACAAGCAACCACACTCTTTGCTAGCCGAAGCTTTCATGAGTAAGCCACAAAGAGTAATTAATAAATACTACTGAACATTCAGATGCAAGTCAAACGCTTAAAATGGTGTAGTTTCATTACAGTGAACTACATTTGCTTGGTCTGACAGATACCTTGCAGAAGAAAGTAGATAATTACACTCATGCCTGTTCTGATTACATTATTGATAGTTTGTGCTGTGCACACATGCATATGCACGAACACACACACCTACCAGCTGGCGCACAGCTCACCTGTATTTAGCACAGCATAGTTAGTGCTGTGGTTATCATACTGCAACTAAAATTGGAGGAAAATACTGCTTGGTTTTTAGTGACCATCAATTTACTCAGCTGGGTCAAACAACAACTTGAAATCACAACACAAAGCTTAAAATGGGAGGAGGGATAGGAAAATCTAATTGTTCATGAAAGCCAGATCATTTTCCTAATCACAGTGTTTTGAAGTTCACATATGGAGAAGCATTTCTTACTGCTGTGAATTTTTCCCACTCCCCTCCTCAGACCCATGTAAACACACCATTTAATTGTGGCATTAATTCAGATCCACAATAGTCTCACCAGCCTGAAATCAACACTATTCCACCACAACCGGCCTCTGAGGAGGAGACTTGGCTTTGGGGGTGGGGAGGGGAGGGGGAGCTGATCCCACGGCCACTCCAAAATTCCTAATCCCTTCAAGGGGATCAGGAATCAAGATCAAGACCTCTGTCAAGCCTGGGTTAATTTAGTATTTGTTAATAGGACAGATTTAAGGTGAGATGGTAAGATTAGGTGAGAACTCAGTTCGAGTGATATTCACACTTATCTGACAAATATTTTATTGTGTTTTCACAAGTGAGTTTCAAAATATGCAAAAACAAAAAGAAAAATCTACTGAGAGAACAGTTCTGTGTGAGTAAAGAGCTAAGAATGAAAAAATATGATTACTTGCAATAATAATTTCACCAGAATAAATGCCAAAATGACTCTCTTTGCAAGTCACTTCTGAAAATTCAGTGCTTTTGTTTAGTCCTTGTAGCATATTCAGCAAACATTAACAAAAGGTCATGTTTTAATTTTAAATCCTATAACTTTAACCTTAACTCTATTTTTTTTCCCCGGATGATTCACAGGCTGTGATTATATTGATATTCCCCCCATAACAGATCCTTACTATTTATATGAATGGTTGTCACGGAAACCAGGTGCCAAGGAAAGCTGTATAACTTATCTAGATTTAGAATTTCTTGTGCAAGAGAGTCTAATACAAAAAAAAAGAAAAAAAACAACCCTGAAAAACAACTTCAGGAATAGCCAGATTATCTGCAAATTTTATTATTTTATAATGACTCTATTTAATTTATGTTGGATGGGGCTGTTTTATGACTCAGCATAAAGTTAACAGGATTCTGACGTATCTCTTGCTTTGACAAGATAATATCACCAATACATACATGCAACAAATCTGGATACAACTAGCGATAAGCAAAATGTTGAGATAAAAGTGGATGGTTATCTGCATCTTTGGGAGGCTGAATGTAAGCCAGTGCGGACAGCACACAGCAAGCTACAACTGAAAAGGAAGATTCAGTATTAAGTGACCACCTGCACCATTCAAGGAAGAATAATAAATAATTGAAATCAATTCTCATTTATTTGTAACATAAAGAAGCCTTGCTGAAGTCTAGTTTTCCCTCATTTTCTCCCAATTTTTCCCCAGTACACTTACATCAGGTAAGTGAGAAGGAAAACTTGACTTAAAAATGCCTTTTTAGTACTGACTTATTTATTAATAATATAAGACAGAACTGCCTATAATCAGCAATGGGAAAGCACATATTCAATATCCTTTAAATGTGCATAATTTGCACATCACCACCATAAAACAAAACAGATTTTTCTTCCTTTCCCCCATCTTCAGTGCGGAGATAGGGTCCACAGCATCTTCAAACCCTGGGTAATAATGTTCTAATTTCCTTGTGGCATTTACAGGAGCCATCTCCTTCCTCTTCAGTCTGCATCCTGCTTTCCTCCAGGAGGTTTCCATTTCTCTTTCTTCATTTTTCTCCCACCAAACCAAAAATTCTCTCCAGATTTCTCCCGTTTCATCTCTCTCTATCTCTCACATTCACTTTCCTTCTGTCTTCTATACTCAGAGGTTCTTTTCAACTCTCCCATGATCCCTTGCTCTGTCCATAGCCTGAGTTATCCCTTTGTTCTTTCCCCTTCTCCATGGGAGATTACAAATGCCCAGTGCTGAGGAGATGGGAAGGAGAGGCTAGCCATTTCATTTGTTGCTGCACTACTAATTCCTGGAAGCTAAGTCCCAACACATGGCAACTGTGCAGTGAATCAGTAGGGTGGAGCTGTAGAGTGTGTCCCAGGAGTCCCGACAGAGCAGTGTGATCTGTCAGTCTTCCTCTGCTACCTGCCCAGGAACTGCTGAGTGTGCAACTCCCACAGCAGACTGGACGTGAAAGGTTTCAAACCATTTTTTTTTTCCTGGCAGCCAGCCAGGGAAGGCAGAGATATTAGAGAAATATTAGGTGAAAGGCCAGAAAACCTGAACTCCTCACTAAAAGCTGATGGTAAGATAGTGTTGGCTAAAGTTTGGCCAGGCATCAAACACAACCCATGGCTTACCTCTCCCTTCACCTGCACGCAGACAAGACAGCTTAGTTGCAGGCTATAATGGCTAGCAAACTCAAACACGCAGTTTGTACTAATCCATCAGGGAAGATTCAAATACATGAAAATATTATAATTATAGGCTGTTTAATGTTTTTAAATACACAAATATGTGCTCATTAGCTGCAACTATCAGAGGTTCTGGCAAGCTTCCATGCAATTCTTGTCAATTATGTGGAGCCATCCGATCTACACTGTGCATGATGTCAAGATATAAACAGGTGTGCTGTCAGGGTCCACTGACCAGAATAAAGCACAATACCATCCCCTCTGTAATTGAACATTATTTATTACCCAGGGTCAAGAATACAGCCATGTAACAAAATTATAGCTGAAGTAGAAGCTTTTGTTTTACTGGATGTTCAAAATCTTATATTCTTTTTTAGCACGATAAAAACAGGTAAAATATCTATCTGCAATAAGTGATGTTAGCCAAGAGATGCCTGTCATAGAAGTGACAATCTAAAATAATAGGTAGTATGTATTTTTTTTCTTTTAAGATGGTAGACTCACTTATCTCTCATACTAGACAGAACACAGCATGATACAGCTGTAAGAGGTACAGAATGTGACAGAGCCAGGCCTGGTAGCCATAGGTTGGTGTGGTCCTATTTGAATAGACAGATAGTGGGGTGAGCACAAGCCCACCCATGACTAAAACCCCTCCTGTGGCCTAAATGGAGGAAGCAGTGGACCTGGATTCAAACTCACTGTGGGGACAACAAATGAAGAAACAGGGACAGGCGCGAGGGTCACAGGTTCAAATGAGGGACTTGGAAAGGGACACCCAGCAGAGAACCTCAAATAGCACCCACTGCTCCCAAAAGATGTCAAGGAAGTACAGGACCAAACGCCCCCAGTCTCAGCCGGTAAACTGTCTTGGGCCTGGCTAGTTCTTGGATAGCTGACCACCTGGGAATCCGAGGTGCTCTAGGGTACAGAAGAGTGTTCCTATTTGGATAAAGGGTGGTGGGGAGGCTTGCCGAAACCCTTCCCCCAGCCTAATGGGAAAAGTGCTGGGCCCAGGTCCAACTGATTCTGTTTGGACATGGAGCTAGAAGTGGAGGTTTGTGTTTGGAGTGGAGTACAGCAGAGCTGGGCAGAGCTAACCAGTAGCTGTTGCTGCCAGGACCTGGGAGGCACAAGCAGTCAGGGCAAACTTGCCCAGACAGGCCTTAGGGCCCCAAAGCCCAGCAGACTGCAGGGTGGAGAGTCCATCTCAGGGCAGGAGGCAATAGTGTACTGTAGCATTGAAAGTCAGAAAGTTACAGCCGTACCTCAGCTGGCTGCTAGGACTGAAGCACAGGACTCACAGTGCCCAAGCATTCCTCATTTGCCACAAGAAGCTGCTCTAAGGGAGAAGACAGTGCTCACAGGAACCAATGGCCAACTGATGATGCCATAAAAACCCTAATGGAGGGAATGAATAGATATGCAATTTGCCTTTTCTTATCTGTAATTTTTGTGTTCAGAAGGTAATTACCAGAGATTTCTTTTCTTACCCCCAACCTCTTTACTTGTAGGTTTTTGCTCCCACGACATGACCAGTGGGACTTCAAAACATCAAAATTCCATATCAGTAAAAGTCACAACATCAGGTGGCACACATTACCTGCTGGGCAAGGGATAAAAGACTTATCCTGTTAGTAACCACCATTTCTTTTATTTTCAGCAAAAGCGAAGTATTAGCAGAAAAACAAATCATTCCCATTCCTGCCACGATGGAGGACAGGTGAGTGGGGATCTATTACATTGCAATTACTTCTGTGAGAGCTGAAGAGTCATAGGAAGAAATTTTTGTTTTCTTCCAACAGTAACTATGATAATAGAGTCTCATTTTCAGAAACAAAAAGCTTCAGGAATGCTATCTGGTTAAAAAAACATACTAATATTGAATAAAACTTGTTATCCTTATGAGGAAGCAACACTAACAATAATCCAAAGAGACATTGAAAGTAATGGTACAGAAATGCATTGTTTTCATTTTCATAGAAAAAGAGACAAGATATCTCCTGAGCAATGCAAAACTAACTAGAGAAATATTCTGAAAAAATGAATACACAATGACGGTGAGAGAGAAATAATCCAAGCCAAGAAACAATAAGCTGGATTTTAGCTATGACAATTCACAACAGCTGAGGATCAGGTCCAACTTATGTAATAATAGTAGGGCTAATATAATTTCAAATTGCAAGTACATCCCAAGAGTGGCATTTTGATAAAGCATTTAAAGGAAACCTCCCAATGGCTGCCTGCAAATATCTTGGATAGTAACCGACTAGGACTATTGGTATCACTCTGAATACACATACCTCAGCATAGCATCAACCCTACCTAAGAAATAACAAATGAAAAATGCAGTCAGATAGATATAAAGATATAGTTCTTAAAAGAGTCAGTTAAAACAATAAAACTGGATTGCTGTCCTAATGGCTTTTTATCTTCTCCAGACAGAAACTAAGAGGCCCAATCAACTGTGGAAAAGAGTCGGATGAGATTAGGCACAAACACGTCAGACACTTAAAAAGAGATTATAATATACTACAGTGAAATTCCATCACCAGCTTTGGAAGAATGAGTCCTATGCACCATTGCGTCCTTGTGAAACTTACTCTAGCTGGAATCATTTGACTTTGAAGCAGGTTGCTCCGAAAACTGATTTCACTGCCACTAGAAATAAGACTTCACTTTAGGAACAAGCTCCTTAATATCAAATGGTTCAAAAGAAAGCTTCATCAGCATGGCAGAGACTATATTAATATGGAGAACCACTTAAATAATAGGCTTCTCACAAACCTCAGCATTAAAGCATGTACACAAACTCAAAGTCAGGAGGACAAGTGCCTGTAACCACACTGAAATGGATATTGAAGATTGTGGAAAAACTGAATTTGACTTATCATACACAGATCACTGTAAGAGACATGTTGTGCCTTGTCACCACTGAGACCCTAAAAGGTGTCTCATGAGCAGTCACATAAAGGGTAAAATGAGCATCTTTCACCACGAGACCTAACACTTGCTGTAGCATCCTTCCCAAGACATTCTGTCTCCTTATTACCCTTCGTATACAATGCAAGGTATCTTGTGCTCTTGAAGGGAAAGGGAAGCTTCCAATCTGAGCTGTCCCCATTACTTCTATATATTGCTGTAGTTTGTTAAAAAATGCTAGCAGCAAGCCCTTTATGATGCATTTTAGCAACTCCAGGACTCTAGTGGTGACTTAGGCATATGCTGGGATTCCTTCCAGTTTGCCATCTTACCTCAGGCTATCAGTCAGACACGGTTATACATGTTGCACTAGTTGGAGCCAGCTGGTGTGGTGTTGAATCGTTATTTGTAAATCTACCAAGCAAGACCACTAAACAGTCTGTAGAACTGTTGGTACTGAGACCAGTCCCCAAAAGCAGTACCTTGAACTGTTAAATACTGTCCCACCATCACAAGAAAGAAAAAAACAACCTGTGACAGGGAAGTGTCCCTTAGTTTAGAAACATGTATCAGTTTACAAGATCCAGAAAGCACAGCTAGTATTCCACTTTCCAGCTACTCACCCATTAATGGCTAGAAAAATCCTAATGGCTGTAAAAGGGATGACCTTTATTCCTCATCAGCAGTTATAAGAGATCTACAGCAATCACTGATGAGAATGAATCAACTCCAAATTTTGAACTACATCACAGGAGTTTTCTCTGAGCTGTGCACTAGAATAAATCCACGAAAAGAGGTCTACTATAATACTTACTTCAGAGAAAAAAAGTTTTCGACAAGCAGACTCCTGATGCAAAAGCAATATGCTTTTGTAGGATGCCGTGACAGTACTGGAAAACACCAAATATGCAGCAGTCATTTCTAGGCACTCTCTCTTTTACAGACTGCAAGGGTTTGAATCATATTTGTAAAACTGGATTTTTTTCCCCCTTGGAAATTCTCATGTTCAGTCATTTGTCTTTTCTTATCCTCTGGGAGAGTTTTTGGCTTTAGGTGCTGTACATGTTGGCATTGTACCAGCAAAACTGCAGATATGGAATCCCAAATAAGACTCTATGCTTTTGAACTGTCAGAAGCAACAAATTAGTATGGGGCAGTTCACTGGTGGTGGTGATGGGGAGGCATGGCTCATTAGTCAGTTTAGGTGTGAAACCAAAGAAGAACTGCAAAAATAGCTTATAACTGGAGGTGCAATGAAGGCATTAATTTCAGGTTGGCTCCATTGCAGAAGGAACCCCAAAGGGCGCTCACAATTTTTACAGTTGTAAGGTACAAAAATAAACAAAAGATCTTCAAAGATTTCAAGACAGGCAATGCCAGTTGGTAGCATTAACTGGCATAATGGCTGGGGCACAAGCTTTTACTCTTGAAACTTTGGTTCAGATTCTGACTCACTTGTGATAATTAGTTTGGGAAGTCTTTTAACTCCTGTGAATATCCAAAAACACTATGTCATACAGAATTAGCAGTCTTTGCTCAGGGTAGGTGCAGGATAGGAGTATTAGAGGTTGTTGCGGGTCAGCATTGGGGTGTACTGGCAGAACTCTGTGAGAAAACGCTGCATGTAAAGTCTGAAATTCACCCACAGCATTTAAAAAACTCAAAATAACACGACAAAAAGTTCTGCTGTAGCAGAAGTCACCCTGCTTTTCTGGTGACTTGTTTTTCTCTACAGCTACGTTCCCTCTAGCGTGTGCACATGCGTGTGCGTGCAAGAACACTGACTCCCTGGCGCATTCCTTACTGCTGGCCACACAGGGCTTGCAGTTGTGGCTCCTTGCCGGCCCCAAGCACACATTCTTCTGGCCAGCAAGGAGCTGTTCCGGGGAGTTTAAAATCTCCCCTGAACATGCTCAAGGTGGGAGATTTTAAACTTCCCTGCATAGCTTCCTACTGCCTGGAAGAATGGCAGCAGTGAGGGGCATGCTCCACATTGGAGCGGCTCTGGCAGCGGGGGAAGTGGCCTGAGGGAGTCAGGACGGGAAGCCAGGGAGTCTCGGGGAAGCCGGCTGGAGGGTGCGTGGAGAAGGCATCCAGCTGTGTAACTCGGGGATGCCCCGCCCTCCCCCCAGCCGCCGGGGTAAGTGCTCAGGGGGAGCAAGCAGGTTCCCCAGGACTACGGTTGCCAGACGTCTGGCAAAAGGAGAACATGTCCTCCATCCAGCAGGCATTCTAAAAATAGGTGATTTTTTTCCTGCTTCTTACTTTTTGTGAGTAGAAGGGTTTTTTTTTTTTTTAAACACGCCCAACACAGGGCTGGAACCTGTGAGCCCCAGAGTCTGCTGTACACATGGGGAACAAAAGAAACTGCAGCAAAATCAAGAGGGAGTGGAATATACCATTTCCCCAACTCTTAGGGGCTTCCAGGACAACAAGTATCTGTGGCTCAGTCAGCTGAGAAACTGACTTTCAGCCTTGGGGTTGTGGATTTGAGCCCTCTGCTGGGCACTTTTGTTTTGGTTTTTTTGGTTTTTGTTTTTTTGGTTTTTTGGACTCTTGCTCCCTACAAAAGGGCTAAATTAGGAAAAAAAATATAGCAAACCCTAATAAAATGAAGGAAAATAAAGTATATTGTGAAAAAAATTACTAACAAGGACAAATTACGTAAAGCAAATAAAAGGGCACATTTAAATTGCTTAGAAACAATATAGGACAATTTTTTTTAAATTGTAAAACAGGCTGCTGCAGAAAATGAAAATGCAGCAGTGAACTTTTAAAAAAAACTTTTTAGGTTCTTTTCAAATTTATATCTGCAAATTTAGTTTTTTTTAAACTTTTTTTTAGTTTATGAACATTAATGAAAGGATCATGAAAAACTTCCATTTAGTGAAAAAATGAGCTTTCAGTAAAAAATCATTTTGGTAATGTTTTTATTTTAAAATAATTTTAAAACACCAAACTTTGCACTGTTTTAGTGCTGCATTCATTATCATTACCATTTTCCATGACATAATATGGTAATGACACAATGTTCCCTCTAAGGTGATGATGCAGCTGAGCAAGTTATGGATAAGCTTGGGGGGAGCCAGCAGGCAGCGGGGAAGGGGCCCAATACAGGTTGAGGAACTTGCCAGCTGCATCCATAACTTGCTCAGCTGCATCATCACCTTAGAGGGAACACTGCGTACAGCAGTAATTCTCAACCTTTTGCAGGTCACACATATCACAACCTTACAGGACACACCATTCCAGCCCTTCCTCCCCTCACCCCAGGCCACATCCAGCCATCTCTCAGTTCTCTGTGACACACTTTCCACTGTGTGGCAACATGGTAATGTGTCTGGATACAGTGGCTGGGAACTTCTGCCCTACAGAGACAAGATCACAAGGGAGGCACTGTCCACTGTCCCACTTCTAGTGACAGGATTGTAGGCACACAGATATTTCTGGGAGTCTCCTCCAGCCGCAGGAAAAGCCATCCATGCAACTGACTTTCCAGTCATTTCTGGTTTGTCTTGATAGCTTTCCTGTGGTTTCATTGTAAGCTTTGTTTAGAACAGGAGAAATCTCAATACCCACATTCAATATGATTTTATCTTAAGTTTTTTACCAAAAATAAGTGTCTAAATAATGATAGAAAACGCTTTCATTTTTAATTTATTATTTTGCTTTGCCTTTTTTGTACAATAGAGAAATCAGGATGATAGAGGAAGGGACACAGTCTACTGAGCATGTACGAATAGATCTTCTGAGAGCTTAACAAAGGCTCTGTTGTGCCATTTAACAGTGGACTCAGATTGCCTCCTAACTAGTTTTGAGGGAATAGTCAGGGCTTTCAAAAACTAGTTTGCTTAAGATCAATCTGTAGCAAGGAAAGCCAAAGGAATGAAAACAGTCTAGGAAGTTTAATATGATAGGACTGTATTGACCAGAAACATTTTTCATAACCTGCATTTCTAGATTTATGCTGTCTGATGTTAAAAATGTGTAACAAACAAAAGCAAGACAACTCCAGATTAGTGTAGGGCAGAAGTAATCCAGATCTAAAACAATATAAGGCTAGCTGTGGGCATCCATTTCCAGAGTTCCTGCTAAACTATTACCTATTTACTATTTCTCTTCTCTATTTTCCTGGGTTTGAAATCCCCATTTTCTTTATCATTCCTTAAAAGTAAAAGGCTCAGGGGAAGGAGGAACAGATGCATAATAAAGAACTACCAGTACATATGCAGCTGTGCCACATTACAAAGTCAAATTGCTGTGCTCCAGATTTAAAAAGGAGTGTTTGAAGTATTCAAAGTAGTGGGATGAAATCAGATTGGTGGGATTGTTAGGAGTAGAAAATCTGGATAATCAATGGTCTTCCTTAAAACATTAAGAGGGATGACACCTTAACATTTCTTTCCCTCTGGGACATTATTTGCAGTAACTCTAAGGAAAATAATACACATTTTAGGATCTGCCAAATATTGCAAGCTTCAAATTGTTTTTTTTGTTTGTTTGGTTTTTTTTAAAGGACATAATCTGGTGGGGAGTTTTCTGTGAATACTAAATAGCTATTTGGAATTACACATTCCACTGCAGAGAAAATTCATCTCAAACTACACTATTCATGTAGGACCTACTATCCCATTCTGTTGGCTCAGCAGAAGCAACCAAGAAGCAAAGACTCTTCTTAGAGCTTTAAAAATTCACAGACGCATCACAGATGAAGTAATTAGAACTCTGGATTCCTGCTTTGTTAGGAACAATGGGTGTGAAAGCCCACATTTACCAAATGGAGAAAGGGTAGAGACAGACAAATTTTATTTCTGAACTGCTAATATGGTGGTGCAAAATATAGTGAATAAAAGGACACTTATGAAGAGGTATCTAACAGCATCTTAAAGCTGGCTGAAACTATGCCGAGACTGAACACATCTAAATTCAGCAACTGGGACTCGTATGATAAGAACTGAACGCAACCAGAGAAGGTCATTAAAAATAAACGTAATACACACACTTTCATGCATATGTCATTTCTGATAATGGTATAATTGATACTAAATTATTCCACACCCTGCATGAGCTTTCTGTAAGTACACAATAAAGGTTTCCATAACTACATGTGAAAAACAAACCCAAACAAGTCATGCCAAATTCACTCCTCAGGTTACCTCAAACATCACAGTAGCTTTTTATCCCTCATTCTCCAATTAATACCCATTTATTGAAACTAAGTGTTATGTAGAAATATTTTGACAAACTTTGGCAGAAACACAGGGAGGGCTGGGGAGCTTATACTGTCAAGGCAAATGGTTCCAGGCAGAATCACCATACTGACTACCTCAGAGAGAGGGATCCCAGAGTCTCCTGGCAGTCTGGCTCTAGCAGGGGCCACAGTCTAGCCTCCCTGCTCCACAGCAGGTGCCTGAAAGCCCTAGCTGAGGAAACCTTGGGAGCTTTAGCTAGAGAAATGACTCTCAGGTTCAAATCACACAACTCTGAGGAGCAGCCCAAGGAATCTTCTAGAGTTGGGAAGCAGCTGGCTGCTTTATTTCATTTAGAAAAAAAATAAAACAAATGTTTTGATTGTTTTGAAACAAAAAAATATTTTGGAATTTCCATTCCATAGAATATTCCTCGTTTCAACCTGGTCTGCAGTAGAAAGTCGTTGGTACATCCTACTGCAAACTTGGCTGAAACAGGCAGGAGGATCTGGATGTGATTCAACATTGCACACACCATCAGCTGTACCCATCCCATAAAACTCCAGTGATAACAATAACCTTCTGCAGTCACAAGGTCTGGTTCTGTGACATTCACCCATGTTGAGTAACATTTTCTAGGACCCAGCTCGTGGATATCACTGAAACTTCTTGTGTACTATGACACACTAAGTATGGGTGGCTGAACTATGATGGTCTACTACCAGTACATATCAATAAATGCACCATATGAAATCTTTTTGTTACCCTTTGACCTAAGCTGCTTGGAACAGACCCAAAGAACAATAAGAAAAAGACAAGCAGATTAGTCTTGCCAAACTGAGATGCTAAATAACTATTTATGCCCTACCACTAACTGTGTGGGGCATATAATAATGCCTACACAAAAACCACTAAAATCCCTCCTGCATTGAATGTTCACAGCCTTAAAGGAGATATCTAGTTATATAAGTTGATATCCAAGTGTTGCTTCATCTGGAAAACACATTAAAATAATGAAAACATCAATGAGCAAAATATTTTTTTTCAAGAATCATCTTTTACTTTCACCATCTCTTCCCACAACATTTTGTTCTCAAGATCCTAGAAAGTGGTCTGCTTTGATTTTACATTAATTAGCACAGCAATTTGCTAAAATTTGCTTCTCCCTTTCTACAGGGTCTGGATCAAGTTTAGTGATAAGTAGATTGATACGCTACACAAATTACTACTGCCATTACTGCTAATGGTGAGAAATACCTGCAAAGCTGAAAAACATGCAGCCCTGAAACTTGGTGTTGAACCTCCAGGATCTAATTGTAATCTGGTCACTCTGCTGTGGGAAAATAATTACTTCACGTTTGAAATCAGTGATTTATTTATTTATTCATTTATTTACATTGACAGAACCTTCCTCAATTCCTAATTATTCCTTTTGAAAGGCAGTCTAGACAAAGCAGCAAATTACTTCTAAAAGATTATCAGTACACCTCAGAGTGTGTGCTGTTATGTTGTCTCCAGAGCTCAATTTGTAATAAAAGTGACACTGGGGAGCAAGCAATTTCTTGTTTTCTTAACTGATGCAGCAAGCCCTGAGGTGCCAGGGCTATGAACTGCCATGCCTAAAGGTGCTGGAGTTCGGACCCAGAACAAATTAAGCATTGGGTGTCTTATAAATAAAACTATAAATCTTATCCACAAATTTTTACCCAGTTTCATGGCAGAGGTACAGGGAAAAATCCCATAGCTATCAGAAGGCCACAGCCCAAGGCAGTGGGAGAAGAAAAAACCCACTCTGCCTTCAACCTGTAACAGTGGTTCTTGTCCTGCAGGACTCCACATTCTGGATGTTGTTACTTTTGAGTGCTTGGCTGCAAAACCATTCAGGTTTGGTCTGTGTACCCTTCCATCTGTGCTTAAGAAGGGGTAAACACATCAAACTTAAGCGGCACTGTGACTACACATGCCAAGTTGCAACACCTGGAACAGAAAGCCAGGCCAACAGGAACCACTGACGTTATTAAAACTGTATCATGACCTCACTGCCAAAATCATAGCTTCACTAACACAGACACCTTAGGAGTGCTAGGAGACCAAAGGCTTCCAGTAACTGACCACTGCTTACAGTACAAGATGCTTAAGATTCCATTTTGTCTTGCAAAGAAGCTGTGTCGCTTATACAGGGAGGTAACATTACTCAGTGTAATTCACCTTGAAGGACAAGATATCTCCTGAAAAGCAAGTAGAATTTTAAGGCTCCGGGACTATATACATGGCACTAATCACAGTGTGGTAATTGTAAGGCTTTGGGCAACACAGTGTGTTCTGATTACCTCCGACTGATGTCTCAAACGCATAGGCTGGAATTCTTTCCAGCCAATGAGCAGAGCTGTAACTAAAGAATTCCGCGCCTGAGGCGTGTTCCAATTGGTACACTCCCCTGACAATAGCCAGCGCGCGGAGCACATTCTTTAATGGAGCGGCTCAATGGAGCTGCTCCGGCACACCTGGAGCAAGCCCCGCTCACCCTGCCATAGTTACAGCTCTGCCAATGAGAAAGCTATGTTGGAAAACAGACAAAGTAGGACAGGGCTGTCAAACTTAAGGCCCGGGGGCCGGACACAGCCCACCAAGGGTGCTAATCCAGCCCGCAGAGCTGCTGCCTGGACTGTGCCTGAGAATCCTATGCAGCAGCAATGAACAGCAAAAGAGAGGTTGCCACTGGCAGCGCAGGGCTAGACTTGCTTCTGGCTCACTCACATGATCCTAGTCACAGCACTGGGGAACAAAGGAAGCACTTCAGCCAATCCCAACTCAGCTCTCCTGTGGTTTGCCAACCAACCACGGTCTCAAGTCACAGAAGGCTGGTCTGGGCTCCTGAAGATCCCTCACACAGCACCCCATGCCAACTGTTCACTGTCAGTCAGTATGCTAATTTGATCGACAGCACACTGCACAAATCACAAACAAGAAAGGAAAAAGTAGCAGGGGCCCATGTGGAAATGAGCCAATCAAAGGCCAGCTGGGACTGAGCCCAACCAAAGACCAGCATCCCCCATCTTCAAAGCATCTGATGAAGTGGGATTTTCTCCAATGAAAGCTCATGCAATAATAGATTTGTTAGTTTAAATGCCACAGGACTCCTTGTTCGTCATGTTGAATGACCGGCAGTGAGTGGGGGGGGGGGGAGGCAGAAGCCCAGCCTGCCTGTATCCCTGACTGTGACAGACTGATTGCCTTACTGCCACGTGGCAGGGGAAGTGGAAAGGGAAAGGAAAGTGGTGCCCAGGAGCTGCCTAGCAGGAGAGGTCTGGGAGCCAGTGTGGGAAAGGGAGCCCAGAGAGCAGGGAAAAGGGAAGGTTTCTGAGCCTGCAAGGTAGTGGAGGGGAAAGGGGAGCCCATGCTGCTCTGAATGTGGCAGGGGAAAGGGTTGGGGAGCCTGTGTGGACACATGGCCCTCCAATGTAGCGCCCACACTGAATGAGTTTGACACCCCTGAAGTAGAACCAAAGGAAAAACCAAAAGGGCTTGAGTTTGTTATGTTTCTCTTTACCTTGAGCTCATCTGCATCATAGAAGTCTATGCGCACAGCAGGGACCATCCAGGTCTGGAAGAGCGTCGCCAGGATCTGTTTGGCAATGGCATCTGCAATAAGGTGGAAGTGGAGAGGGTTTCGCCTGGTATAAAAAGGGAGAGAGGAAGACATTGATTCAAAAGACTTCTAGCTCCAGTCATAAATTAAGGACACTGAAATCTACAAAACTGTTCCTAATTCTACCGCAGGATACCACCACACAGCACCAAGCACAATGGGGTCCTGGTACATGGCTGAGGCTCTGAGGTGCTACCACAAGCTAAATACATTAACAACAACAAAAGCACGGGACCAGCTGTTCATCAGAATGTGCATCACATCAGTGAATTCCATTTTCTTCAGTGTAGCTATGCTAATTTACACCAGCTGAAGATCTGGCCTATAAAGTCCAATGTGGTATTCTGAAGGATAACAATTCTCCCCTTTTGGACACCTGAACTGACAATGGGATTGGATTAACTCTTTTGGGTCACTCCTGTAATCTCTCTGCATGACAACAATAGTTGCCCCTCGGGAAGGGGAACTGAGGTTCAAAAAACAAACATCAAGACAGGGTGGTGTTCCAGTCCCAGTGAGCTTGCACACCCCATTGTTTTGGAACACACACTGGGTATGGTGACACTTAAAAGAATTAGTTATTTAAAAAAAAATAATGTTTTTACTTTTAACCCTTCCACAACAATTTTATCAATTTTTAATTTAATACAAGTTTCTGCAAGGTGTCAGCAGCCTGGATGGGCCCCCCAACATGGGGAATGTCTCCTGTCAGGGACTCATTCTCTTCTTCATAGTCGTGGCCTTGAGTCTCTATTCTGCCATACCAGAACAGTACACACAGCATGTAAGGATCCATGGGTCATCAGCCCTGCACTCATGCAGAGAGCCCTCAGCAAGCCCATTGTCACAGAAGTGAGAGGGTCCTGGAGGATGGAGCAGAGACCCCAATCCCAGCACTTCCAGCCGCTCAATGAGAGAGCAGATCCATGACAGCTTGCACTGCCACAAGCCTGCTGACATTCCCTGCAGGTACAAGGTGTGCTAAGTACCAATTGATTTCTTCCCCCATCAACTTCAGTGCATCAGCTGAAATTGATATTGACTGACCTTTATCAATTAAAATTAAATTCTGCCAAGCCCAGGTCTGGTTTAGTCATTCATGCTAGAGAAACCTGGAACTAGCTGTTCCAAGCCAATGCCTTTCAGCTACTGCAACAGTAAGAGGCCTCAAAACTCTGACTTACTGGGAATTATAAACCTCCCATGTCCCCAGCCCCACAAGCAAGGAAGGGTTGGGAGAAACCAGACTCAAAGAAAACAATATTGCTCCAAAATGTGTCAAATTTGGACTCATGCCAAGATTCATTTGAGAGGGACTAAATCAAAATGCATCTAACCAGGATGAACAATTAGGCAGAACCAACCTGTGCTGAAGGTTTTGATAAAGCTTTCAGAATGTTTTCACTGTAATAGGAGCTTTGATATTACAAGCACCATGGTTAAATCACCTCTCCCTGCTTCCTTGTTTGAAAGAAAGGAGGGCAACAGCCTGATCTTTATTCAACTTCTGTGGTACGAGTATGAAGATCTGTCAGTGGAATTTAGCAATGATTTGTAGTAAGAAGGGGTACTGCATATTTATCCGTAGGCTGGCAATTTTGCCACCAGCAAAGAAGGATGGGAATTTGTGAATACCACTAAGATGACAGATGGTCCATTTAGCCTTTAGCACGAGCACAACCTTCGTTTGATCCCAGGGGAGGCATAATGGAGTCTCATTTATGTGGAATTTATAAAAGTAAATGGGCGTACTTGTCAAATGACGTTTTTCATCCACAATGGAGGAATGTTTAATTTCAGATGCTGAGGAAGGTGATGGCTGCTACTAAATTCTGCAATGTGAATAAGAATTGGGGGAATGCATGTATGTTTGGGTCCACGCACATCTAAGATGGTCCATTATATTTTGCTTTGGTTTCACCCAAAATTTAAAAACAAACAAGGAGTCCTGAGGCACATTTAAAGACTAAACAAATTTATTTATCGCATGAGCTTTCATGGGAGAAAATCCCACTTCATTAGATGCTTTGAAGACAAAGCATCTGACAAAGTGGGATTTTCTCCCACAAAAGCTCATGCAATAAATAAATTTGTTAGTCTTTAAATGTGCCACAGGACATCTTGTTTGTTTTGCTGAACTACATTAACACGGCTATCCCTTTGGAAACCAAAATTTAAGCATCTTCTCTTTCCCCGTTTTCTGACTGAGCGAACAATCTGTCCATTTTTTGTTGCTGTTCCCTTTTTGCTCTATGGGAGATCATTCAGTTTTCCCTCAGTGAACACAGGCAGCAGAACAGTGAGAAAAGTTATAAAATGAAAAAGATATATAATGGTAGCACATATCCCAGGAGAAAAAGACAATCACAATGACATTAAGTGTCAGCAACAGTTTTGCAGTGTCACAGATACAAGGCTTATGCATGTAGAGCTCAATCCAGAATCCACTGAAAGCAATGGAGTCAGTCAGAGGGGATGTGGTTCAGGTCACAGGTTTGTGGAAGAGGTATACAGAATACAATTTACAGTATAACAAGTGGCCATACAAGAAGATGGCAAAATAAATTCAGAGCTCTAACTTTACGCAATCCAAATTCAACAACATCAAACTAAGCAAGCCATAGTGGCCATCACGGTATAGGAATTGAGTGGGTATTCATCTCCAGCATGCTCTGTGGTAGGGAAAGAATGAAGAAGAAATTTGGCAGTTTGGCAGCTGCTGAGTATCCCATTAGCAATGTTCAAATCTGCTTCACTAACGCAGCGCAAGAGTAGAGGATGACATTATGGGCCATCTAAATTCCTTAGAAACCAGGTACCCCTGCCAATAGAATCTGAGAACAAGAGAGATTAGAAAAAGCATTCCAATAGCAGAGAAAAAGGTCAGGAGAAACCTAGTACAAGAGCAGGCAAAGCAATATGTCAAGGTGTGTTGGAAAGTGTGAGAACTCCACCGGCCCTTTGTAGGGCTAAAACAGAAGATTTTGTGACAGATAGGTAGCATGGCACTTGCACCCACCCTCATGAGTGACCTGACCGTGAACTGATGCTGGGCTTCATGCCCAAAGCACCAGCAGGAGCCAGTCTTCTGTGGGAACCGGCTAAGGCCTGAAAAGTGTTTTGCTGTTTTGCAAAGCTTGGCTGTGATGTACTACTTTTATCTGTTCCTTCAAGCTATCTCAGCCTTGGACCTAAGCATGTGAAATGGAAAGTGGGCTTGGTCACCCCATCATCTTCTGAAATGCTGTATGTGAGCATAGCTCCTGGGAACTGGCAGACTTCAACACAGGACCTGAAACCAAGGTGCCTCAGAAACCTCCTCAGGGTCATCTTGCAGCCATGTAAGGGGCCCCCGGCTGCTGAAGGGACGTAAGCTTTCACCATTGTATATATGTCTAATTTTGCTGCTTGCTAGGGCTAAACACCTTAGCTTTAATAAACATCTTATATTTATGAAGCTGGTGTCATGGACTGTGTCTGGTGAATCCTCATGAACCTACCCCTTTGGGGTAACACCCTTCAATCCCATTGAAGTTCTCTCACTTTGGACATCTAATGTAGTCGTGTTTGGGTACATTTCCCAGTTGCTTTTGTTTTGTAAAGTTTCAGGGCCATTAATTTACATAACTGAAATTGGACTGGAAAAGGAAGAAAAAGTTTTCTTTTATTTTATGAGCTAATATAGTAAAATCGCACCATATACTAACATATGAAATAAACCAGCAAAAAGGAAAAACATAATTCTTATATAAAGAAATTCATGTTTGATGGCCTTCCATACTCTTCCAAATGACCCAGAAGGCATCAGACAAATAGAGGTATGTAGCAACATTTTCCTTAGTTCAGCTTTTTCCCTAGCAGGAGGAGAAAGGAGTAGCTGTACTCCTACTCAGAATTTTTTTTCAGGATGTTAAATAACAGTGAAGATTCAGGTGGAAGGAAGGTATGTGTCTGAGACAAAACAGGAACTTATGTTCTGAACACAGATTGCATTGACCTGCTGACAGATACAACTAAACCTAGACTGGCCAATGCACATCTTAGGTGAGGTGATTTAATTACGTGACCATTAAGGCTCCAATCCACAAAGGGATTTACGCATTGCAATTCCTAATTGCTACACACTTAGAAAAATAACAGGAACAACTTCTCCTGCTTTGTGGGTTGCTCTGGGGATTAGGCAAGAGCCAGGTGCCCTGGCACCTACAGAGAGGCAGCAGCGCTCATGCAGATGTGGAAACAATGGCACTGAGTGCAAAGATATAAGTGCTGAGTGGGTTTAGGCACCTATAGGATTCAGCAGTAGCCAAGCCGAAATTCTCTGGCTTACTGTGCTACTTATAAATAAGACTTAGATGCCCACAACCATTTGCACACAGGGCCTTAGAAACAATTGGACCAAAGTTTATAGCAATGACCATGTCCCACCAAGAATCCCTTAAGAACATAACTCATCTTTATCCAGCAGAGAATAATTGAACCAGATATCATAAGTAATACCAAACCAAACTGGATCTCACAGAACATAGCTGGAGCTCATTCCATCCAACTTTGAATCTATATTTTTTTTTAACCACCTGTTGCACTCAGCTACAGGATGTGGGAGTCTCTGTTGTGCACACGTGTATGTTTATGAGAAGCAGCAGTATCAAGACTCATTCAACTATTTCTGGAAGTCTGAGGCTAATGCACTGGTATTCCTTCTAGCCAGAGCCTTTAATCAGAGGTGGTGGTTACACCTTTTCAAGGTCTATAGATTATGGGTTTCTATGAAATGTTTGTGAAATGGGTTCATAAAGCTACAGGATAAACCAAACTCTGCTGTAAGAGTAAATGATCTGAACTCAGAATTTCTCATTACCAAGAAGAAGGAAGCAGAAATGTCCTCTTCCCCCCATTATTGTTTGCCAGTGTCATTGAACTATCAGCTGTAAGAATCAGAGATACTGTGGAGGGCTACACAAAAAGTAAAACTGACAGATTCAGATGAGGATTTGATGTACCTTTTGGAATAAAAATCCGTTCCAGTACTCAGATTGGTATTTTTCCAATACAGAGCCACTTGGAGCTAAAAAGTACAAAAATCTAAAACAGAGGGCATCACCCCACTCACTGGGGAGAAGAATCAGCAGAGAGCTGGCCGTCATATACTTTTGACAGTGTGTGATTAGGAGGGGTGTCTGTGCATGTGTAAGAGGGGGAAGCGTGCTTCCATCTGTCAAAATGAGGTTTGAGTGTCTTCCTACGCAGGCAGGGAAGAATGTGGAGGAGGACAGTCTGATGGGAATGGATTGTGAGGACACTGAAGTAGCCTCTGGAGAATATGGAAGTTAGTGGGAGTGGGATAGTTATGTATATGGGAAACTGGAGAAAATTGTCCTCTAAGGGTATGTCTACCCTTGGGTGAGCTCTAAAGCCAACGTTGATGCATTGAATTAATAAAACTGGAGAAGTGTGTCTATACCACACTCTTATGCTCCAACTTCTTGCATTCCCACATTAGCTGTTATTTAGACTTTACAAGTGTTGCATTGTGGGTGGGTGTCATAAAACCATAAAATATTAGGACTGGAAGGGACCTAATGAGGTCATTTAGTTCAACCCCCACTTCCACTTGCCAGTTCCCCCAATGGCCCTACCCCAGCCAAAGCAGCGCCGCTGCCCAGTTCCCCACCCTCCACTCTGGTTCCACTCCACTGGCCAGTTCCCCTGCCCTGGCTCCATGCCACTGGCTGGTTTCTCCAACCCCCGCCAAGTCCGCACCCCTGCCTGGTTCTCCAAATGCCCACCCTGCCTCCATATCACTGGCAGGTTCCCTGCACCCCAGCAGAGTCTGTGCCACTCCCCAGTTTCCCTGTGCTGGCTCCACTTCACTGGCCAGTTCCCCACCTGCCACCCTGGCTCCACGTCACTGGCCAGTTCCTCCACACACCCATCCCCCCAGCTCTATGCCACTTGCTTGTTACTCCAACCCCAGCCAAGTCCAGGAATTCTGGGATAGATCCCAGAGGCCACTAACATCTGATTACACTGCTCTCCATACACACTGATGTTAAAGTGCATTTAAATCACACTAAAAGCTATAATGTTGACTTGCAGCAGCACTTAATTTGGCTTTGCAGCCATGTGAGTACATATGCAGGGTGTATAAGATTGACATAAGAGGCATTATGTCAACCTAAGCCCTCAGCATAGAACAGCCCCAAATGTAAAGGAACATGTTTTTGGCAAGTTGTTTTTCTTTTTGTTTGTCCTGCCTTGCCTTTCAAAACACAAACTGTTTTCTATTCTGTGCTTTGACAGTGCCTGAACAAGGGGGCCTGGTTGGGACTTTAGTAGAATGCAAAATAAAAATAATCTGTCCTCATTCTTGTGTCTGAATCAGGTGATAGCTTTCTTGGTGTCTGGTGTGCAGCTCCACAATGAACTCACCCAGGAGCTAGGATCATCACAAACCTTTGGCTCCAAGTGCAAGGCACATTTTTTCAAACTGCTTTGGCTAACAAACATGCAGCAACATTTACATTTTACAAAAAAACAAAAATTAAAATCCTAACTCAGGGGCATTGCTGGAGCCTGGCACACACAGCACATGCCCCGAGTCCCAGAGCCAGTGCCCTGAGTGCTCAGTGTAGACCCTGCCTCTCCTGGCCCTGGTGCCGGCCCTGGCCAGAGATCCTGGCTGGGTCACCTGCGGTGGTTGCCACCACTCCCGGCCCAGTCACAGGCCAGGCCACCTGAAGCAGTGCCTGCCACTCCCAGCCCCATCCCCAGCTGGGAATTCAGGCCAGGCCATCTATGGTGGCACTCACCTCTCCCATCCCTGTTCCCAGCCACAGATCTGGCGCCAGGCTGGCAGCGACAGGAGCCCAAGGCCGGATCAGGCCTGGGTGCAGAATCAGGGCTGGGGGGCTGAGCCGGCAGCCAGGGCAGGGCCCAGGCCTGGGCCCAGGCGCCAGGTCTTTCCCCAGAGCAGCAACTTTCCTGCCCTAACTTACACACACAATTTCTCCTCTTTCCGTTCAGAGGTGGGGGGAGGCAGGATGACAGCAAGAATAAACCACATATATGATCATTATGAGGGAATACAAGAACCTGAATAAAAAAGGATTAGAAAGGCTTTAAGGCATCCACAGATGAAGATTGCTTATAAGACATCACACCTGCAAAATTTAAATTCCTCAATGATTTTTAAGCATAAACCCAAAATTCAGCAACAATCAATGTCCTAGGAAACATATTTATATATTAAAAATATTTTTCCAAAAAAACCTGATGAAAAGACACCAGCTATGATTTCAAAAATATGCACCAAGACCTAGGCGCTTAAATCCATATTTAAGCATCTACCTGCAAGCTCCGATTTCAAAACTGCTGATCACCATGCAGCACCCAGGGATATGAATCAGGAATTTTGAGCCTCAGAGCATGGAATCAGGAATCTAACTTTAGAGCCCCATTTATGAAAAATCTCAGGGTTCAACTTTTATATTTAAAAAAAAGTGTCTTATTCTTCAATGGATTTCCAACTTGCTTCGATGTCAATGGCTCATTTTCTGTGAAATGGCTACTGTCCTGGAGTCAAATACGAGCATCTGTACTTCAGAAAGGAAGTGGGTGGGCAGTGTCACGTTTCCAACCTTCATTCTGTACTATTAGGTAGTACAATTGTTAGCCATTTAAAAAAACACCAGCCTGGTTGCATGATTTGTTCTCTGTAACTGAAGAATTTGTATTTTTGAAGAGCAGAAAAAGGTCAATAGACCCAGGGGGTTATTTCCAAAATCTATATTTTATTAAGAGAAGCACAAAAAGGTAACATTGTTTATATCTGTAACAAATGGATACAAGAATTTCAAACAGAAATTATAATAGACAGCTGGAGAGAAATTGGTTCCAATGCCCATATGACAAACTCTCTCACATGGAGAGACTTCTAACAGAAAATCATTAAAGATTTTTCATAACCCTAACATACAGCATTGATTAAGAACTGCCTGCTCCCCACCGTTTTGGAGAGATCATAAAGAGGAAAGAATGACTCCATTCTCATAGTGTTTGTGTTGTGCTGACATATACAGGAACTTCAGAAATTAAATGACTTGTATAAATAGCTTTTTGTTTTGCTTTTACCATAGATGTGGGGCAAGGAATACACTGTTTTCTCTTTTAGTTCTCCATTTCTAGGATCACGTGGAAAGTAAAAGAAAACTATCAGTTGCAAATACAGTTATGACAGTGGGAAAACGTATCATACACTGAACTTGTTGCAGAAAGACACTCCCGTAAGAACAGGTTGACAAGTATAAGGAGATATTTGAAATGCAAAGAATGACAGAGATCTTGAGCTTTCAAATTAACTCTCTAACAGCTAAGCGCTCTCCATGGGATATAGCTATTACTTTACACAAGTTTTAATTAATATGCAGTACTAACCTGTGACTCCTACTTTGAAATCAGAGGTCATCCATATTACTTAATCTAGATTGTGTGTGTGTGTGCACGTACGCGCGCGCGCGCATATCCTGAGTAGTTTTACCACCATCAATTCCCATTCTTTTAACTTTCATGTTATAATGTATGGCCTCAATTCTGCAGACACTTACACATAGCAAAGGGTGTGCTTTCAAGTGGGGCTACTTTTAAGAGTGTAAAAAATTCACTAAAGTAAGTGGGGATACTTACATTAGCGTTAAATGTCTTTTGTTTGCAGGATTGTTCACAGATGCATTTGGCATGCCTTTGTATGAGCTATGAGGTGCACACAGCTTGTGAAAGATCTAGTAAGGAATTATTTTTAAGAGTACTCTAAGTAAAAAGATTTATGTGAATAAGCTTTGCAACATGGTGCAATTTGTTCATTTGTTTCTGCAGCAGCTCATAACTTTACAATATTAGACACAGTAAAATTTCAAAAGAGCCTAAATCCCATACCCAGAGGTGAGCTGGCACCTACATCTGACTGAAAGTCAGTAGGACCTAGGCTGCTAAGTCATTCAGAAAATGGTACTTAAGTGCTTTTGAAAAAAAATTCCCACAGCCTGGCTCTTTACAAACGTTGGATGGATTGGTTTAGTGCCTTTTAGAAAACCAAGTTCAAGTTTGGCTTAGATCACAAGTGAAATGAGTTTGACAATTTCAACCAAGTCCCTACTGGAAATGTATCCACATCACAACGCATCCATACAGTTCAGTATAATTAGCAATTCAGATGCCCACGACTAGAGTAGGAATGTTGCAGGCCAGGCCTTAGGACTGAATGAAAGCTTCTACACCTACAGCACTGTCAATGTTTTTTTATCATTGCCAGCACATTCTGTGCTATTCCAAGTCTGCTGAGTCTTCCCTGAGAAAAGTGTGTCAATGACATCAAACTGTGTTAAAAGCTGTTGTGATATTGTGGCACGAACATGTTTTCTGGCTGAACTCCTATCCATTGGGGAACAAGACACAGTTCTGAACCTAGATGTTCCTACAAGGCAGACATTCACTAACACCACTGAACCATTTACCTCTTTCTTCTCTTACTACTTCCTGGAGCTTGAATATAAAAACAGTTTCCAAACTGCTTGGATAAGTAGCTTCGCCTGTGTCCCATGATCTGTATGATATGACAAGAATCACAAACTTGCTCTTTTTTTTTTTTTTTTTTTAAACAGCTGCCAGAGAAAGACCCAGGGAGAACTAAAATGCTCAATGTGCAAGATTTTCTGCATGTTCAAGCAGGGAAGAAGGGATAGGACACTTCATCTTAAGAAGCTCCTGTAGTCTTCATTCTTAATGACCCAGCACTCCTGCTGTCTTTTGTCTTTCTTTAGTGCACTCCAGCTCAAAGGTAGGGATATAATAAATATGTTAATGCACAGGAGGGAGGATGATTAAACTGACATGACATCCTTTTCTCAGAAATTTGCCACAGACTGTATAAGGCAGTCTAGGGACCTCTTTTGAATTAAAATACACAGTGACACTCTAGCTGAAGCATCCTTTAATTACTAAATTACAATAAAACTCTGATAAAAGCATGTGTGACAGCCACATGAATGCCAGACAAACTCATTGCAATCAGTGCTATTACAATAAACCTGAAACGAAATACTGAGGGAAGAGAAGGGACAAGAGTGTTTGCTTGGAAGAGGCCAATGCTCAAACAACAGCAGGCATTGCAGGGGTATTCTGTGCCGAGACTGAGGTGCATTAGCAGAGCAGCCTGAGAGAAGTTGCAGTGTTTATTCATATTATAAGCAACCTAATTTCTCATAATCTACTCCTTCAGTTACACAGTACAGTCCTTCAATTTTTCTGTTGTTGACAGTGTTAAATCCCATTCAACATGCATAATGCATCACTGAGATCTGTATCAACTTTTCTCCAGATTAACAACTACAACTAACCATAAGGCCCTTTCTTTCTGATCAAGCTAATCTTTCAAATGTATGCTTGTTTCCAAGACAGTTTACATGCAGAGTACAACACAATGAACGCTGGCTTAAGTTTAACTAATCTTCAGCTGAAAATACCTAATGTCTCTTCTTCTTACCTTCACCACCCTAAAGAAGTTACTTCAGCTGTGACCTAAGCATAGAGTATTGCTAAAACACTGGGTCTCTGCATATACAGCCTGGGTCTTAGTGGATGTTAGAATGACAGATTCACTGCTCACTTGTTCAGCAAGATGGGCAACTTGCAGACCTTCCTGTCCCCTCTCTGTGCAGGTTTTTTCTCCATAAAGGAGACTCTGACTCCTCATGAGAGTGTCTGTTTCTATGCAGCGTAGGTCTTGACTTGTGCATTTTAACTAGCTACAAAAAAAAAAATTAAATTAAAAAAAAAAAACATGTTACCTTGCACCTCAAGGAGATAAAAAGGTTGAGTTTCGGAGGGATTCAGTTAAATTAGCTAAGGCAGCCCTAAACTGGACTACTTTTACTAATCAAGACAACTCCTTTGGGAGATGCTCTACTGCCAATCTTATGCTAGTCACGTTTCTGAGTAGGATGGACTCCACCAGCAGTCAGATTAATTTTAAAAGTAGTAAATACGTGTCCCAGATTATTCATTGTGAGGACTGTTTATAATGTTGCTATCTTTCTGCCCACTGGACTGAGTAAATAAGTGCTTTTTTTTCCCCTTTTCTATTTATTTATTTATAGTAATGTAGAGGAGGACTTTCAAAGCTCTTCAACAGGAAGTCCGTATGGTTTGTAGAGAAGCGCAACATACAGAACACTAAAGCCATCACTAAATGGGGGAAGGGAAAGTTGGAAGTAGCTGATCAATGAGTAAATGATCACTTCAATATAAATATTTGACATTTAAGTTAAATATTTAAAATAAAGCCCAGGATCAATGCAATAAAAACCCAGTTGACAAAATATTTTAAAGTTTTAATAAAAAACATATAGTTGCAAAAATTAAAGGATTTTCATGTTCATAAATTCACCTCAGACTTTGCTGAAGAATGTCTTTTTGTTTTCGTTCTTTCTGCCCATAGTCATGTCCTGTGGTCTTTTTAGGGAGTGAAGTGGTCTAACTGCACAATGCTACTGGTGAGGTTTTTTTCCTCGCATTATTTCCCCCTATGTATCCACATTTACAGAGGACTTATCAAAAGACAAACTTGCACTGGTTTAGAACTTAAAACCCTCCATTGCAGTGATGTCTGCAAAAAAAACTGACAATGGTTAGACCTCTGGTGAGCTGACATCACCGCTTATCACGGAATCATAGAATGTAAGCGTTGGAAGAGACCTCAGGAGATTATCTCCCAAACCCTATTCAAAGCAGAACCAATCACAACTAAATCATCTCAGCCAGGGCTTTTTCAATCTGGGCCTTAAAAACCTTCAAGGATGAAGATTCCACCACCTCTCTAGGTGACCCATCATGCCCAATAACAATGTCTCATTGTTTCTATGTATTCCTCCATCTGTCTGTATCCATCTGTTGTCTCATCCTATTCTTAAACTGTAAAGTCCTTGGGACAACGGCCATCCTTTCGTTCCATGTGTGTACAGTGCCTAGCTAGCACAATGGAGTCCTGGTCCTTGACAGAGACTCCCAGATGCTACAGTAATACAAATAACGAATAATATTTAAGCTGTTGCAAACACTTGTATAGATACATTTATTTCAGTTTAAGCTTAATTTAGTTTATTTAAATCTGTTCCTAACCAACTAACAGTAAACTGAAATAAACCTGGCTTAAAATGAAATAGTGTCAATATACCATTTTTCGTCAGTTTAAATTTAACATTACACAAGTTAAACCAGCTCAACTGTGTATGTAGATAGTCTCTGAGAGTCTTCAAACCTGCAACTGGGAGATGTGACCACAGCACATGTAAACATACCAGAGCTAGTGCTGGTCTAGCATAATCCCATTGTTACCTGAGCCAGATGTCAGTGAAGCTGCAGCAGCTCAGACTGCTAGTGGGGCTAGATCTTCCCAACTGTGATCCTGGGAACATAGCAGAGCAGCCAGTGCCCCCAATCTAGCATTTGATCTAAATCAAAACTGACTCAAGTATTTCTGTGTGTGCTGCAACTGCACTTCCATTTGCAGCATAGACATTCCATTAGGGTCACATTTTGATACCCTTGTTTGTATTATGTCAATAGGAGCAGCCACAACAATGGCATGTATTCATGGGCGGTACATGAACTCCCTATTTGGGGAGGATAGCTCATGGCCCAGCCCTTTGCACCCGAAACCACAGTCCTTCCACCCACTCCCTTGCCAGAGCTCCGATCACCCTGCTGAGGCTGCAGAAGCCCTACGCTAGGGTGTCCCAAGACTCAGCCCTGAGTCACGGACCAACAGACAGCCCACCCCAGTCCCTGCCTGCTTTGGAGAAGAGGCCAAGTAAGGGCAGGAAGAGCTGCTGAAAAGCCCACCTGACTGGGTTGGAATGGTGGAAAGTAAAAGGGGCATGCAGCAGGGGACTCTGGGTGGAGCATGAGTGGTGCCATGCCTGCCTGTTTCAGAAGGCTAAGCACTCTTCTGTCTCAGTAGTCTTTTACGCTGATAAGTTGATTTTACAAACTGCAAGGCAGTGAAGAATCATGCCCACTGACTTCAGTGGGACCACTTGTTGTAAAGAAATAATGACCATGAATAAGGGCAAACTGTTCATAGCATATGCTCTTAGCATATTTTCCTAATCTATATAGGCTCATTTAGGTTGATCATCTCTCTTTCTACTCTGCCCCCTTTCAACTTCACTCCACCACAGGAAAAGATCTTACTATGTGGACACTTATAGTGGTGAGCAGAGTATAAGCATTGGAGTTGTAGCAACACTCAGCAGCAAAAAGCAAGCTGCATCCATGCTTGATACTGTGATGCACAGCTATATGCTACAGTGAAAGGCTCCAACAGTGGAGAGGCAGAAGGGAAAGTGAGGAAAGGCTCCAGATGGATAGAGGCAGAAAGAAATCATCCTGCTAAAAATAGCAATGTAGACCTGAAAAGCATGGCTTGAGCATGTGGAGAACCATGTGGGTTCTCTGGGGGTTCAGGCACATAGGGCACTGTTCTTGTCTAAGCCATTCCTCGTCATCTCCATTGCTATTTAAACTCATGCTAGCTAGGGCATATAGAGCCTATACTCTACACACTGCTGTGTGTGTAGATGCACCTTTTTGTTGCCCCTCATTAAGATGGTCAGTGGACATAAGATGAGTATATACCAGTGGTTCCCACCCTTTCCTCTGCTGTGTCACACCTTGATACCTTTACTTATTCTGAGGCACACCACCATGTAGGCTCCAAATGACCTCATGAATTTTCATGAGCCAATCCAGAACTCTGAGTAGTTTTTCAAAAAATTCCATGGCAAATCTGCTCAGGCCTGAGGGGACACCTATGTGCATGGCACACTGGTTGGGAAGCACTGGTATACACCATTATACAAATGTGAATATACTAGAAGTGCCACTTCTTTCTGGGGATTGGCCATTTCCTCTTTGCCAGTCTCAAACCCAATCATACTTTGCCAGTCCTAACTGCACTTCAGACGTAAAGACCGGATTGTGAACCCCATATGTAACAGAAGCCACAGAAATTTACAGTCTAAACCTTGGTGAGTATATTGTGTATAGTAACAGGTCCACTTTGTAAAAATATGACAAACAGTAGGTTGAGGAAACATAATAGGCAACATTTGTATATAAATCTCAAATTCTTATTTACACTTGTGCCATAAACTTTTATTAGATCTAGACCTAATGAGTATTATATTATTATTATTTAACACTCAAAAGCATGGTAGGCACTTTATAGAACAGATAGACAAAGTACCTGCCCAGCTCCTTTAATGTATTGACTCTAACTGACTGGACCATTGATTCCATGGCCCCACTACCAAAGTCTGCACCAAGGTGGAGCTGTAAACTATTGCTGGAACAGTAGTGGGTGGATGAAAATCCCAATCTCTCCTCCTTCCAAAGAAACACTGTTACTTGCTATAGCCTGGCAAGAAGAGTTCATTTGCCCTACAGTGAGTGTTTAGAAAAGAGCAAGTGCTCATTTTGCCCCATCAGACACACAACATACAGCAAGAAAAGCCACTTTACCTGTGAAACAAGACCGATTTGACAAGTGTGACGACGTCTCGACTGGCGTTGTATCCCGCACAAACAATGGCGACGTGGATCGTCTGAGGGAGAAAAGGAACAAAAAGAACAAAAGTAAATCCCTTTTTTTGTGTTTCATCATTCATTAAAGAGAAAATATACATGACAGGGCTGTATTTATTGCAGCAATTGTTAGATATCAGAGTGGGTTGTCTGCAGCTGTTCGCAGCCCACTTGAGGCAGTTTTGTTAAAAACATTTTAATTGAGTTACAACACCATCATCATTCCAAAGTCATTACTGTTGTTAAATTACATATGATGCAGAAAAGGCATTGTATTTATCAACTGCATTAGTATTTTATATTTGTGTGCATGTATGCATTATATTAGAATTTCTGGGTACATTATTCAAAGTATGCAAATAGGCACACATTTTTATCACTTATCTTCTACACTGAGGTTTATAAATGAATGTATGTTCATAATAAGCAGGCGTGTTTAGGAATTTTACCTCATTTAAAAGTAAATAGTTATTTGACTTTTAATCAGAGGGGGAGTAAGGATGCAGTAAGACACAGCAAGTGAGAAACAAGAATAATTCTATCACTTTTCCTAACCCTCCTCTGAGGCAGATTGGCAAACTCTTCTTTTAGGATCAAGGGAAAGGTAAAAAGTCAGTTTGTCCCAAAACACAGGGAATAGTTAACAACTAACTTGAACAATACATTTGTCTTGCTCTGAATGGCTTTCCTCTAAATCACTGCCAGTGCTTTCAGAAATAGAAAATTAACCTTTACAGATTTTGATTTGACCTTCCTCAATCTTCTTTTTATTTTTTTAAATGAAAAAAGAGTTCAAGGAGAGCTCATCACACTGACAGAATAAAGGTCTGAAACTGGACACAGCTGTGGAACTGCAGGAGTGCCTAACTAGTTTCCATTTGAAGCTTGACTAGCTAGTTTCTCACTCAAGACAGCTCTCACTTTCTGTAGGGAGCCCGCTACACATAGAACAAATAGGAATTCTCACTCCTCGCATAGTGAGCAGTCCCCAAAAGTAAACTGCAACACAGGCTGGGAAGATCTGTAGGTTTTAGGAGACATGTATTATTCTCTACAACCAGAATTTGGAGTGGTGATGGGAGGAAGAAGAGCTGTACCACTTGATAAGTATCAGAAGGACTATGATTTTGTGACAAAGTCACAGAAATGATTAAATTGAGCAGGGTTTCTGAAATCTTAAGAAATGTCTTTAAAAAAAAAACATTTGGGTTAGACCACATTTGGGTGAGACCAAGTAACGTGACCTGGAACACATGGTTGTAGTGTTCCCCATATTTGGCCAGTCTGCACCTCTGTTTGTATCTATAGGGAGCAGACGGGCAAACTTGAGGGCTGCTGTGATCCCATGCACCAGGCAGCAGTGCCCAAATAAGGGAGCTGGGCCCAATTCCATGTGACTAAAGCCAATGCTATGGGATGAGTGCAGGATGGACCTCACTCTCCAAAGCCAACCCAGGGCCTCACCTTCCTGTCACCTCACTTTATTATTGTCTCTGTTGCAGCAAAAACTTGGTGATCTTCCCGTGACTTTTTTTTCCTGCATTGTTATTGGGCAATTTACTAAAAAAATAATCCTTGCCAAAATCATAGCTTTAGGTATCAGTCACATTAAATTTCTTGCAGCAAACATTTAGAGTGATGCTGTGAGGTACTCAATGCTCTGAATTCCCACTGAAATCAGTGAGGTTGAGGCCATTCAGCACTTGACAAGATAAGATCCTGTGTCACCATCCTGACATAACAGAAGTATCCCAGATGGTTCACACTGCTGCTACTCTAGCAATCTAAAACTGCTACATCTATAGACCTGGATTCTAGTATAATCCTGATTGCACTCTCCTTGGTTAGTCTCCCATCTGGGTGTCTTCCAATGACTTTATGAAGATCTAAGCCATAGACAAATAGGAGTCTATGTCCTAGTCTATACTTGCCGACTTTTCGGCGGCAGTTGATGGAGCATATGTGAAGTATGTAAAATACCCTTGCATATCTCCTAATGATTTACTAAGAACTCCCTACGCACTACACTGAGCCAACAGGAAATGCCTTCCTGTCAGCTTACCGATACTCCAGTTCCAGGGCTGGAGGTGCCAGAGCAGATTCACTCAATTGAACCCTGAAGGTTGCACTGATGGCAGAGATTTTGCCACCCTCAGTATAGACTTACCCTTAGCCTATGTCTGTGAAAATCGTGTTTGCAGACCAGATTTACACACAGTTAAAACTCTACTTTCTTCTGGTGATTGTAGAACAAGTACAGTCATTCTGAAGCCATGCTATAGATTGGGCTTAGACACAATAATGCTTTCAAGTGCAGTTTGGTCTGGTCTGTCCTGACCAGAAAAATCAGATTTTAAATTCTGTTAGCATGAGCCAGTCTGGTCTCTAACCTCCCTTTTCTAAGCAAGCTGGTTGAGGTGTTACCAAAAAATTGCCTATAATGCCATCTGTCAGTTGCTTGCATCCTAGATCACCCTATAGGCTTCAAGCCAAAAAGCACAATAGAGAGATGGTCTTTGTTGCTTTGTTGAATGACCTCCTCCTGCCCAGAGGCTCTCTTTGAAGACTTGATATTATTGATCAACAGATGCTCTTGTCCCGCCTCCAAGATGTTGCAGGAATGAACAAAAACATCCTGAAATATATTAGAGGATTATTATGGACAGCTGGTCCTCAACTTCCAAAGCTTTCACCTTCAGTGTGCTAGAAGGCTCAGTCCTCTCCCCTGTATTATTCAACATCTGTACAAAGACACAATGGGATGCAGCACCAGCAATACACAGACACCAACTAGATCTACATCTCCTTTAGCTCAAAGGCAAACAGCACCATCTTCCAACTTTCTTTATACCTACCCAAAATCAGCACTTGAATGAGGAGCATCTAAAAACCAGGTAAGACTGAATAATGTTGGCAGGAAGAGTTAAGCACTTCAGAGAACTTGTCTCCTCTGTAACATTCCTCACTATCAAGGGTACCTTCTTCCCTATTACTAAATTTGTCAGCATCCATGGATTCATTTGAATTCATCAATGCAGCTGGATACTTGACCCAATATGTAATTAGTTAGAAGAGTCTATACACCCTATCAGGCCCAGATCTGGCCATACAGATTAAAGCACTGTGATGTACAGGACAACAGGCTTCAACACAAGGTACTCAGTACCAAGCCACTTATCAGACACAAGGCACTGAAGATGCCTTTGAGAAGGACAAGAAAATTTTATCTCCTTTTCTTTCTAAACATATGCCAATGAGTACCAACAACAAAGGCTGATAAGAATGTTTCTAAATATGGATTAAATCTGTATTTCTGACATAGGTAACAGCCTATACAATATTTAAGAGTCACTTAGCCAGGACATGAATGCTTCCCGCCACTTATCTTCTTCAGCGGAGACTTACATTAACTGGGTCTACGATGGTGGCCACAATTCCAGCTGAACAATCGCTAAGTCAATCAATCCCTTAGTCTGTGTTGAGGACTGTCCACTTCCATTCCAGAAAGTTGTCAGTTATTCAGGAGTCAAACTAAATCATAATTTAACATATTGGTCCCATCTAGAACCTTGGAAGAACAAGGCCACCTCCTGCACTGCCTTGGTGTGAAAGCAGGCAGGAAGTTCCCTGGAGAACAGAAGCAAACGTTCAACAAACCTGTATAAACTGGTATTTACTCTAGTGGAATATTGGGCAGCAGTTTGGGGAAGAAATCAGCACACTCATCTCATTGACTCAGAGCTGAGCACAGACACCCATATGAATAATGGCTATTTTAGCCACACATTAACATCTAATTTAGACACATATTGGCCCATATACCTCTCTCAAACTTCAACGGGATGCCATTACCTTTAAAAGTGCATAAAGGAGTATGATAGATACAAACAACCTGCTGTATAAAAGGCTGATACCAGACGCAAATAAGCAATCCACACTTCCTGCAAGATGATCTGCATGCCTCCGGAAGGAAACACTTAGACACCTGCAATTCCTGCTGACTTGCCACAGCTAACTTCACAGTATTCTTTGGCAGCAGCTGCTCATGCACTCTTCTATGGAGTAATTGAGAGTTCTTCAAGAGGTGTAGTCCCTATCTGGACTATATATGTAAGTGAACACACACACCACGCACTGGAGCAGTCACCATAAATAACCTCCATTTCTTCCTCAATTGCTGGTCCCTATGTGGATTCCATATGCAGGTAACATAGCGAGCAGTACTCAGCGTGGAGGTGGGAGCAAGGTCTCAGCAGAAATGAGTTTCTTGAACTGCATGACCAGATGCAGCATCTACAGCTGCTGAGTGGGCAACGGCAAAGAGAGCAGTGAAAGTGGATGGAGGATCACTTTTCAGCTTCGCATATGTCTTGTTGTGGGACATCTGTGAAGATGGTGGATGGTGTGGCTCGCAGTCTTGTGGACGGCAGTGATGCCAGGTGGTAAACAGATATAGGAAAAGGAGTAACACTCTTTGGTGCAGCGGGAAATCCATTTAAGAGAGGCATTGGGTGGAGAGGGCATGTTCACAAAAGCCATCAGGAGACTGTACTGCTGCTGGGGCAGTCCCAACCAACAGATTCTTTCCAACTGAAATTTTTCCCTTTCTCTGACTAGATAATGGTTTCTGCAAGGCAATGCTTCCTTGAACCCCAACAGATTCTTGCTGGGCTTCATCTAAGTCCAGATTTAACTCTGAGACAACTGGCATGACCTCAGTCAACAAAGATTGGGAGACGTCTTTTGTCCGTTCCTCAGACAAAATGCTGGAGACAGAATCCCCCTCATCAGGCAAACTGCTATTCTTAACATCCAAACAGCTTGAAATCTCTTTCTGATTGTCCCAGCACCCACGGCTGTTTCCAGACAAACTTTTGGAGGCTGGGGTAGCTTCCTCCATAGGCAAGTCATTACCCCCATCATACCCAGACTCAAGAAAATTCTCTCCTTGAGTCTCATCTGAGACCGGAGCTATTTTTGGTGCAACATATAAATCCTGAGAGACAAACTGCCTTTTCTATGTAAACCTTTTAAAGTTCTCTGCTCCCAGTCCCAGCCCTTCTGGCTGTTTATGGATCTGTCTTGGGAGAGAGGAATGTCTTTCTTACCAGGCACAGTATTATTACCAACAAACCAGCATTTGGAGACATTTTTTTTTCTTTACCAGCCAAACTGCTCCCCTGAATGGACAAGCTGCTATTCTTTACAGTTTCAAAGCTAGAGACATTTTCTCTTTTGTTACAGCATTCCTGGTTAATCACAGTCATCTTAGCATCATACAGCCCTTTTCCACCAATTTCCCTGTTGATTTCAGGTAACAGAAAATTTACATTCATATTCTTTTTTAGGCTTATTTAAGACATTCATTTGGTTACCAATATTCACCTTATCAGCAATATACAAGGCTAAATCACCAGCAGTTGTACAGGCTTTCTTCCACATTCTTTCAAGAAAACATGGACTTTCAGAAAGACAGTTGTTGCTGCTCTTTTATTCTTTGGATTTCAATTTCCAGCTCAGGGATTCTTACCTTAGCTTCCAGTCTCCACTCGCTGTACCTCTGCACTGATTCTTCAGCTAGCTCAGCACAGCTTTTAAATTCAGCTGCCTCTTTGGCCTGCTCTTTCTTTCTTTCTTTCTTTCTTTCT